>JARHVA010008113.1:177500-192500 GCA_037957365.1 Torreya grandis
AAAAAAAAGTCTCAAATATCCAAAGACTTCATTAAAATGTAGAGAATGCTTCACGTGTCAATTTATATGAGTCTAAATCTAGTTAGATGAAAATTCTAATTACTTTGACTTTTGAAAACCTAATTAGGTGACTCTAAAACTAATTAGAAGAAAAATAGAAAAGGCTTATTAAATTAAAGACACCTACTATATAATCTCATTGATCGATTAAGGATGCTATATCAAAATTGATATGGATACAAATATTTTTAAACCTTTTCCATTATCATTCTTAGTAACATTGACAACAACCATTTTATTCATAATAATAATGATTAATTCTATTTATTTAGTGATTATAGGAAAGGTAAAACTTCCAACAAGACCATAGATGCTACCAAGTTCTGGTAGTCTATTGGACCTAGATGTGAATCTTCACTAGTGTCTATATACATTCTCAAAGCATTGTGGTAGTTTAATGTATGTCAAATTAGGAATCACCTTAGTTGTTATAGATTTATTTTTGGAGGTTGAAACTACCATGGTGAAGAGTTTAAATCATATATGGCTTGTGAATAAAATTTAAGACTAGGATAATTGGTAAAATCCTTCTAAAATTAGTCTTTTCTACACTTGAATCAAGTCACGGGACCATAGCTCTTGTCCATACCACCTCTTCCTACATGCCTTGAGGTTATTGTTGGTGTTCTATATTTTCACCCTAGCTAAGTAGTAGACTATTTAGATCTTCCTACTCAACTCAAGTCCAACATGGGATTGATCCTAGGCTATGGTTATCCTAATACTGGAATAGACCTCTGAAGAAGGATGATTTACTTATAGATATTTCAGCTAAACTAAACCTAATTTAACACTTGCTTAGAAAAGAGATAGAGAGATACAAAAATATATGAAAGAATTTAAAAATGGGGTGATGTGCTAGTAATTGAAACACTTATAATTTTCACTAGAAACACTATGAGACACATTCAAGACCAAAGAAGATTAGTCCCACATTAGTATTTCACAATAAGTCATGAATCAGTTATTAAACTAGCATGAGAGGGTAGATATCCACTTTCAAGCTAAAAAAAGAACTATAAGTTTCACATATAATGACTATTAGAACTACCAATCACTTCATGAACGTGAGAAAGCTCATACATAGACAAGGAAAATGCATTAACCTAACTTAGTACATGAATTCAAAGAACACACTTCAATCTAGCTTGTAAAATTATGGAATTCAATCTTTATTGCATCAAAAGGTGTCATAATATAAATTTTGGCATAGCTTAAGAAAGTGAATTCATAAGAGTCTATTTCTCTAAAAATTATTAGATATTTATTTCTGAAAACTTTCAGAGAGAGTGTCAAGAGCCAAAATGTGAAATAAGATGGAACATATATAGGAAAAGGAAGAGAGATAGGTAACTATGATGTATTAGTACTAGTTTGAGGATGTTGAATCATGACCTTATCAACAAGGAACAAATTCTATAAAATAAATAAATTCATACTATCCTTATCCAACCACCAGGTCTCCTTTTTGGAACTCTATGTGCTTATCTATTTGATCTGCTGACAAGGACCATGTCTTGGAATTAACATAATTATTCCACATATGCTTTGGGTGGCCATTGGTATCTTATTATCAAAAATGTGACCATTTTGATATAAGAGACAACTCTTTATGATCACATTTACATTTTTATTTGTTCCAACTTGAACATGGATCCATTATAGGTGAAAACTGATCTAGTTATTGGTTTTCACATAGTCACAATATCTATGAAAACCTACAAATTTCTTAACCTTGATTTCAACACTGCTAGTTTATCTTTGATCTCTATATTTGGTATAAAAGACCTATTCTTCATCTTAACCCTTTAAGAGATAATAAGTTACTATACAAAAGGATATTCTATCTAGAAACAATGAACATGTTAATTGAATGAATCTATAATATAGTCGACATGTTCTAATTTATCAACCAGAGGTCTTATTTAAAATTCAATGGTGATGGAGCTTTGTCCTTAACCATTTTTCATGTATGAATATGTTTATTTTTGACTAATATCTAATGGTGATATGGATCATTAAGATTTTATTCACCTAGGTCAAAGAATTGATTCATCAACCTTCAATGTAATCTCTTTGGATTTGCCTTTTGTTTATTGGTTGTTGATTTCAAAATTGAACCATTTACATTGTGCCCAAATATATTTATTTTGATTAGTTTCATAGATACATTGACTTATTGACTTTGCTCACATCGTTAGATCAAAATGTATGAGTGCACATGAGTCCTTGATTTACTGCCAGCTAGGATCCTTTAACATATTGACTTGATCATGAACCATTGGATCAAGATGCATGATCAAATGATGACCATTAGATCTGTTATGACCATATATTTGAAATCAAATGGATACTTTATGACCTCAAATTTAATGTCTATGCTCTCATAACTTGATGTCCTCATGACCATAGTTGACATCTGTATGACCATCAAATTTAGGATTCAATGGTTTTCTTTCTATGTCTTAATTTTGAAGTCTATAAATCCATTAAATACCTTCACATGATCATTAATGATGTTCATGCAACCATCATTTTTTAGACTCAGATGGTGTTTTTGTTGTAATGTGATGTTGACATTTGCACAAATGTCCCATTTTGCAAGTTTAACATTGAACACTCATAACTTGAGATAGAAATATCTCATAGATATGAAACATTTAGAGGATGATCTTGGAATGAAGGACTCCATGGCACTATATTATTTTAGTTTGTGTGGCTCTCTAAGGCAAATTTATGAAATGCATAATTTAGCTGGTTCATTCATGTCTCTATGACATCCAGGTGATGGTTTGGTTCTTTAATCTTACATAGTACATCTTTTGATAAATATTTCAAGGCTCTAATGATATTCTAAGGCTTTTGCAACTTTCTCTGTGCTATTAAATTATTTGGACACCATGAAACCTAATTGGACCCTTCATCTACAATTGTAGACTTGTCCATTGAAGATAAATTAGATTACACTTTAAGCTTACTTAAATTGTTTCAAAAGATTTAAAAATCTATATGTTCTCCACTTGAGGTTTATCTACTCCTCATGACATTAGGTCACTCTTAAATCATTATCATAATCCTTCCACTGGACTCTTGGATTGGGCAAATTTATGGTATGTAGACCAAATTTGGTCAACATCTTTAGTGACTTGGTTGGACAACATGCCTAATATGCTTAAGAACTTGGACCATCTCTCTAAATCTTAGATAATTTACATGATATATGGACCATTTACATGACTTCAAGATATCCTTTTGACTTTCAAACTAAAGAATTTCAATAAATAGGGAAAGAAACAAACTTGAAAGGGAAACTAAATAAAAAAGTGAAGGCAAATACCTTATCAAATAACTATGAAACAAAGCACTTATTTAGGACAAAATAGAAGCAAATTAGCCTAAATAACCAAGACAAAATATGATCCACCTAAATCAAAATGGAAATTTGTAAATTCACTCATTCTAAAAGATGATACAATTTGAAAATTAGGGTGTTTATTGAACATAAACTTTGATGAGTGACCCTTCTTGCTTAAATTTTTTCTCAAAATCTTCTCAAATGAGTCATCAATATAAAAATAGTCACCAATAAAGACAAACTCATCTAATACTTCTAGAACTTTCTCATACTACTTGTCAACCAAAACCTTGCCAAGTGATATATCATCTATGCATTATCTTTGAGCTAATTTATATTTCATTACATCTACTACAAGTTCATCAATATATTTAAGGAGATTTGAATATTCAACCCAATATGTATCATGATCTTGAATGAGTGACTCTTGATCAAAATTTTCTTAAACATGCTCTTTAACAGTAACCTATCCCTATAAAACTCTTCATTCTCTTGCAGAGATTCATGGTATAGATGAAAATAATATTTTTATCCTTATTTTAATCAAATTGAATAGGATTATATTTAATTATACCTTAATCATAATCAAATAGAGATATCTCAAACTTATTTATGACTTTAACTTCTACTAATTTCTCATAGAGTTCTTCCACAACAAAACTAGCCTTCTAATTATATCAAAGAAATTGACTTGTACCTCAAGTGATGTATCAATGAGGATATCTTCATCATAAACACATTAAGAATCTTCTTCACATTTTCGAAGAACATGACTTGTAGATGAAACTTCTTTCTCTATCTTCCATAGAATAGGTCCCTATTAAAGAAGGGAGATGGTGGGAGGGTGATGAAATTATTTGGTTTGAGGTGGAATATGAAGAATAGAAGGTTGATCATGATCAAATTTTGGGATATTGAAGGGAATGGAATAATTTATGAAGTTTTGGAGAGGAGGGAAATAGAAACTTTTAAAGGCCTATACATTCTACTCCTTCCACTTGGACATCACCTCATCAATATTTGAAATCACCTTGTTCTAATGGACAACTTGAACTCGAGGTATGAGTGGTGAAGAAGCAAGAATATAAGAAATTTTATTATCCCATATAGGCATATGTAAATCTTATTTAATATTCTCAAGAATCCAACTAGGAATATCATTGTCTCACATTGGGTATGGTTAAGAACTTTGTAAGAGTAAGGAACATAAAAACACTGGTAAGGAATACAAGAGGGTTCTTGAGACAACTGATCTAAATCAATTTGTTTCCTTTCTAAAGCCTTCATATTCTCTAATACAAAGGTACAAAACCCATGCCTCTCCTCTAGATCATTAGACACATTTATAAATAGACCATTCACTTCCTCATATTGTGAATCTGAACATACTTTTCTTGCACATGCTAAAATTATGAGATCTATATCCTTCATCCTTTCTTCAAGACAAGGATACTCATGTGTAACATCATATCCATATGGGAAAGGTGAAATATATTCATAAGATTGATATGGTTCATATGGAAGGTAAGATTCATACTCTTGATAATAAGGATCATGGGAATCTTGATAAGGCTAATTATGGCTATAATAAAACTCCAAGGAAGAGTGATTAGGATCATAAAATGGATCATATGGATCTTGAAAAGGTTGATACAATCCATGATAAGGCTAATAAATAGGTATTTAAAAGGGATTTTACTCATATAAAGCCTTGAAAATAACATCATAATAGTGCAAAAAAAATAGACTTATGAAAAAACTACCTGGACTTCCATATACAATTTATTGAGCTTGGGATTACCAAATTCTTTATGAAGAACATTTTTGCAACTATAATTTCATTGAGACTAGCTCTAATGTGTCCCACCAGGTGTTCTAAAACTATTTGTGTTCTATATTTTCACTGTAGCTGAGTAGGGGATTGTTTATAACTTCCTACTAAAATCTAGTCCAACATGGGACTAATCCTAGGATGTAGGTATCCTAATAATGGATCAAACCTCCAAAGAAGGTCAACTTCCCTATGAATCTATCACCTAAACTAGATCTAATCTAACACTTGCTTAGAAATGAGATAGAGAGATACAAAAATATATGAAATCATATAAAAATGGGGTGATGCACCAGTAATTAGAATACTTATAATTTTCACAAGACATGCTATGAGACACATTTGAGACCAAAGAAGATCAGTACCACACAAGTCTTTAAAAATAAAATATGAGTCATTTATCAAACTAGCATGAGGAGGCAGATATCCACTTTCAAGGTAAATAACAAATTATAAATTACACTTACAATGACTTGTGATAACTACTAAGCACTTCATGAAGGTGAGAAAACTTAGGCACAGACAATGAAAATAATTTCACTTAACTTAGTACATGAATTTAAACAAAATTGGAATTTAGTCTTTATTGGATCCAAAGGTGTCATAGTACAAATTTGGGCATAGCTTAAGTAAGCCAAAGCATAAGAGTATATTTATCTAAAAAAATTTATAGATTTATTTCTAAAAACTTTCAGAGAGAGTGTTAAGAGACAAAATGTGGAAAAATATGGAACATATATATATAAAGGAAGAGAGAGGGAATTATGATGTATTAGCACCAGTTCAAGGATGATGACTCATGAACTTATAAATAAATAATAAATTTTGTAAAAGAATTAAATTCACACTATCCTTATCCAACCACAAAGTTTCATTCTTGGAACTCCATTCATTATCTATCTAATCTACTGATGAGTACCATGTCTTGAAATTGACAAAATTATGCCACATATGCTTTGGGTGGCCATCAATATCTACTTATAAAAAATGTGACCAAGGTTATAGAAAATACATCTCTCTATGATCATGTTTACATATGTATTTTGTCTAAATTAAACATTGGTATTATAGGTGAAAACCAATCCACTTATTGGTTTTCACATAGACACAATATCCATAGAAATCTACAAATTAGTTGACCTTGATTTCAACACTAATAATCTATATTTGATCTCTGCATTTAATTTTAAATACATATTCTTCATCTAAAACCCTGTGAGATCTGATAAGTTACTGTACATGAGGATGCTCTATCTAAAAGCAATGAACATGCCAATGGAAAGACTCTACAATAGAGTTGATAAGTTCCAAGTTATCAACTAGAGGTCCTATTTAAAATTCAATGGTGAGGGAGCCTTATCCTTAACCATCTTTCTTATATGAATATGTTTGATATTGATTGAGATCTAATGGAGATATGTACCCTTAATATTTTATTCACCTGGGTTGAGAAACTGGTTCATCAACCTTCAATGGAAGCTCTTTAGATTTGCGCTTTGTTTATTGGTTATCGATTACCAACTCAAACCATTTAAATTTTTCCCTAATATCTTTATTCTAATTATTTTCATAGATACGCTGACTTATTAACTCTGCTCACACCATTAGATAAAAATGCATTAATGAATGTGAATCCTTGAGTTCCTACAAACCAAGATCCTTTGACGTATTGAATTGATCTCTCACCATTGGATCAAGATGTATGATGAAACATTGAACATTAGATCTACTAGGACCCTCTATTTTAAATCAAACAACTACTTTATGAGATCAAATTTGATTTCCACACTCCTATAATTTGATGTTCACATGACCATATTTGATGTCTGTGTGACTATCAAATTTAGGATCCAATAATTTTCTTGCTATGTCTTAAGTTTGACTTTCATATGACTATCAAATATATTCACATGATCATCAATGACATTCATGCAAATGTCACTTTTAGACTTGGATGGTTTTGTATTATAGCTTGATGTTGATGTTTGCATGAACATCTCATTCTATAGGTTCAACTTTTAATACTCATAACTTGAGCTAAAAATCTCGTGAGAACATTAAAATTTCAAAGGATGATATTGGCATGAAGAAATCTATGGAACTATATTCTTTTAGTTTATGTGTCTCTCTGAGGTGCATTTATAAATGCATAAGTTAGTTATTCCATTCATTTATCCATGAAGTCTTGGCAACTGTCTAGTTATTTCAACTTGCACAGTCCATCTTTTAATCACTTTTAAGGCTGTAATGATCTTCTAAGGCTTTTACAACCTAGTTCATGCTCCTAAATGCTTTGAACACCATGAAACCTACTTAGAACATTCATTTGTAATTATAGACTTGTCCCTTGAAGATCAATTAGATCAAACTTTGATCTTACTTAAAGTGTTTCAAAATATTTGCAATAGATGTATGATCTCCAATTGAGGTTTGTCTACTCATCATGACATTGTGTCACACTTCAATTAGGAACTTGTTCCTTCCACTAGACTCTTGAATTAGGCACATTTTGGTATGTAGACCAAATTTGGTTAATAGTTACTCCACCTTGATTAGGCCCTCTACATTGATTGAATCCACAACCCTAATTATAACCTCCCTCTTAGTTCTAGCCATTCCTTTTATCTAAATTTTAGTAAAAACCCACCTTAGTTTTGGTTAAGTAAAACACTTTAAGGTTGATTATAACCTCCCTAGTTTTAATAACCTATTAACCAATGTGATGTCTAACTCTATAAAATCATAACACAATGCTTCTTTAATTTATAACCCAGAATGTACAACATGAAACATGTCAAATAAAGTCAATCTAAATGTATTTCATTCATATATACATACATATACAAATGTGTATGTGTGTGTATACACACATGACTATAATTTTTGATTAAAAATAACTAATACATTTCTCTAATATTTTTTGGATGAATTAGATCCACATATGTGTAGTAATTATGGTGAAATTATGTACCAAAAAAGGTTATAATATATATTATATGGTGATTATAAAAACAAATATAATTAATTGTATAAAATTTGGACATATCAGCCAATGCATATTTTCACACAATTAAATATTTTCAAAATTATGAAATTCTATTTATAGCCAAATGAATATAAATAACCACTAAAATTACTCATGTTATTTAATATCTTGTTAAATTAAATGAATAGATGGAATTAACTATACTACTACAATTTATATAGAAGCCAAATAGTCTTTAAGGCCATGTAATGTTTAGATAATGATTCAAATTGAATACTCTCTAAATAAGAACCAATCATTTATTTCAAGGTGGATTTGATGATATAGATTAATGAATGGCCTTTGATTATGGGATTAATAAATACACTAATTTATGTGAGTTTGATACATAGGATATGAGTTGTTCAATGAAAAATTCATCTTTCCATTATTTTAAAATAAGACCATTCAAACTTTGTTATTGCACCCCTAAAAAATATAAGCAAGTTGATTGTAATTATTGAGACAAAATGTTGTTGTATACTCCCCATTAGTTAGCTGATACTAGCATGAAATGCATTTTGGTTCTCTCTTTTTCCTATATTTAGGGATGGGTCTAAATTCATGGACTTAATCTTGTATAGATATCAAGCTGGGGGATTAAAAACATATAGAAATAATGTTACTCATGTAGGCTTTAGCTTTCCTAGTATAGTTTTTAAGGTTGGTCTAATGAACTAAGAATTAAGTTTTATAGATTTGAAAAGACTTCTTGAAATTAATTTTAAAATTTTAAATCTTAAAAAAATATTAATTTAAAAAAAAATCACATTTTTGAGTGTTTCATGTGCCAGTCATATCTTTATTATCGTAATACAATTAGTTTCAAGGATATTATGGATGATGATTACCATTAACTAAATTATATGACAATATATTTTCTTCATGGATTTATTAATCTTGTAAAAATATGTGGCTCACTAGTTCCTGATATATTGACATTTTCCTATTATAACACCTAAAAATATTTCCTTGAGTTTTTTGGTTTAAACAATTCAATATATATTTTAGGTTTGACTATTAAAACTTAATTGTAAAAATCATAAATTATTTTGTAGATAGTTGGATTATTCAATCCATTCTATTAAGTTAGTTAAAGAATAATCACTTTTAGAAAGTAGTTCCATGAGGGAGTAATGATTGCTTAAGTGAAGGATTTATAGCTTCTAATTATAGACCTGCTAAGCTTGTTTACTACCACATGGTAGCTTATATATGGTGAAAGTTTCCCTCAAAATGAAATATTGTAATATGTCATAAAAATAAAATTCTATGGCACCACCTATGAAATCTCCAATTATTGCAAACAAAAATGAAAAACTGCATGGTCCTATTTCTTGATAGTACGTCCCATGAAAATTTAAGTATGTATGTTATTAGTTCTCCTAGTTAATGCACAGGCAAGATTGTAGCTTAGGATGGTATGGTGCATAATATTATAGTTTTTGATAAAATAAATGTTATGGAATACTATTAATTTGGTTGTACTATTATAATAAGCCTAAATGTATGTGTTGATGTTTTTGTTCACATCATATAGTGATTTTTACTATTTGAATCAAGAAGATAGTTATTTTTTGACTAACAATTATTGGCTATTCAAGATGCAATTTAAAACTTTGTTTATTGTAATATATTTTTAGCATACTCTAGGAGTATATTATATTCTTTCTTTTCCTAAAATATGAAATGATTCTTTAGTGTTGTATCCCAAATTTGGTCAACCACCATATATGTAGTTGTAAAACTATAAATGAATTGTGGCTCTAAATTATATCATTAATATTCTTGCCATGTTTTCTAGTAAGTGGAGATGATGGTGATAACGTGCATTCGTGGGAAGGCAAGCTAGGGCATGTGAGCCCTAGCTTGTAGGTTCATTTTTTTCTGTGCGTGGGGCTTTTGAAAGTCTATAGGGGGTCGAGGAGACAGGGTCTTCCTCTACATTTTTTCCTTCTTCCTAGTTTTAAAACTTGCTAGGTAGCACTTTGTGGTGTGGGTAGTGGTCTTCAGGGTCTGAGGGTTAAAAAAACTAGGTCTACTTTTTGTGTGTCCTCCAGTTCATTCAATTGCATGTTGGGGGTTTCTTCTGTTTTGCGGTGTTGCCCTGATGGTGAAGTGCCTATTCGAAGTCATTGTTTTAGATTCAACATGGTTTGGGGGACATTTGAACCCGCACTTATCTGGTATAAATGGCTCTGAATGTTCCTTTAGATATGGTGGGTCAGGCTTCTTCCATTGCTAGGGAGGATTCCATAAAACCCTTTCAATTTTCTTCTAGTTCGGATGTGGTTTGAAATGGTTCTCTTAAATTGCCAAAGGTGAATGGATGCTTGGAGAGGGCTCAAGAATAGCTGGTTTTAGTAATATAATCGGAGATGATAGCCAAGGATATTACATACTTTTGTAAGCATGTTTTGATTTGTAAGTTTATGGGGATGAGGGTTTTTTTCCCATTTTTGGATATATGGATTAACAAGACATGGAACCCAGAAGGAGATTTTGATATTCTGATGGCTGAAAATAACTTTTTTATGGTGGATTTTTCATGTGTCTCAAATCAGAATAGGGCCTTCAAAGGGGGTCCATACTTTTAAAACCAAGTGGGTCTCTTCATCAAACCATGTCATGCTAGCTTTAACACAGTAGAGGAGTTACCGTCTAAAATCCCAGTTTGGGTTTGTCTTCCTCGGTTACCACTTGAATGTTGGAGAAGTGATATATTGTAATCGATTATGCTGTTGCTTGGAAAACCTATTGGTCCTTCCCAAAAAAAATTTAATAAGAAATTTTTTCTATGCTAGGGTCTGTGTTGAAATTGATTTGAGCTAGCCACTTCCAGATTCTATTGATATGACTGTTGGGTCTTGCTCCTAGACTCAACCATTAGATTATGAGCCATTACCTTTCAGGTGTTAGCTATGCCATGAATATGGCCATCTTTAGCGAAGGTGTCCTTGAGCTTCTGGTGCAATGGTTTCAAGTAATGTTCTTACTTAGCCTGATTTGAAAATAGACAAGGGTAAAGCCCCCATGTAGGGAGATGGTGCTGATAAATATAGTTTTATTCTGGTTAAATCTCATAATCATGATCGAGGTTTGAAGAGATACCTCAAGGATAGGTAGGAGGGGGAAATTTTCAATCAATTTGAGACACTAGAGGATTTAGTCTAGAAGGAGGGTTTCCAGGTGGACTTAAAAGCAACAATTGTGTCCTCTAGTGAGGTGGTTATTGGGGATCAATCTGATGTGATTCCTTATTTAGATCAACTTGGTGAGTAAGGTACTAATATGGACACTAAAATGGCTCTTCTGGCTCCTATTTAAGGACTGTTAGATTTGGTAATAAAAACTTCTTGTGGCTCTCCTAGGGCTGGTGGTGTACTAACTAAAGTAAGGGGTAGACATAGGAAAAAGTATGGCTCCTTCTCTAGCCTTTGGTTTACAATCAAAAACCCTCAAAAAAGGGGCTCCTGAGAAACCCCTTAAGGTTGGTATAAAAAAGGACTTGGAAAAGGTAAAGATAACTAGTGAGACATTGGTTGAGTCAGGTTCGGTGAAGACTATTGATGTTCACTTCTCCCAACCCCAATGATGATTGTGCTCTCCTAGAATGTGAGGGGTATGAATAGCATCCCTAAATAAAAGGCTATTCGGGATTTGGTTCGTATTCACTCTCATAATTTGGTGTTTCTTTAGTAAACTAAGTTATTAGTTGATAGTATGATGAGTGTTGCTTCAAAGATTTGGAGTCGTGGTCAGTGTCAGTGTGTTGGTGCTCTTGGTAGCTCTGGTGGGGTTACATGCTTATGGGACCCACGTAGAGTCAAACCAATTTGGTGGTATTTAGGTAGAGGTTTGATTTATTGTGTTGCTTCTCATCTTGAATCTGGTAAGAGAATACTCCTTTCTAACATCTACGCTCCAGTTGACCTTCATGAAAAGGCCATGTTGTGGGGTTTTTTTAGATATGTGACTTTGGATCCTTATCTCCCATGGATTCTTGTGGGGGATTTTAATGCCATTGTTTCTTTGGAAGAGAAGAGGGGAGGCATTACTCACTCAGAACCTTCTTCTAATCTCTTGCAGGATAATGTGGATCTCTTGAATTTGGTTGACATTAATCCTATCAATGGGGTTTTTACATGGAACAATAGGAGATGTCGGGATGCTACTATTTCTAAGCATCTAGATAGATTTTTGGTGTCTAGTTTTTGGCTCGGGACAGGTGGTTGACTAGCTCTAAGATTTTGGATGGGTGGGGATCTGATCATTGGCCAATAAAACTTCTTGCTGAGCTTCCCTAGCATTCTGTAAATTAGTCTTTTAAGTTTAGCTCATGTTGTCAAGAAAGGACTCCCTCCACAATCTTATTCCTATTTGGTGGAATTTAGGGAAGTTGTCACATGGGATCGCTATGTACTCCTTCTCTAGGAGGCTCCAATATGTGAAATATAGGTTGAAATGGTGGAATAGGCAATACTTTGGTAATATTTTCCATGAAAAATAGTCTGCTCAAGCTCATTTGGATTCAATCACGAAGAAAATTCATGACCAAGGCCTTATTTTGGATTTGGGTTTGCTAGAAGCTGCAGCTATGAAGGAAGTTAAGGAATGGGGATTATGTGAGGAAAGTTTTTGGAAACAAAAGTCTCAAATTGAGTGGCTTCAGGTGGGAGATAGAAAAAACTCTTTCTTCCATAATTCAGTAAAAGATAAGAGACAAGGTAATGTCATCTCTTCGCTCAAGACTTTGAATGGGGAGATTATTTCCTCCTCAGCTTCTATTTTTGCTTAGACTATTCATTTCTTTTCTATCCTACTATCTAAGGATTCCCTTCTTGCAGAGGAGGATGAAGCTGATATTTTGATTAGTATTCTGCCTTTAGTCACTAGTGAAATGAATGCTTCTTTACTTCTTCCCATTTCATTATTCGAGCTTGAAACTATTGTGTTTCAGATGAAAAAAGGAAAGGCCCCAAGGCCTGATGGTTTCTTGATTGAGTTCTACCAGGTGTTCTGGGAAGTGATTAAGTTGGATTTGTTGGAGGTCATTCGGGAATCTTTCATGAATAAACAAATGTTGAAATCCATGAATGATACCTTCCTTTCTCTCATCCTAAAGAAGGATGGGGATAATTCTCTAGATCTTTTTAGGCCCATTTCCCTATGTAATGTGGTTTATAAGATTATTATGAGGTTGATTGCTGAGTAGTTGAAACCCTAGCTAAGCAGACTAATTTCTGAAGAGCAATGGGGTTTTGTGGCTAGTAGGTAGATTATGGATGGGGTTATCATTGCAGCTAAGATGATTCATTTTATGGATCATTCCAAAGAGAAAGCCATGTTTATTAAGTTGGATATGGCTAAAGCTTATGATAGGGTTAAATGGGATTTCTTATTTAAGATTCTAGGAGGATTTGGTTTTACTGGTGATTGGATTGAGTGGGTCAAGAGTTGTGTTACTTCTCTTTCCTTTTTAGTGCTAATTAAAGGTGAGTTGACAATTTAATTAGTGCTTCTAGGGGTCTCAGACAAGGGGACCCTTTATCCCCCTATCTATTCATCTTATTGGCAAAGGGTTTGGGGAGGTTTATCAGAACCCATGTGGAGGCTCATTTGGTTAGGGGCTGGAGCTTTGGAAACAATATTCCCCCTTAGTCACATTTGTAGTTTGTTGATGACATGACTCTGATGGGAAGCGCCAAGGTTGAAGAAGCCCTCGAGTGGCATAGGGTTCTAGATTGTTATTTCGTTGTGTTAGGTTAGACAATTAATGAGGGTAAGTCTTTAATTTACTTATTTCATACTCCACAGGCAATTCAAAGGAGAATTGTAGGTATCCTTTGCTTCCAAATTGGCACTCTCCCTTTTGTGTATCTTGTTATTCCCCTGGCTATTAGTTTGCTTCCTAAAATGTTTTGGTAGGAGATTATGGATAAGTTTAAGAATCCGGTTAGTCATTGGACTAATAGGTGGCTCTCTTTGATGGGTAGGATGACTCTTCTGAAGTCATTGGTGTAGGATCTTCCTCTGTACAGATGTTTTGTTCTCTTTGCACCTTCCAGCTTTATCAAAGACTTTTAGAGTTTGTCTTGATAGTTTCTTTGGTCTAGCAACCTTCTTCATAGGAAGTGGAGTTTGGTTAAGTGGGAAAATATTTGTAGGCCAAAGTAGGCTGGTGGTTTGGGCTTGCATAGGACTAATTTGAATGGACAATCTTTAGTAGTGAAGCTGTATTGGTGGTGGTGTTCATAGCAACATCAATCATGGGCAAAAATTCTTACCTCAAAGTATTTGGGTGCTGTTGAGAGTGTGGATGTTGCTCGCTACAGTTTGGAGGGGAAGGGTTTTATAATTTGGATTACCCTCAAAAGGGGTGCCAAGTTGGTTAAGTAGGGGTTGTTTTGGATTTGCAATGGGGGGTAAGAGGTTCTCTTATGGCATGATTCTTGGAATGGTTATCCTCCCATTTTGTCTACCCACCCACACCTATAGAATTTGAGTAGGCATTTTATTGATGATGGGTGGTTCCATGTCACTGATTTTAAAACCCTTCATAATTTAGGATAAGTTAGGGTGTATAAATGGAAATTTATGCAGGAGTGGCCTCTTAGTGGGGTAGCTAGGGATTACGAAGAGCTTACTGGGATCCTATCAAGGTGTGTCTACACTTCTCTTCCTAGGACAGATGTGTTGGCTTGGGGTCATGATCCAAAATGCAAATTT
>JARHVA010008113.1:197500-245000 GCA_037957365.1 Torreya grandis
TTTTAATGAGGATATGAAAACCATGGATGAGATTGACCATCATTTTGTCCTCCTACCTAACAAAAATATTTGATCAAATGTGTGTTGTTAAAGTTAGGGATGCATAAGAGACCATCCTAGCTTTCATCTTTTCTCATTTTAATGAGGCTACAAAAACTGTGGATGAGACTGAGCATAATTTTAGCCTCTTCTACACCAATAAAAAACTTTTTTACCCTCTCAAATTTCCTCTCTAACTAGTCTTTTATCCTTACTATGTACATCAATCAGAATATATGTTCCCTCTATGTATTCACTTAGGAGAATTCTCTTAGGCATGGCCACATGATGTTCAACATGTAGATAAATCACAACTTTTCATATATTTAGGGTAAAGGTCCCAGTAATGGTGTACTTATTAATGGTGTAATATGTTTTTTATTCAAATGTATTCTATTGATGGAATATATTGGTATGTATAAATATTAAAATGTATTGGTAATGTACATGTAGTATCTAATATTTGTTCAATATTTACTTTATAAAATTAAAAGTAATCAATCATATCTTGACAAGAAAGACTCAATTACTGATACTCTAATGCATGGTTATTGGTGCTCCAAAAGATAAGTTTTGGTCATAGTTTTCAAAAATGCATCGTATGACTTCTCATGATAAAATCAATTATATCATAAAATTTATAATGAGTTAGACCTTGAAACCCTAGTTATAAGTAGTTAAGATGGCATATTAAAATGGGTATAACTTTTGGATTCTATTATAATGTTATGACATCTTAATTCTTTGTCCAAAGTTAGGGTGCACTGCTACTGGGACCTTTCTCCTAGTTAGTTTTAATAAGTTGATATGTCCATGCAAAATGATCTTGGATTAAAGACTCCACAAAAAAGAATGATATGCGGTTCTTTGAAATGGTTAATTTTTCCACCATTATCGCCTCTTAAGGTCATAAAATGAATTTATGTGCATAAATAGTTATTTAAACTTGAATACCTCATGCAATTTCATCGACTTCCAAGGAGCACAATCACATAAGGTTCCAATGGAATTCATCTAGATTGTGAACATGTGCAATGACCTATTTACTCCCACATACTTAGTTATGTTAATCATTTCATTTGGCACATCACTAAACTCTAAAAATTAGTCTTAATTAGCTTCTTATGAAAACGATAAGATATTAAAAGGAAAGATCAAATATATGATTGCACAACCATAATAGAAATTATAAATAAGAAGAAGAATTTGTACATTAAACATCAAGTTCACCTATACATGAGTACTTATTATTATAGTCAACATGCTAAGTGATCTAATATTACCTCTCTAAAATATAGTTCTATCAATATGATTACATTATAATGGTGGTTTTCCTAGTTGTTTCTCCTTTTCCCTGGTTTGTAATACCACTACCTACTACTCCCTTAAGCTTTTTTTTCCTAATTTCAATAATTGGGTACCCTTTCATTTTACTCTCTTTTAGTGGTTATTTTTTGCATGATGGTAAAACTATAATGAATATAACTTAATGAATTTCCCACCCTTCTCCAATATAATTCCAATTTAGCCCTAGGACAACTACCTTGTCATTTTTTGCCATCACTTCATAGCCATTTATCGAGATCCTTTATTAGTCATAACTCCCATTATTTATCCCACATCCTCAACTATGATTTTTGGGTCAACACATTTTAACTTTCAATTTTATTTCCTTTTCATTTGATCCACTAGATTTATTTCTATATATATGAATCATCTAAATCCCTTTCACCTAGTGATGTATTCATCTAGAGCATATAACTATGCCCTCTGGATTATGAATGTCCCCCTTCCCTTAGTGGTGAACTATCGATTTATTTCTTAGGTTCACTTCAACTTCTTCTTAAGGGATACCTAACCTTCTCATGATGCCTACTTCTTCAAATTGTTTTCATAGAAACCTTCCCCTATGCACCACTTTGTAAGGGCATCTATAAACTAATAAATTCTTCCATCAAATTTTGGTCGAAGTCTCCCCCTGTGCTCCCTAATAGGTCAATGTTGACCCACACTATTTTAGGTTGGTTTTATAGAAATAACCCACTTATTTTATATTACATGCATGCCACTCCCTTGAAGTATATACCTAGAGTACCCTAAAAGAGTTAGGGACATTTTCTAGATGGCTCTAGCCATCTAGTCAAGGTGTTAGCTTGCCTTTTTACATTACAACCCTCCCCTAGGGACTTCTCCTTAGTTCTAGGAATGTCTAGACAAACATTACTCAGGATAGTAGTGAAAAGTCTTGCTTCCTCATCTCCTTTCCTTGCCATTTTATTTTATCCTCAAAGCCAAATGATCCTCTTGGTGAACATCTCCTTTGTGCACCTTCTTGGCTCATAAAACTACCTATTTCCATTCATGAAAAACTATGCTCATAAAATTTGACCACTTCATGATCCTCTTTGGGTTGGGTCCATACATGAATCTTCCTAATATGATTGCATATTCTCACATGCTTCCCACCTTCTACCCATATTATCTTTATGGAGGTCACCAAATCATATATGAGTCATATCTAGTTTGAATATTCCATTCAGTCAATTTCCTTCTTAATATTTTTCTTGTTGCTTGCAGGTCCTTCATCTTCTTGCGATATTTTAAGATAATGTGATTCAAACTCTCACATCCTTTCTTATTTAAATATCCAAATAGAAATAAACATGTTTGGGGCATCCATCCTCTCAATTTTAGGATTTCTTCCTTACAATATTAAAAGCCTAACTCTTGAACCTATTTCTTCATCCTCCCTCAAATCCTCTCAATTTCTCATAATGTTATGTTATAGCCTTCTCTACCCTTCATGTTGTAACACTATCCTTTTCCTAGTAGCAATCTCTTTCAACATCATTTTTTATGTTGGCAACCTCTAACTTGGGCTATACACCTAAATTTATAGGTGTGAAGGTGTCACTTACTAGTTCAACTCATAGGCTTGAAACTGTCATTTCATTAAGTTTACCATTCATTTCTTCCACATATTCTTTTATATCCTAGCTTATTCAAGCCTCAAATTTTAAGTTTTAATAGTTAACATGGCCTAAGTCATACCTATAACCCTTTCACTCATTTTTTCCATAGTTGACTCATTCCATAAGATGCTCATCTCCAAAACTAGTTCATGTGGATTGACCTCCTAGATCTTACATCCTTTATCCTTTGTCCTTTAGTATTTTCATTTCCAAATGTCACTTCATTTGAATGGATATCTCATTTTTTTCCATTTTTATTCAATATCAACACCTGTCACCTCATGTTGTACCTTTAACTTGGTCTTCACATAAAATAAATCATTTTATCTCCCTTTTACACACATCCTACATGTCTTGTTGCCACTCCTTTGTGCATGTTGATCATTTCTTTAGCTCCATATACACACTCTTCCTCACTTCTTATCCTTGATAAATTTATCTAGACAACATATTTCTTAATTTTTTAGCACCACCTACCCCAAACTAAATTTCATACCTAGTCCTCTAGCACAATTATTAACTTTTTTATCCTAGTGCCCACTATTATCTATGCTCAAGATCTAATATTTTTAGATGGTGTAAAGTAACTTTTTAGTTTTTAAATCACACCTAAACCCAATAGAGATACTTAAACATTTGTCAGTTATGACCTTCCAAAGAAGGCACCCACTTAACTCACTTGACTATATTTGAAGAGTCATACACATCTTATTTTACCATTAAGATACTAAAACTTAATTTATATAACATCTTAGTAGATTGTATATTTGATAAATACCAATTAGGGTGCTACCATTTAATTCTAGACATTCTTGGAGAAACATGCTTGTGTTCACCATCTCATTATGCTTAACTATCTATCTTCTAGTCTTATGCTATCATTTTAATGACCCACACCACTTTTACACTACATAACATTTAAAACCTGACATACATCCTTCACTATTAGTTACATATCCTTAGTATTTTAATATCTTTCTAGACACTACTATCCATAGAGGGACACTAACATTGACATTAGTATCTATATTTATTATCTAGTGTTTGGACCTCAAAAATAATTTAAATTGAAAATGTTTTGAAACATATGGGATGATGTATTTATATTATTAAACTTTACTATGAGTTATTTTAAAAATATGTGGTATACATACAATTATAAGCCTTGTCATTATTCTTCAAGAAAATACCAAGTAAGCACATACCAAAGCTCATTAAATTAGTCACACAATTGAATTCCCCTACCCCATTCATCCCTATTTCTATATCAATCATAATATATATCATAAAAAAGGGCTAAAACATTCAAATAATATCCCAATTCTAGTATTTGTCAAATTAAAATCTAAATCACTATATGAATCTACATATATGATATTATACTCTTGCACACACACATTCTCACACATAATCGAGAACTACATAAGTCTAAGGCCCTCCTTGGATTATTTATTGTGTAGATTTTAGTCATTGATAAAGGGGTATTTGAGGACATCCTAACACTATGAGCCTACTAACCCATTTTTTCAAGATTTCACATCCTAAGGGTGAAGATATAGAGTTTGATCAATATGTAGACATATACATCCCAGGCATCGAATAGGAATACATTAATAAAAAGGTGAAAAAAAACTAAAAGATATCAACTTGTCACATCATGATGCAATGAATATGTTTAACATAATAATAACATCACAACATGATAGAAGCATCGAAAGTGTCTATAGGTTAATGATATTGTCTGTGGCTTTATTGATATTATTTCTAGAAACTAACAACTGGATCATAATCTTGATCTTTCCTATTCTTACCTTTACTTACTTTACATAAAACTACCCATTAGAAGACCAACCATGTATCATTAATTATTTATATTATAATTAAAAAAATATCATTTTAATAGTTCCTTTATATATTTAGTATATCTCATTATTTTAATTTATAATATTCAGTTATTTGAGTTTTCAATTAATTTATCTACTCTTAAATACTTTTATTTGTACTTATGTTTAGGCTATTATATATTTTGACCCTTACCCTACTCAAAACCCAGGGGTTAAACATTTGGTGAACTTAATTTTTGTGTCTCCTTACGTAAACAATAATTCGACTTAGGATTTCCCTAATTTTTTTCTATAGTAAATTTTTAAATGTGATTTTTTTCCATTACTATTTTCTTATTTGTTTTCATTTATAATCAATGGAAATTATTATTTTAATAGAATATAAACAAGAATTAATCAAAAATCTTAACACTAATAAGGAATTTATTGAAGTATTTTTGTATGTTACAAGAGATGAAATCAGTAAACATGCTAAGGCTAATGCATCAAAATCTAGTGATAGTATCACTCTATGTGGTAATACCATTGATTTAACCCTCTTTCCCATCTCCTAGACTACATTATTGATTCCTACATCTAGTGGGGTCATAGGTTATGTTTTCAAACCATTATTCTCTGAAGATAAAATATCTATGTTTGAAAGGTGCCAATGATTCCATGCCATGAAATAGTCATTAAAAAACACAAATAACATTTATATTCATTCATAAAACTAAAAAATGTATGATTCTAATACTTTTCATTTTACTCACCCAGATATGGTTAGATACGCAACCTCTAATCTATGTGTGTTGAGACATAAAAATAATAGGTCTTCATTGTCTTTCCACAACCAAATAAAAGATAATAAATAATTATTGATTTAGATGAATCCAATATTTTCATGTCATCAACAACATAATCATGTGATAAATAATTCAAACATGTCCACTTATTTTTGTTTTTTCAAATGACATATCCTATCTAAACTTTCACATGTAATTTCTCATGAGATGAATTCCATTAAACTATAAAACCTAATAAAATTAATACATTTTCATAAAAATTTTAATAATGTAAAAAATAGGAACATTAACAAACATTTTGTTAAAATTATCCTATGATTCAAAGGATAGATCCTACCTACAACCAATACTATACCTGACTAGAACTTTCCCACATAATTTACTATGAAGTTCCTTATTTAAAAATAAAAAATAGAACTAGAAACTCCCTATATTTAAAATCCTCAAAAAAAAATTCTTTCAACTCAATGTCAAGCCTGCTCTCATAGATTGTGAGATCATATATAAAATATATATTTTTTATTGATGTTAATGCCACCATTAGTTTGAGTTCATTACACATGTAATGATCCTATTCATCCTTACATATGAATTTAAACTCATCACAAATAATATTAATGGTTATTAATGCACCAACATATATATACACATAATAGGCTTTCCAACATAGTAGAGAAGTTACATGTGTTGTTGTTCCAATATATTAACCATACAAATTTTTTATCTGCCATTGTGTTGGCACAAGCTAGTAAGTCACCTCTAATCACTTCCTATCCCTATGATTAAAGAATATAAGGTTGAACAACATGCCAAAAATAGCGTGATTCAAACATATCCTCCAATATCTAATGTGGAATTTTGTTAAGGTATAAAACACAAAGATAAATTTTGTAGGTGAACATCTACTAGCATAATAATATTTGTATAATTATACATTATACTATTGAATAACATATTTCAAATAATATAATTGTAATGTAATAATATTATAATATACAATAGTTAAGGCGTGGGTTTATTCCTCTAAATCAGGTCATAAATTTGATTGTTGTATGGCCATTTTTATGTATTTTAGCCAAAAAATAAGATAAATTATTTTTAAGAGACCATAATAAATGCAAGGTAAAAAAATTAGGTAAACAATCTAAAACTATAAAATCTCAATCTTGAAACCAATGATTCTATATTGAAATTACTTAGATGATTCATAATAATAGAATAATATATCATAAAACTAAGAACATAATAATAATATATAAAACAACAATTGGTGAAAGATCAAAATACTTGAATATTCTTACTGAGCCACTTCAAGGAGGCAACCTCAACAATAATCCAAGAATAACATAATTCCCAATATGATGATAAAAGACTAACCACTACCTCCTATATATACTCTACTTAGGTATGGTTATTTCATAGGTTGACTATACTATAAACATAAATACGTGCATTAACATAGTATAAAGGTATGTAAGACACAAGTTGGACACACATATCCCTAGAGACACTATAAGTTAAGGGTGTAGCATGGCCCTCCCATTTAGAGTAACATTATCCTCAACATTGAATCTAGGTAGGATGTGGCTTCAAAAACACTTCATGCTCCCATGTTGCATCTTCAAAATGCATATTATTCCATTTCATCAAATACTCCTAAATAACTCTAGTGTGGAATTGCATAGTGTGCATGTGAAAGATCTCTTCAAGATATAGAATGATTCATCCTTTTTCATATGATTTATATAACTCAGTTTGAGTGGATAATTTGTTTCCAATTACCATTTTTAGGTAAGATACATGGATTTATGGATGTATGTGAGTGGATGGGGGAAATTATAGTTTGTAATCCACACTACCAATTTTCTACAAGATTTGATAAGGGTCATAATACTTATTTTAAAAATTCTTATACTTCTTATATTTTTGTAAGGACATATATTTATATGGATAAAATCACATGAAGACCTAATCACCTATGTCAAAATGATTCTAACTACAGTTTTGATCTACTTGTTGCTTCATTCTATTTTGTGCCATTCCAAATTTCTCTAACAAACTAACTAATACCTATTGTTGATGGTGAATGTGTTCCTCAATAGTTATAACATTGGGATGCACTATCAAGGTTGAAGTGATTAATTAGGGGTGATATCCATATAATTCTATAAAGGGAGAAATTTTTGAAGAAGTGTGAAAATAAGTGTTATATCACCATTCATCAAGTGGAATCCAACAAACCCATTTATCCTATTTGTCGAAAATAAATTAATGAATAAACCCTCCTAATTTTTTTTCACTACCTCTATTTATCCATCAGATTGAGGATGATAGGATGAGCTATAAATCAACTAGGTTCTTAAACATGTAAATAATTTAGTACAAAACTTACTAGTAAATATGGGATCTCAATCACTTACAATGATCTTTGAAGTAGCATGTAATTTTTGAACTGTATTGAGACAATAAGAAGGTATTGTATTAGAAAAAAATGGATTTGATAAGGAAAAATATGAGCATACTTGATGAATCAATCCATAACTACCATGATAGCATTTTTAACCTCATATAATGGTATATTAGTAATGAAATCCATGGAAACCTCCTCCAAATGCTAGATAGGGATGGATAAAGGTTGAAAAAGGCCTAGGGTATTAATAGTTTCACCTTTTTTATATTGAAATATCATGCATTCAAGCACATATTTCTAGACATCCCCCTTGACTCCTTCCAAAAATAAATCTTGATTAATTTTATGACATGTTTCTGAAAATCCAAAGTTACCTCTAAGTGGAGAGGCATGAAGTTACTAAATAATTATATGTTTGAGGAGAGAATGCTTATAGATGCATAATATATGTATAATTTTATGATATGTTTCTTGAGGGTCTTGGGAACCTATCACTCCATCATTGATTAAATTTTTTAGGATTAAAATCCACTCCATGTGAAATAATATTACCCAAGTAATCCACCTCTTAGACCCCAAAATCATATATGGAAGGTTTGGCATAAAGCTACTATTATTCTAGAACTAAAAGTACCTATTTCACATGCTTTGAATGGTCTTCCCAAATTTTATTGTAGATTAGGATATCATAAAAAATACAAATATAAAATTTCTCAAAAATGGCCTAGAAGCAATATTTATCAAATTTTGAAATGAAAATGGTACATATGTGAAGCTAAAAGGCATGGCCATAAATTCATAATTATCTTCATGAGTTTTGAAAAGTTATTTTAGGTATGTCTTCATTGTAGATTTGAATATGATGATAGCCGTAGTGAAGGTATAACTTGGTAAATATAAACAACACCATGCAATTCATCTAGAAAATCATCAAGAACTAGAATCTAAAACTTATCTTTGATGATGTACTTTTTGAGTTCTCTGTATTTTGGGCATATTATATAAGTTTCATCCTTCTTCTACACCATGAACAAAGGGGAGGAATATTAAATTTAACCATGTTGGATTATTCTTACCTCTAACATTTTTTCTACCATATTTTCAATTTCACTCTTTTAGGCATAGGGATAATTGTTAGGTCTAATGTTGGGTGATGTACTTATTATAATGGTTATCCAACACCCTTTCAAAAGGATATGCAGACTCATTGATTGGTTGAACCTTTATGTAAAATAAGCATGCCATAAATTCCTCAACACATTTTCTAATAATCTTCATCATCTAATAAGAACTAACTAGTTGTGGGTATTTATCTAGTAATCCATGTAGTTTAAAGGCCTTGCCTTATTAATGAAACCTCATTAATAGTTAATACAAATTCATCTCAATATTTACCAATGTGGTGAGCCATTGTACTCCCAAAATAATGTCAGCTCCTCCCATGGGAATAGAAAACACAGGGTAGTCTATCAAGTAGTCTCCCATAGAGATATTAATGCTATGTCATTTTATACAATAGTTGATAGTTTCAACATTTATAGTCATTCCATAAAATTTTATATTCAGGTAAATGAAATAGTTCAAATGAATAACCAACTTACTATTGATGAAGTTATGTGTACTATCAGAGCATTTAACATAGTCGTATTTTGTTTCTTTAAAAAAACCACCATGTTAAGAGTTTTAGGAGTGTACACACACAATGTTTTTCAATATTATTAATTATTGATACTTTCAATCTTATAGGAACCTATTCAGTCTCAATATCTCTAAGGGTATGTTTTAAATGGTAAATCGAGAAATGGGTGGGTAGAGCATTAATGCTTCACAAGATTATTGTTCTTTGTATCACCATTTGAAACCAATAAAAACCTCTCCTATAAGTTTACCTAACCTTTAATACCTCACTAACACACTCCTCCAAGTAATTCACCACCTCAAATATCCACTACCTAAGACAATACCTCTTTTTTTTCACCCATTTAACATAGTCAAATGGCTGACCCTATTATTAGAAGTGAGCATGTTATGTGACTAAGCCATCCCAATAAAATTATTTTGGGACCTAACTTATTTATTTTCAAAAAAATTAGGTCAACTAAGCCAACTATGGTAGCTAAAACTTTGGAAGGGTTTAGGGTTAGATCTAACTATATAAACACATCATTTTACCCATTTTCATAAGAGAGAGATGGAGATAATATTTCATGTGTGCCTCTTTACAATCTCCTCTTTCACCATTATAATTAACGAATCATTGCTTAGGGTTTATACTTGGATAAAAGAATCTTGTCTTATGGAAATGTCATGGATACATAGGATAAGTCTTATAACCTAGATTTAACATATCTTTGTGATGATTATGAACCATGAAAACCTCTTTAAAATCACCATTGTTTGAGGGAGAGTTTGAGCCTCGATGTGTTTTACTTCAAGTAATGTATCCTTAACTTTTATTCCTTTATTTTTATAGATATAAGTATCATACATAATGGCTTTTGAATGTATTTATCTCTCCATTCACTAGAATTACATCTACATTTTCTAGACTAGAGTTATTATTTACATGTATTATTTTATGTTTATTATCTACCATTTATGCCAAAAGATTTGGTGAGCAATAAATTATATTTACTTTACTTTGTCATTTACTCTGTTAGAAACCATATGACCTAGATCGTGTTATTATGTGACAGCTCAAATTGAGGCTTTGGAACCTCTCTAGTGATATTGTGTGGTAAGATATCCCTTAGTTATGTCTATTAGATCTATATTGGTCATGATCCTAATCGACCAATTATACCAACAAGCAGAAAGGCTAGTGTGATTTATCTTCTCCAAGCTAGGATTGATTTGTAGATCAGATTCACTTTCCCTTGTCATACGTTCTAATGAACCTAACACAAATCTAACCATTTATGGTTTTATTTTACACTTTCATTTATTATCGTGTATACATCACTAGATGAAATCTATTGAATCAATCTAACACTTTGTGTATAGGTTTAACACACAATTGATATGATTGACTTTATTTTTCTTTATGTAGATCATATTAAACCATAGTTAATTGGAGTGATCTGATCAACTTAGTTCACTTATTTTCATATAGGTTTTTAAACTTGATTGACACAGTCGAGTCTATTAGTAGGTTAAAAATATTCATATGGAAAATACAACATGAAAACAATAAATTCAACATCTTTAAAAATCATCAAGTGTTCATTCTCACCAACTTAGTCATCTATTCTTCTTCATTTTATTCTTTCTTTTTAAAAAAAAATATTCTATAAAACTATAACCCTATAGTGATCTCAATCGACTATATAAACTTAATTTTATGATTATTTCTTTCTTGGGAGACTTAGTTGACTTGTTCAATTGTGTTTCTTTGGCCCTTAATTTAATATAAAGAATTGACATAGTTGATTCTATTATGTACTATTTGAATACTTGGTTTATTGAATTGACCATATACTCTTCAATCAAAGGAATTAACTTATATTAATAGTAATTATTCATATTTATTTTTTATTTGTATTTACATAGATTAGCACATAGAGACTGAATATAAAGGTTTAATTTATCAATTTATACACATAAATTTCTATTTTATTCACACACTTCCAAACCATATAGTATCAAAAAACATTAAATAAATTCTAACAAGGTCTATCTACTTAGATTTAATCATCAAGTGAGAAACTAACTCAGTTTTTAAGCTAAGTATAAATAAATGGTTAATCGTATATATTCAAAAACCACTTGACACCCTTATTGTTATGAGATTGTGTTGTGAGGGTGTAAGCCCCAATACCAAGCTAGTACCATCACCAATACAAATCCCTTTCAGCCTTAACAACCTGAAACCATCCTTAGATTGAGTCTCTAGTTCCTTTATAATGTCAACTCCCTATCACATTTATTTAAAAAATTTTAATTTAAAACATTTAAGAATGACTACGTGGAATAGCATTTCTAATTTCATTTCTTTCTCTATAATAATTATATGTTGTATTTCAAAGCTTGTATTGGCCAATGTTGGTAGAAGATTTGTGGTGTGTTTTGTAACTAGATTGACTGGCTTGACCTATTTGCCAATGTGTTTATTTCATTTTTATACAAAGTAACAATAGACTGTCTAGAGTCATATCTACCAAAACCTATCTCTACCCATTATCTCATGTAAATTTTGCATTCCATAGGACAATTGTTTTGTTTGATCATATCTCTCATAGGATGGTATGTTTTCCCCTACAGAACATAGTCATTTTATTTGAACCAGTCTTTCATAGGTTGGTATTTAGTACTTCCCTATACAACATAGTCAATTTATTTAATTTCATCCTTTCCTAGATTTTTCTATTGGTTTTCCTTCCAAATTCAATTGACCTAGTCAACTTTGTACCTCTTCGTCAATACAATTTTTTACTTTGAAATTATGTTTAGCTGATGTTGTTTTATATCTAGCGAACTTTGTTCCTATTTTTCATCTTTTGTATATGGTCTAATATTATAATTCCAAGCATCATGAAATCCCCTATTAGAATATTTTTGGACAACTTCAATCCATTTATACTATATATGGGATATTCTTTCCTTCCCACCTTTGTTACCTAAGAGGATACTCACTCTTAGTGCACCTTCTCTCACACTTCATCTTTGGATTACAATATGGTCTAAATTAACCCAATTTATGACACTAATAGATGATATCCATTTCACACTGATTAAGATAATTGTCTCTCTAAATCACCTTATTACACTCTAATGGTAAATGACACAAGCTTAATCAATAACCCTATAGGAAATATTTTAAACACCTATAACCTGACATATAAGAATCCTCCACCCAAATAACCATCCCCTACTACTAATTCATGTAATTTTACTTTTACAAATCATAGTAATTAATATTTAAACACTAATAACCCCAATCCACTAATTGACACCAGATAAATTATTGTAGAAATGGTTCAAAAAATGAATATTTTGTAAACATCTAGTATTTATCAAATGATGAAAATGGATCATTTATTAAACATGGATAATCAACCTCCTATTCTCTTACCCAAAAATAACTAAAATTTTATCCCTCCACCTCTTAGAGGTGCCAAGATAAATATCATTCCCTAACCCCCTATGCATAACAAGATGCTCCAAAATTATCAAAAAAACCTTTAGCCCCTTCCATTATTTATATTGATATTAAAAATATCTCTCCAACTATTAAATATGATGGGAATAAAGAGATTTATCTTTCCTTAAGGCATTTGGTAATCTTTACAAAGAGTGTTTACAACCAATACCTTTGCCACTACCAAACTTCTAGTCAAAACATTCACATGAGATGTATTACAATGGTATAATCAACTTCCTCAACATTCCATATAGCAACTCAAAGATCTAGTCAATCCTATAGCTAAGTAATTTCAACACAATGACCTTATTGAAAATTGTTTTAGCCATTTTATCAATAATAAACAATCCCCTTATGAATCAATTCATAATTTTATTAAATAGTGGAAATCATTAGATCACAAAGTCGATCATAAAATAATTGATGATAACTTATTTAAATGTTTCATATCTACCTTATCACCTTTCCTTCAATATAAGGTTCTAAATTTTTCTCCCCAAAATATAAATGATGAAATTGATAAAGCTAAAAGATAAGACATTATTATGAAACAATTTCAATGCAACTTTAAAACCATCAAGGTATCTTTCCAAAAATCCACTAATTAAATTTATAGAAATACTTCTCAAAATAAAATATTAGTATCCAATGTGGATAACCCCTAAGCTTCCCATACACCCTTAACTATTCAACAAATGAAGCAATTATTAGTTCCTTATAAAAATTTCACCTATATTAATAATCTAGCTTCATGGTATGATATGAACAAATTTTATTAGTTTGCTACATCATTTTGGGTCATTCCCATGAAACATGTCATGGGCTCACCAAATTTGTTGTTTCTTTTATTCTAAGAGATACATTAAAACATGATGCTATGATCAAAATATACCATCATGATTAAGTCAACACCTCTCAAAATAAAGAAGTTACCAAGCATTCATCCTATAAACATAAAAAAATGTTTTATACTTCCAAAAAACACTCAAATGAAGATATATGTGTAATTGACAAAAATTATGACCAATATTATACCAATTCTCAATATGTGAATGTAGTTAAATTTAATTATAAACACAGACCTACCAAAAAATATCCTATAACCAAGACAAAAAGACCATCACTTGATGAACAAATTATCAAAGACACCAAAATTACCACTACCATACTTTATGAAACAAACTAGGAAACACTCCAACAACCAGAACCTCAAACTAATTTTGTTTACATAGAGAATATTGTACCTCCCAAGCCTCATGTTAATTATTCATATTCTAAATCTCATTGGAATATATTATAACAGCTCAACTCTATACCTTGTAAAATATTCCTCGTGGAATTATTTTTTACTTCTCCATATCACCACAAATTCATAACGTAATAATTACAAGACATTGATGAACCACCTTCCCTTGAAGTGGAATAACCTCCTTAAGACCCTTCAATAATAGAAGTACATAGTATGAAAACTATTTGTAATTATTCCAAACCTTCCATAAATTCCTTGAAGAAGATATGATTCATGATGAAATTCCTTTTTGTTCTGATGATCAACCTATTTTCATTAAAATTGAAATTATTAATACCCTTATTTGAAAAGTCTTAGTAGATGAAGGGTCAAGCATTAATGTTACATCCATTTATTTAATTCAATAACTTATGTATACAAAATATCACCTTAAACAGACTCATATTACATGTGAAGTATTTGATAAGGCAAAAAAAAGACCCCTTGGTTGTATTTGGTTCCCCCTCACTATTAGACCCAAGACCATACGTACCAAGCTCATGGTCCTTGATTTATTACTATATGTTTTAACCTTTTAGGACTTAACAAGTTTAAATAATATTTATTTTGAAGAGTTACATGGACTAAATTAGGGAAATAATATAGAATAAATATTTCCACTAATTTTAATATAATTCCCTAGCTTTGAATTTTCTAAAAATAGGAATAAATAATGCAAGTAATGAATTAGTTGGAAACCATCTGATATGATTGATCTAGGTGATGGAAACTAAGATGAAAGTTGGTGTAAGTGTCTCAAACTAGATCCCAATGTTATAACCCCTCATAGATAATATCAACATAATTAGATAATTATGTTATTATTGAAAAAGTGATGGTACTATCTTAATATTGGTGATAGTGTCTTATGTGTAAGAGACTGTCTTGAACTTCTAAGTGCACCTATGTCTAGATATATAGGGTATATTATTTCATACATGAGATATGAAAAGTTATATTTTTAATATAATTACTAAATTATTTATCAAATGCTAATCCTCCATGTAGTTAGGGCATGAGCTAAAAAGTGTATTTGTTATTAGGGTAGGCTAGACATCGTCAACACCCTATTGTGAAGACAGTTGAATAAAAAAATAATAATCTAAGTAGGGATTAAGCCCAATATAGTTCTCCCCACCTAAGGTTTAGTGAAATCACAAGTGATGTTAGTATGATAGGTGCCTTGAGCATGCTTGAGATTGGATATCTAGGTAATCTAAGCATAAGGCTATTGCAAATGGTAGTATGTAGAAATAGGACAAGATATAGATTGATAACCTTAATTTTACTCAATTTATTTGTGTTTGAATGTGTATTTTTCACCTCTTTTCAATATAGTGGCAAGAGGGATAAAAGTCATGTATATATACTATTATATTTCTTATGCAGATGATAAAAGATGTCTTGGTAAACATATGAGGTTTTAATTTTGTAAATAAATCTATTTGGGAAAAGATAGGGCAAAGGACATTATCACTAATTTGGGGACACTAGAACCATAATGTCCTTAATATGGCATGAGTGTCCAACTAGTAGAATACTAGGAATGAAAGGCTAAAATTAGTAGATGAGGGTATGTGACTACTTTGAGTTGGTGAGGGATGTCTATGGCCCATATGAAGCCCAGACATGTGTGATAATAGGCTCTAGGATAGGTATATGCCTAAGATATGGATAGGTAGTCTAAAATAGACATCTTAGCAATTAAATACCACTTTTAGGTGATCACCTTTACCCCCACCCTTTTTTTTAGAAATAAAGTAAAGTAAAATGAATAGGATAAAGGAAAAAGAAGCGTACCTAGACTTACCTAGGAGGTGAATACCATGAAGTTGGGTTTGAGTATGTCAAGAATGCTCCAATGCATGTCATGTAAATTAAAAATTCATAAATAAATCCTTAATTAAGATATATAAAAATTAAAATACTAAATTGAGTAAATAAGTAAATCTGAGTAAAAATAAAGTAAAAAGGAAATGATTGAATACACCTCACTTGGTACATGAACCAATGCATGAACCTAGTGATAACCTATTTGTCTATGTATATAGTGATCAATCAGTGAATAGATTGGACTAATTGTATATTTTTCTCTCTCCTCATATGTGGGTGGTTTAATAACGCAATTCAGTTTTGACTTCCTCATTACCCACACTTATTTAGTGGATCACAACTTCTGATTATATTAGATTGGATTGATAGTGTGTCCAACCCTTTCATATAGGTCTCTCAAGAACTCAAGTATTCTATGACTCCATCATTTCCCACACATGTGTAGTAGATGAATTTTAACCTAAACTACACGAGGTATTATACATGTTTAACTATGCATATCTAATTGTGTATCTCAACTCTATGGCTACTCAGGTACATTAAATAGCTTTAAGGAACTTGAGAAGCCAACCACTATAGATGTAGTAAGGTACAAAAATAGTGTGCAAGATATAAAGTGATGTTGGGTGTATATAATGTATAGAATGACATATATTATGTCATTCAATTTGATCAACTAGTGTGTAAACTTGTATTGTACCTATTGCACTATTTTGTCTTATCTAGGTTTTTCTAAAATTAAGGATACTATAAAGTAGTGACACATATTGGATAATAGTACCATGTTATGCTAATGTCATAATCTGGGCACTAGTGTCCTAATTTGAATTATGTGCAACTGTAATGCTTTCTAGGTCAATATTTTCCCACTATGTTTACCTATGTCTAATTTTCTATAATTGAGATTGTATGCTAAAAAAATGCAATGTGAGTTTAATATAGGACCCTGTTCTCTGTGAAAAACCTCTATGAATTCCCCCTATTTAAGGGGAGTTGTTTAACATGTGCAATAACTAACCTCAGAATAAAAATCTCTACAAAATGTGTTTTAGCCATAACATATATGATAACTATGTGATTATCCAATATAATGTGCATACAAAGTAATGAAATGTAAGATAATATGATCATTGTGTGTAATGTAAGATGTATGTAATTTATAGAATTCTTAATGGTGTCAAGATAGATATGAAAATGTATGTAATAATACATATAAGGAAAAATGGGTAGCTACCTGAGGGGGATGGGGCATGATGCCCATTATGACACCTAAGTAGGAAGGGTAGATGCATTACATCCCTCATGACATCAAAAATTAATGTGTAACAAGAAAATACAAGTGTCATGTCCATGATGCATATAATAAATCATACAAACAAAACATGTGAGGCACACAAACTAGGCTAAGGAGACACAATACAAGACACATGGGAACATGTCACTAAATCTATGAAAAAAATGCATATAAGGACATGTTCAAATGCCCACATACATAAACAACAATAAATTTAGCTTAGAGCAACATAGAAGGACATGCTCAAATGTTGACATAAATAATCATGGAATCACACACAAGGACATGGACATATGTCCAAAGCATACATAATGTGAATAGAAGTGGTATAGAGCCAAAGAATAATGGCATAATCAAATACCCTTGAATAGAAGAAACATAGAAATACAAGCAAGTCTAAACTAAGAATTCTATAAATAAAAATATGCATGAACATGTAATACTAATTTATATAAGAGCTAGGATGTAGATATGATGTGTATAATATAGTATTAGCCAACAATATATTTGAGTAAGAGTAGAATGATCAATATCAAAATATAATAATGTTAAAGATGGGATATAGAGTATATAAGGATATAACCTGGTAATCAAAATTGTGTATGGGGTGCCCCCAAGTGGGATAATGTGTCAAGTGAAGACTAAGGTATTGGTGTATATGCCCCAAGTGGGTAGATAATAACAAGTCTAGATTGGTGTAGTGGACTGGAGTCTTATAGCTATATATAAGAACTCAACAAGAACAAGTGAATCATGTATGTATGATAATACTGACTATACTAAGATAACTAGCATATGTATTGTATAGAAAATAATAAAGGTAAACATATTAATGAATATAGTATATAATTTTGTGTTTTTTAAGTAAAATTTGAATATTTTTTTATGTTTTTGACATATTATATTATTTTTGTATTATCTGGATATAAGCTATGTAAAAGCAATATGAAAATTTAATTTTTGAGTTTTTATATGTGAAATATCATTAAATAAATGATGTTTAATTGGTTTTTTATTACCTTGCCAATAAGTGAAGCTAGATGGTATACTTTTGGGCTAAGATTTTTATTGATTATGCACAGCCCAAGATAATTTGGTTTAAAATTTACTTCTTCCTCTTCCTTGGCATTGATGTTTCTCATATTTTCTTATAAAACCAAATCATTGACTTCAAATTACATATTGTGGAGATGGTTCTTTTAGGCACTAGATTTGCTTTTGATATGTCTTGAGATGTTTGGTGGCTTGAATGCAGTGTGATTCAAATGTTCTAATTCATGGAGATATCTCTCTATATATTAATCATCTATGATGATCCCTTTTAAGGAGACCCATAAGGAATGTATTTCTAACTCTAGTGGGATAATTGCTTCTGTATCATAAACTAGTGAATAAGGAGTATCTCCTATCAATACGTGTATAGTAATGTAGTAAGCTTGTAATACATAGACAAGTTGATCGTTCCATTCATCACTAAATTTGGTAACTATTTTGCTAAGAATACTATTTATTACCATTTTTTTCTTCTTCTTGACCTTTTCCCTATAGGCAATATAAAGTAGAGAATGTGTGCTAAATTTTGTATTCTGGCAAAAAATTTGTTCAATGTGTTATTTTTGAAAGAGGTTCCATTATTTATGATTATGGCCATTGGGAGGCTAAAGTGGGAAATAATATTGGTCATGAGGAAACTACGTATATATTCTCCCTTTGTCGATTATAAAGGGATGACTTCCATTTATTTTGTAAAATATTTTGTAATTGTGATAATGAAATTTTAACCCCCTTAAAACTTTTGGTTTATCTTACTAATTAGATCAAAACCTTATAGCATGAATGGCCAAGGGGATATGATAGGTTATAGTTACTACGAAGTTACATTGTGCAGGTTTCCATGGCATTCACATTTTTCACATAACTTGGTGTATTCTTGGCATTCTTGTTCGATGGTTAGCCAATACTAAACTTGTCTAAGTAACTTGTGTGACAATGCTTTACCACTAAAATGACCATGAAATTTACTATCATGTGTGTGTCTGATAGCCAACTTAGCTTCCTAAGTTATCAAACATTTGAGTAAGTGTCCATAAAAATATATTTTGAATAAATACCCACTAATAATGACATATCAGAGGGAGTTTCACTAAATTTTACAATTTTCATTTGTTTTGAAAGTATCCAACGTAATAGATTTATGTAAAAATTTATATATTTTAGAGAACCATTCGAATGGTGTTATGTTGTGAGTGTTTATTATAACTATAAGAGATATGAGTTTTGCATGGGATAATTAAGGATATTGTAATTATTCGATAGTGAAAATAGATTGGTTTTCATCTATGTCAATAGGATCAATGATGCAACACTGGTATTCCATTGGCAAATGATTATCATTATGTAGGATGTTTTTGATAGAGCAGTTGTAAAACTAAACCTATAGACATTGAACCATATTCTTGTAAGGATTGAGGTGTTATTCTTTAGTTTGGTATATATATGTAACTTGATTAAAAATTAATTGTGAGTCCCCATAAACATTAATTTATATGATCTAGAGATCTTGAGCTACTCAAAGGCCTAAGATAAGAGCTTTGAATTATGTGATGTTATTGGTACATGAAAAAATGAGTCAATAAGCGAGGCGTACTATATTCCCATGTTGATCAATGAAAATAATTATAGTTCTAACATTAGATACACATCCATAACCATCAAATAACATTATCCATGTATCAAAAGTGGTATTATATACTATAAAGTCATCTCTAAAATCATTGTTAATAGGATATGTATGCAATAATGGGGTTGTTACCAATTGATCTATAATTATATGGCCTTTTACTAATTTTTCTCAAACAATATTGAGGTCAAATTATGTGACAATCATAACCCATTTTTCAATGTATCCTGAGAAATATAGTTTTAAGATGAGGAACTTTAAAGGATCAAATTTTGTAATGACGTGTCTCATTATTAATCAAATAGTGTTGGAGGTTCTAAGTAGTAAATACAAGTGCCAAACAAATTTTATCAATTGATGAATAATTTATTTCATAATAAACAAATGTATGACTAATGTAGTAAATGGTCCACTCTTTATGTTAATCATGATGTTGTGTTAAGAGTGTACCAAGTACATGATATGTCACTGAGAGGTAAAGTAGAATTGGCTTCTTAGGTATTGGTGGGACCACAACAAGTGGGTTTATAAAGTACTAATTGAGTGTGTCAAAAATTTCTTGCCATGTGATTCCCCATTCAAATTCTACATCCTTTTTAAGTAATATGGTGAATGATTGGGTCTTATCTATGAGTTATGCCACAAAGTGATGTATTTCTTGAATTTTGTCTTAGATGGAGTGAAGTTTATTTAAATTGGTATGAGGATGCACATCCATGATTACTTTCACTTTCTCAAAATCAACCTCAATGACCCATTGAGATATTATAAATTCTAATATTTTACATGATGAAAACCCAATACACATCTCTTGGAATTGAGTCACATATTGTATTTTATGAGTCTCTTGAAAAAATTTCACAAATATTTTGCATGATGTTATTGCTCTATTGATTTTATAAGTTAATCATTGACATAATCTTCAATTTTATTATGAATTATATCTTAAAATATATGTCATTATACATGGGTATGTTTCACCTACATTTTTTAATAAAAAAAAATGACTATATAGTTTAAAGTGCCCCATGGTGTACTAAAAGAAGTCTTTTCTTGGTGTTGTTTAGTTATTTTAATTATTTTGTACCTGATGCAACCATCCATAAAGGAGAGTATCTTATAGCCTATTATAGAGTCAAATATCATATCGATGTTCGGTAAAGGAAATTAAATTTTTAGGAAATGTTTTGTTTAAGTCTCTAGAATAACAACAAAACCATATTTAACCATTAGGATTTATAATAGGAACAATATTAGCAACCCATTATGGATGAGCAACTAGTTGAATGAAACCAACATCCAATAGCTGTTAGATCTCATCTTTGATTAAAAGAGTAACTTTGGGTGTTTATTTTGAATATTTTGTTTAACTAGATTAGCATCAAGATATAGTGTAAATCTATGTACTATGATTGAGGGGTTAATTCCCAACATATCATAATAAGTCTAGGCAAATTTTTCAATATTTTATTTTAAAATCTAATGAATATCTATATCTTCTAATTTATGTAAGGAATCAACTAATAGTATGATATGAGCATCATTATCTGTGCCATAATTTAATTTAATTATTTATTTATGAAGTAATGTAGATTGATCCATAATATATGGTGTTTGTTAGGATCTTAGAGTACAATTGATTACTTTTGTATAAGCAACTAAACACATAATTGAAACCAGAAGTAATAATTAACTAGAAATCAAAAACAACAAATAATAGGAGATACAAGAAACAACCAATCTATATTAAACTCTTCTAGAAGGAAATAAAATGAAGAAATCTCTCTCTCCTCACACCTTACAAATGTATAGTAATTCTCCCTCAAGAGTTCTCTCTCTCTCTCTCTCAATCAATTACAATCAACTCAATTACTAAATTGTATATACTATGAGGATCTAACCCTACTATATAGAATACTAGAACACTAGGGTTCATGAGCCATGCATTCACCACCGTTAGATCCACCTCTTAAATCAAAGGCTCAAATCTTTTCTCCTAAAAATAACAATTCTATAAATGCACAAAACTCAGTGTTAGTTTGAAGATGACCAATGCCAGTCGACCCCTAACCGATGTCGATTAGTTCTGATAGATGCTAGTTATTGTGTAAGCCCATCAACCTCCATATTAGCTCATTAGTGAAGATTTTAGCTCCATAACTCAACAATCTCCCACTTGGAGATAAATAGCTACACCTGTACCTGTATAACAACATCCTCTAAACATCTCTGGCTTGTTTCTCCCTCTTCAAGTTCAATCTTGAAGACCAACAAAAGTTGAATGAAGATTCAACTTCTCCTTTGTTACTGGATTTATTAACATATCCAAGGGGTTCTTATTCGTATGGATCTTTTCCAGCTTCAACTATCAATCCTCCAATACCTGTCTAATGAAGTGGTACCTAAGCTGTATATGTTTGGTTCTTGAATGAAAGGCTAAATTCTTTGCCAAATGAATTGCACTTTGACTATCACTATACAATCTGCAACTCTTTTTCTCCTTTCCCAACTCTTTCATGAATCGAGTCATCCAAATCATTTCCTTGCTAGTCTCTATGACTGCAATGTATTCTACGTTTGTAGTAGACAAGGCAACAACCTTCTGCAACTTTGAAATCCAGTTAACCACCATTCCATTAATAGTGAACACATATCCTATGGTGCTTCTCCTATCATCCAAGTCACCTACCATATCCAAATATACATACCCATGTAGAGAAGTTTTTGACCCTCCATAGCATAAAATGCCTACTACTGGTCCCTCTCAGATATCTGAGAATCTACTAAACTGCTTTCCAGTGTTCCTTTCCTGGATTGGCCATAAACTTGCTAACAACTCCCATTACTTAGGTAATATCTGGTCTAGTACATACAATTGTATACATCAAGCTTCCAACTGCTGAGGCATATGGAACTCTACTCATGTACTCAACCTCATCATGTGATTTAGGACACTGTTCTTTGCTCAACTTTAAGTGTCTAGCCATAGGTGTGCTTACCAGTTTTGCATCCTACATATTGAACCTCTCCAACACCTTATTCACATAATCCTCTTGAGACAAAATCAAACTGTGATTTTTCCTATCTCTCTTAATACTCTTGCCAAGGATTTTCTTTGCTGCTCCTAAATCCTTCATGGCAAATGTGTGAGCTAATTTTACCTTAAGCTCAGTAATTTCTTGCATGTGTGAACTTGCAACAAGCTTATCATCTACATACAGTAACAAGATAATATAACTACCATTATCTAATCTATTAAAATAAACACAATGATCAGATTGACATTTACTAGAGCCATGCTTTGTCATAAACCTATCAAACCTCAAATACCATTGTCTTGGAGCTTGCTTAAGACCATATAAGCTTTTCTTCAACCTGCACACAAGTTTCTCCTTACCTTTGACCTCAAAACCTTCTGGCTAATCCATATCTATCTCTTCATCCAAATCTCCATGAAGAAATGCTATCTTAACATCAATTTGCTCAAGATGCAAATCCTCAATAGCAACTAAAGACAATACAGTCTGAATAGAAGTCATCTTTACTATAGGAGAAAAAATTTCACCAAAATCAATACCTAGTTTCTGTGCAAATCCCTTTACTACCAACCTAGCCTTATGTCTCATTTGTCCATTCTCTCCTTCCTTTAACCTGTAAACCCATTTGGTTTTTAGTGCTTTCTTTCCAGCTGGCAACTCAACCAAATCCCACATATGGTTCTCTTCCAAGGAATCAATTTCCTCATTCATGCCATGTTCCCACTATTTCTTGGATTCTACCTACATTGCCTCATCAAAAATTTTTGGTTTTCCACCATCAGTGAGAAGCAAGTGGTATAAAGAAGGGGAATAATGAATTGAAGGTTTACTTACCCTTTCAGACCTCTTTATGGGCATTTAAGACTCATTAATAGCTTGTTATTCACCCAAATTTTCTTTTGATAGTGACCGATCTCGGTCATCTCTGATTGATGTCGATCTACACCCGACTGATGTCGATTCCTCTTTATCAACGCTAATTTCCACCTGACTGATGTCAGTCTTTGTGTTTTTTTGTGAGTGATGATTTTTACTCGTGAGCTCATTTTGGATCATAACCTCTTCCAAATCAAGATTGCCCTGCTCAAAATTATTTAGCCTCTTGAGCTGATCACTGTACATCACCTTCTCATTGAAAACTACATCATGGCTTCTAATAATTTTGTTAGTTTCTAAATTCCATAACTAGAATCTGAAATCTCCAAAACCATAACCAATGACAGTTCACCACATAGATTTAGCATCCAACTTCTTTCTATTTTCTTTATCAATGTGCACAAAAGCTTTAGAACCAAAAACTCTGAGAAATGAAAGATCTACCCTTTTACCTATCCAAGCCTCTTATGGAATTCCACCATCCAGTGCAGTAGAAGGTCTTTTGTTAATTAGGTAAACCATAGTATCTACAGCTTTTGCCCAAAATTGTAAGGGCAAACTAGCATACAACCTCATACTCTGTGCACGCTCCATTATTGTTCTATTCATCCTTTCAACAACTCTATTTTGCTGAGGTGTCCTTAGAACCATCCTTTCCCTGCATATTCCACTCATAGAATAGTAACTATTGAATTTATTACTGTAGTACTCACCACCATTGTCATATCTAAGGCACTTCAATCTCAAACCTATTTCATTCTCAACCAAAGCTTTCTATTTCATAAATGTGTCAAAAACATCAGATTTCCTCTTTATGCAATAAACCCATACCTTTCTTGTAGCATCATCAATGAAAGAAACATAATAATATGATCCTCCAATAGAAGCTACCTGAGCTGGTCCCACACATCTGTGTGAACAAGCTCCAACTTGTACTTCTTCTTTGTTGACCCAATTTTGAGAAACCTCACTTTCTTCTATTTCCCAAAAATATAATGCTCACAAAAATCTAGATCTATGCTTTTCAAATCTGAAAGCTTACCTTTTGACTTAAGAACATTCATTCCCTTCTCACTCATGTGACCAAGCCTACAGTGCCACAACTTTGCATCTAAATCTAAAGTAGATAAAATAGAAGGAGAATAATCAATAATACAAGTAGATAGATAAAGTGTACCTACTCTCTTACCTTTTGCTAATACAAGTGCACCCTTGGAAACTTTCTAAGATTCAGCTATGAGAGTTATTGTGCAACCCTCATCATCCAACTTTCTTGTAGAAATTAGATTCCTCTTTAGGATGGGTAAATGCATGACATCCTTCAACACCCATGTGTTGCCATTCTACAATTTTAGCTGCACTTTTCCTTTGCCAACAATTTTACAAGGCTCATCATCCCCAAAATAAACTTTTCCAAAATTTCCATGGACATAATCATTGAAAAATTCTCTATTTGGGGTTGCATGGAAAGAGGCACCAGAATCTAAAACCCATGATTCTACTTTATTATCCAAAGAAAATATAAGAGCATCCTGTGTAACAATACCTGCAACTTTTGCTTCTTTATTACCTTCATGCTGATTTTCTTTGTTATCCTTCAACCAACAATCTTTCTTTGCATGCCCTTTCTTTCCACAATTCCAGCAGGTTATTCTTCCATTTCTGGATTTGGATCTACTTCCCATCTTTGACCTTGATTTCCCTTGCTTTCCCTTCTCTCTTTGCCTTCCGCTGCTTTCAACACTTAAATCATTACCTGATGTTTCCCCTGTGCTTTTCTTATGAATTTATTCATTCAAAATTACACTAACAACATCATCAACTTTCAAGATACTTGAAGTAGATGCAGTATTACTAACTGCCATTACCAAACTATGACAACTTTTAGGTAAAGAGCATAATATTAAGAGAGCCTTAATTTCATCATCAAAAACTATTTTGACTAAATTTAATTGATTTACTATTGTATGGAAATCATTAAGATGACTAGATACAGATCCACCTCCCTCCATTTACAAATTAAATAATTGCTTCATAAGATATACCTTATTTGAAACTAAGGGTTTTTCATATAAATTTGCCAAAGTATCTATTAACTCTACTATTATCTTTGTCTCTGATAAGTTGGAAAACATAGAAGCTGTCAGGCTCAACCTTATAGATCCAAGAGCCTTTCTATCAAGAATATTCCATTCTTCATCTTCCATATCTGTGGGCTTCCTTGAAACCCCACCCAATGGTAAATATAGATCTTTTTGATATAGATAATCTTCAATCTGCATCCTCCATAATTGATAATTCTTGCCATTGAATTTCTCCATTCTTAATTTACTTTCTTCTACCATTGCTTTGCTCCCACTCAATCAAATACCCTTGTGAGTGAATTATGTAATCAACAAACACTAACAAGCTCTGATACCAGTTGTTAGGATCTTAGAGTACAATTGATTACTTTTGTATAAGCAACTAAACATGAAATTGAAACTAAAAGTAATAAGTAACTAGAAATCAGAAACAACAAATAATAAGAGATACAAGAAACAACCAATCTGTATTAAACTCTTTCAGAAGGAAATACAATGAAGAAATCTTTCTCTCCTCACACCTCATAGATGTATAGTAATTCTCCCTCAAGAGTTCTCTCTCTCTCTCAATCAATTACAATCAACTCGATTACTGAATTGTATATACTATGAGGATCTAACCCTACTATATAGAATACTACAACACTAGGGTTCATGAGCCATGCATTCACCACCCTTGGATCCACCTCTTAAATCAAAGGCTCAAATCTGTTCTCCTAAAAATAACAATTCTAGAAATGCACAGAAGTCAGTGTTGGTCTGAAGATGACCGATGCCAATCGACCCCTAACTGATGTTGGTTGGTTCTAACCGATGTTGGTTACTGTGTAAGCCCAACAACCTCCACATTAGTTCATTAGTGAAGCATTTAGCTCCACAACTCAATAGTGTTATATGGATAAAATCATTTGTGTCAGGTAACATATCATCAGAGTCATCTCTATGCTCAACAAAGTATGCCTTGGCACCTATGGAATGAGAAAATATATTAGTATGATAGAAAGAAGGGAGATCCTCATATGCACCATGCAATTCTAATAGAACCTCGTTGTTAGTGAACTCATAAAAAATAGATAGATATGGAGATGTTATATCATCAATAAGATCAAAGTAGAAAACTAAGAGTATAGAAATATGGTTTAATGTATCTTCTACCCATGTAATATGTGGAAAACATATGATATGTTGAGAAGTATGGTGAGATGACTTGGAATTGGATTTGCTATATTTATATCAAAGTCCTTGTCTACCCTATTGATCATATGCTTTAATGGGATTAAGGATTCCATTTCCATGTTTGGCAAGGCCTTATTCCATGTAACCCATTTTTTCAAAAGATCTCAATACAAAAGGAGAAGTGATCTTATTATCCTGTGTTCTGGAAGTAGCTAGGGGAGTGATATGCATACTTTGAATAGTAGTCTAGAGTGGTGTTCTAGCAAAATCTATGTGAAGAATATAATTATGTATAGACTCTATATGTTGATAATATTTTAATGGTTCTTTATCCATAGGGCATGTATATTTATGACCTCTATAGCTAAATTTTAAACATGTATTTAACATAGATGAAATTATGTGCATATCATGAATCCATGGTATTCCATCCAAGATATTTTAATTAAAATCATTAAGTATAACTTGACATATGGTAGATAGTGTTCTAAGTCCTAATGTAAGGTTCAGTGTGATATGGCCTAAGAATTTGCATGGAATATTACCAAAAACCTTAAATTTTAATGTCAAAAGGATACAAATCCTTAGCATATATATTAAATAATTAAATAAAATAGATATTACAAATGTTAAACCCTAATCCATTGTCAATTAAAACCCATTTGACACCTACCTCATTAATTAAAAATAGAATGTAGAGAGATAAGTGTAATCTATAATGTGATGTGGTAGGATATCTTCCCTATTGAATGAAATCTATTCTTAAGTCAATTTCATAGTATTAATTATGGAATAAACATAAATTGGATTGGATATTTGAGGCACCTAAGTATCATAGAGTGTAACTTAGAAAATGTCTTTGTATGTGTTATAATGTTGTAGGAGATATAAAATGGAAACTTTATCTAAAGAAGCACTACTTTAATAAAAAAAATCTATAGATATGGGAGTTGCTCACTAACGAAGCTTTAGGACTACATCTGGACATCATAACCTAGACCATAGGATCTACTAAGAGCATGTAGATAGTAGTAGATTTCGGATGGTGGTTAAATACATGTTATCAAGAAAGTGGAGGGATAAATAAGACCACTGATGTTTCATTATGTTTAGGAGTGATAAGGAAGGAATCAAAGATAACTAAAGATCAAACTACATCTAAATTAGACTTTTAAATTTTAGGTAGTAAAATGTTTATATTATGTAATGTATTCTTTATGTGATTAAAGATTGGTGTCTTGATTGAATTCCACATAAGATAAAGATAACATGATAAAGAAATAATGAAACATGACAATTATTTTAATTTACATTAAACACATCATGTGTGTGTGTGCATGCACGCATGCATGCATGCATGTGTGTGTGTGTGTGTGTGTGTGTGTGTGTGTGTGTGTGTGTGTGTGTGTGTGTGTGTGTGTGTGTGTGTGTGTGTGTGTGTGTGTGTGTGTGTGTGTGTGTGTGTGTGTGTGTGTGTGTGTGTGTGTGTGTGTGTTTTATAAGTTCATTCTAAATTAAAGGGAATAATAATGCAAATGAAAATATTGAAATTTTTAGAAAAAAATCATACACCTCTTATTTCATTATTATCATGATTGGATAAAATAAAATTGTTTAGACTAAATCAGGTAAATAATATACAATAAATACATATACTAATTTGTTACATAATTTACGATCTTTGACTTTTTTGAAAATAGTAGTAAATAGTGTAAGTAATGACTTAGTTGGAAAACACCTAATATAGATGGTTTGGGTGCTAGAAACTAAGATGGAATCTATTTAGAATGTGGTAAATTGGATCCTAGTGTCAAAACCCCTCATTGATAGTAGTTCCATAATTGGATAGTAGTGTCATTGTTGTAAAAGTGGTGGTAATTTCCTCTATACTAGACTATCTTGAGCTTTAGTGGGTGCACCTACGTCTAGATCTTTATGTTATGTTCCTATGTGCATGAGTTCTGAAACCCCATATTTTACTTGTAATGACTAATTTATTGATCAAACCCTAATCCTCCATATAACTATGGTATGATTTTAAACTGTGTTTGTTATTAGGGTAGAGTAAACATCATTAACACCTTGATGTGAAGAGAGTTGCCTACATAACAATAATGCAAGAAGTAATCAAACCCAATGTAGTTCTCCCCACATACGTTTTACTGAAAGTGCAAGTGATGTTAGTATGATAGTGTATTTAAGTGTGCTTGAGACTATAAATATGGATAATATAAGCTTTGGGTTGCTATAGATGGTAACATGTAAAAGTAGGGAAGAATAGGTATTGATAATCGTAATTGTGATCAAATTGTTATATGTTTGAATGTGTATTTTACATCTCTTTTACATCTAGTGTTAAGAGTTCAAAGAGTCATGTATATATACTTTTTTATTACTTTTTTGGATGATAAAATATGCTTAGGGAAATATAAAGAGGTTATAGTTTTGAAAATATATCCATTTAGGAAAATATAGAGCAAAGTACACTATTACCATTTTGGGCACACTAGGGGCATGTGGTGTTAGTGTCCTTATTATGGCTCTAGTGTCCATCTAGTATAACACTAGGAATGAAGGATCAAGATTGGAAAATTAATGTTTGGTACTACTTAGAGCTGACTAGGGATGCTTATGGACTATATGAAGGTTGGATAAGTATGATAATAGGCTCTAAGATAGGTCTAGATTTATGTTTAAGATGTGTACTCTCTATTATCACTCTTAGCACTAAAATACCAATTTTTGGTGATTACACTATCCTCAAATATACTCCTAGATCACCCATGGACACATCGTATGAGGGTTAATGCCTCCTCAAGTAGTTAATGTATTAAATTCATCCATAATGGAAAACACTATAAACATGAGGCCCATCCTAATACATGGAGTATCTAACTACCCAAACCCAAATCTCCACATCAAATTCCAACCATTAAGTTAATAGTTTACCTTTACCTAAATTTATTAACATGAATCTATATTTATAGGTCACTTTCACCGATTATAATAGTGATGAACAAAATGACTTACAAAATACTTGTAATTCCATTAAGTTACCTCCTTATATTTTACAGTGGATTCCTTCCTCTTTGCTTCCACGTGGTTGTACTATCATTTTATTTTATGAGATCACTAAAATCCCTCCATGTAATTTACACAAATCTTCTTACATATAAAATATCTTCACATGTAATGAATATGGGGTGGAGATATTATTTTAGCAATGTCACCTAAAAACTTTAGTGATCTATGTGCATCCAATCTTGATTCTCATTGAAAAACAAATGCATGCACTACTTCCCACACTTATAATGACAATTATATCATGGTTCAAGCTCATTCATGAGATGTGGATATAAATCACTATCAACAAACATTAGCCAAAATACATGCCTTTAATAATGATGTCTATTTCATTCGCATATAAAATAATAGTGAATTAATACTTGAAGGTCATGTATCTCCCATAAATACTCCATTTATAGATACCCCATGGGTAGTTTAAAAAATCTAAACTCTATAAAAATTGGAAACTTTTGAACCTTTGATACCTTGTATTGAAAATTTAATTTAAGAATCAAGCACCACTTTCCAATCTTAGACTACTTGTTCTAATCAATTGAAAATTATTTTCCGTTCTTTGGTATCATGAATCAATCAATAGACATATAAATACAAGGCATTCAATGTAATTATTTAGATCATAAAATGTCCTCATATGGAAATCAATTGATTGGTTTTAGGAAATCACATATCTTGGTGATCGTCATGTATTTACTACACATTTTTAGTTTTATGGTGGTTGTACTTCTCTTTTTTGGGCAAATTTTTAGTTTTGAATTACATCATTTGTAATAGGCCTATATTTTATCATAGGTGCTAAATATTTATGTTTCAAATTTTCTTCCACAATATTTTGATCACTATGTATTATATTTAATGATAGCACTCAACTCTATACTTTTTACTCCTAACATTGTTAAACCCCAAAAAAATACTACCATCATGGTATTGGATGGAGTGATTAAGGATGAAGAGGGATGAGGAGGAATTTAGTAGAGATGATGAGGGATAGTGAGGGTCAATGGGGGAGGGATTAAGGAGGTTAAAGGAGTGATTTGGGATGATGACGTATGGTTAGGTTTAGTAAGGGAGTGATTACAAATGATGAGGGATAAGGAATTATTGATTAGAGATGATGAGGTATGATGAAACAATGATTAAGGACAAGGAGGGATGGTGAGGGTTAATTAAGGAATGATTGGGGATAATGAGGGAGTGATTGTAAATGATTAAGAATGGTTAGGGTAAATAAAAGAGTGATTGGGGATGATGAGGGAGGAGGAGGGAGTGATTAAAGATGATGAAGAAATGATTAGGGATAGTGAGAGATAATTAGGGATGATTAGGGATCATGAGAGATAATGAGGGAGTGATTAAGGATGATTATGGAGTGATTAAAAATGATCAATGATGGTGAGGGTCAATGAGGGAGTGATGAGAGATGATGAGGGATGAGAATTTAGTGATTAGGTATGATGAGGGATAGTGAGGGTCAATGACGGAGTAATTAGGGATGATGGAGTGATTAGAGATGACTAGGTACAGTGACGTTAAATGAAGGAGTGATTAGGGATAATGAAGAATGATGAGAGAGTGATTATAGGTGATGAGGTATGAGTAATAATTTATCAAGGATGAGGGAGGATGATGAATAAATAAAATTAACACAAAGTGGTTGTTTGATGTGTGTAGGTCATCAATGTGACCTATGTTACCACAATCACACCATTTTACATCAATTTCAAAGTGATTAGTTTTCAAAGATTAGTTTTGATAAACCTAAGACTCCTAGAAATGCTAAGAATCAATATAAAAGGTACAAAAACCTAAAAATGACTATATGTTAACCAAAAATTAAAATTTATTACAAAAATTCTGTCCTTAAATCCTTAGGTTTAATACATAGACAATGAAAATGCCTAAGCACTTATCAGATTAGATTTTGAAAAATTATTGTCCACATTTTAAGGCATGAAAATGTGAGACCAACTCTATCAAAAGCTAAGTGACCCTAATTTTTAATACAAATGTAAACTTATACATAACATTTAGAGTAGTAAATATAAGATTCTAGCCAAAGTGGTCTTCATGTGAAACTTTCACATATTTTAATGTGAAAAATAATAGGAATGCAATAATGTTATCAATAACATAATATTTTTATCAATAACATGATCACATTATTAATAAAATGATCGTGTTAGTTATTAACCAACATTCCCTCCATTTTTTTAAATGTGCAAAATAATAGTAACATGATTGCATTTTTGTTTTTATAATAATGCGATCATGTTATCTATTGATATGATCACACTATAATTAACATGATTGCATTATGGCTTGATAATTACTGATTTATAATTTAAATAACACAATTGCATTAATTAAATAACATGATCACATTATTTATTAACATGATTGCATTACCTAAAATTTCCACAAAATTATCTCCCAAATCCATTCACTTACCCTCCATTATGTGTTTATAAACACATTGTGATGTGAATTCACAAATTAGGCATCTTGGGTGCTCAGTTGAAGGTCAATGACTTTCATTATCTTATGGAGCATCTCAATTTTTTACTCCATGTAGCTAGGGCCTACAATTTTTTTTTCATTTTTAGAGGTATTATTGGTGTATTATTATAGGTATTATTAATTTATACATACTCTATTAAATAATTTTGGTGGTTTAATGTATCTAAAATTAGGTACTACATCAGTTGTTATAGATTTATTTTTGGAGACCACAACTGCCATGGTGAAGAGTTTAAATTATAGATGGTTTGTGAATAAAATTTAAGACTTGGATAATTGGTAAAATCATTTTGAAATTGTACCATGCTAAGCTTGGAGAAAGTCATAGGACCACATTCCTTATCCATACCACATCTTCTTCCATGACTTGAGTTTACTATTGGTGTTCTAGATTTGCACCCTAGCTAACTAAGGGATTGTTCAGATCTTCCTAATCAACTCTAGTCCAACATGGGATTGATCCTAGTCTATGGCTATCCTAATAATGGATCAAAACTTTTAACAAGGCTGACTTCCTTATGGATTTATCACCTAAACTAAACTTAATCTAACACTTGTTTAGAAAAGAGATAAAGAGATACAATAATATATGAAATCATGTAAAAATGGGGTGATACACCAGTAATTAGAACACTTATAATTTTCACAAGAAACACTATGAGACACATTAAAGACCAAATAATATCACTACCACATGAGTATTTCAGAATAAGGCATGAATCAGTTAATAAACTAGCATGATAGGGTAAATATCCACTTTCAAGATAAACAACAAATTGTAAATTACACTTACAATGCCCTATGAGAACTACCAAGCACTTCATGAAGGTGACAAAACTCATAGAAAAATAAAATAAATTCAGTTAAATTAGTACATGAATTCAAAGAACACACTTTAATCCAGGTTATAAAATGATGGGATTTAGTTTTTATTGCATCAAAAGGTGTCACAATATAAATTTTGGCATAGTTTAAGCAAGTCAAAGCATCAAAGTCTATTTCTCTAAAAATTATCAAATATTTATTTCTAAAATATTTTAAGGAGAGTTTTGAGGGCCAAAATTTTGAATAGGATGTAACATATATATAAAAGTGAAGATAGAGGGAAGTATGATGCAATAACACTAGTTTTGTGATGTTATCTCATGACCTTATCAACAAGGAACAAATTTTGTCAAAGAGTTAAATGCCGACTATCCTTATCCAATCACCAGGTCTTCTTATTAGAACTCTATCTGATTATATATCTGATCAATTGATGAGGACCATGTCTTGGAATTGATAGAATTATGCCACATATGCTTTAGGTGGCCATAGGTATCTATTTATAAAAAAAATGACCATGTTGATAGAAGAGACAACTCTCTTTGATCATGTTTATATCTACATTTGGTCCAACTTGAACATGGGTCCATTATATGTGAAAAACAATCTAGTTATTGGTTTTCACATAGTCACAATATCCATGAAAACCTACAAACTGCTTGACCTTGGTTTCAACACTACTAGTCTATCTTCGATCTCTATATTTGGTCTAGAAGACATGTTCGTCATCCAGATCCCTATGAAAGCCATGAGGTTACTATACACTAGGATACTCTATCTAAAATAAATAAACATGTCAATATAATGACTCTAAAATAGATTCAATAAGTTCTAATTTATTGACCAAAGGTCCTCTTTAAACTTCAATGATGATGGATCCTTGTCCTTAACCATCTTGCATGTATGAATATGTTTTTTGTTTACTGATATCTAATGGTGATATGGATCCTTAATATTTTATTTGCCTGGATCAAAGATATTTTTCATCAACTTTCAATAGAATCTCTTTGATTTTCCCCTTGTTCATTAGTTATAGATTACCAACTCGAACAATTTACATTGTGCCCAACTATCTTTATTCTAATTTATTTCATAGATAGACTAATTTATTTACCATTCTCAAACCGTTAGATCAAAATCATGAATGCACACAAGTCCTTAATTTCTTGCTAGCCAAGATGCTCTAACATATGTACTTAATCACACACTATTGAATCAAGATGCATAATTAAATTTTGACCATTAGATCTATTATGACCCTTTATTTGAAATCAAACGGCTACTTTACAAGCTCAAATTTGATGTTTGGACTCCCATAATTTGATGTTCATATGACCGTATTTGATGTCTATGTGATCACTAAATTTAGGTTCCAATGCTTTCCTTATTATGTATTATGTTTGATGTCTATGCAAATTTCAAATATATTCATGTGATAGTTAATGATGTTCACACAACTATCACTTTTTAGACTTAGATGGTTTTTTAATGTAGCTTGATGTTGATGTTTCATGAGCATCCCATTCTATAGGTTCATATTTGAATGATCATAACTTGAGATAAAAATATTTCATAGACATGAAACATTCAGAGGATGATCTTAGCATGAAGGACTCTATGGCACTATATATTTTTAGTTTGTATGACTCTTTGAGGTATATTTATAACATGCATAAGTTAGTTGGTCCATTCATTTTTCCATGACATCTTAATGATGGTTTGGTTCTTTAAACTTGTATGATACATCTTTTGCTCAATATTTAAAAGCTTTGATGGTATTATAAGGATTGTGAAACCTAATCCATGCTCTTAAATTCTTTGAACACAATGAAACCTGCTTGGACCCTTTATCTACAATTATAGACCTATCCTTTAAAGATCAATTACATCACAATTTGAGCTTGCTTAAAGTGTTTCAAAATATTTACAAAAGATATATGATCCCCACTTGAGGTTTGTCTTCTCTTTATGACATCGGGTCACTCTTAAATCAAGATCTTATTTCTTCCACTAGAATCTTGGATTAGACACATTTTGGTATGTAGACCAAATTTGGTCAACATCTTTAGCAACATGGCTAGATAGCATGCCTACTATGTTTGATAACTCAGACCATCTCTATGACTCTTGGATCATTTACAAGATACGTGGACCATTTACATGACTAAAATATATCCTTTTGACTTGAGAAATAAACAATTCCAAGAAATAGGGAAAGAAACAAACTTGAAAGGAAAACTAACATAAAAAAGCAAAGGCAACTAACTTATCAAAAAAATGTGCAATAAAGCACTTATTCAAGATAAAACATAATAAATGAGTCTAACTAACCAAGACAAAAAATGATCCACCTAGATCAAAATAGAAAATTCTAAACTCATGCATTTGAAGAGATGATACATGTTGCACAGTAGGGTACTCATTGAACATAACTTTTGATGAGTGAATCTTCTTGATTAATAACTCTCTCAAAATCTCCTCAATGATTCATTAATAGAAAAATAGTCACCAAAAAATAAAAACACATCTAATACTTTTGAAACTTTCTCATAATTCATGTCAACCTCAACCTTGTCAAGTGATACTACATTTATGCATTATCCTTGAGTGGCCTTATCTTTCTTTCCATCTGCTAAACATTTATCAAGGTCTTCAAGGATATCTAAATAGTTAGCCCAATATATATCATGATATTGAATGAGTGACTCTTGATCAAAATTTTCTTAAAAAATCTCTTTAATGGGCAACCTATCCCTATAAAACTCTTCAATATCTTACATATATTCAATGCATAGCTACAAATAAAAAATTTCTCTCCTTATTTTGATAAAATTGAATAAGATTAACTTTAATGGCACCTTCATCTTGCTCAAGTAGAGATATCTCAAAATCATTTAGGACTTTAATTTGTATCAATTTTTCATGGAGTTCTTCAACAATAAGACCATCCTCCTTATACTTGAGATAATTTATTCAAAATTAGATACAACCTCATTTTTGAATTGTACCTCAAGTGAAGTATCAATGAAGATATTTTCATCATACAAACTTGAATCATCTTCTTCACATTATCCAAGAAATTGACTTGAAACTACAACTTTTTTCTCTATCTTCTATAGAACAGGGTCCTCATGAAGAAGGGTCATGAAATTAATTAGTTTGAGAGGGAATATGAAGCATGGTAGGTTGATCATGATCATATTTTGGAATATTAAGGGAAATAGAATCATTTATGGATTTTTAGAGAGGATAGAAATAGAAACTTTTAAAGACTTAAACACTTTGCTCCTTCCACATGGACATCATCTCATCAAAGTTTAAAATCTCTTTGTTCTCATGAAAAACCTAAAATTGAGGGATGATTGGTGAAAAAGGGGGAGTATAAATAAGTTTAGTCCCCTGCATATGCATATTGATAGATTATTGAGTAGGCTCTTTACTCCAACTAGAAATATTCATTAGCTCATGTTGGGCATGGTTAATAACTTCATGAGAATAAGGAGTACAAAAGTACTAGTAAGGATTAAAAGAGGGTTCCTCATATGACTGATCTAACTCAATTTATTTCCTCTCCAAAGCCTTCATATTCTCTAATACAAAGGTACAAAACTCATGCATCTCCTTTAGATCATTAGACACATTTAAAAATATACCATTCACTTCCTCATACCAAAAATTTGAACATAATTTTCTTGCATATGTTAGAATTTTGAGCTCTATATCGTCTATCCTTTCTTTGAGACAAGGCTACTCATGTGCAACATCATATCCATATGAGAAAGGTGAAATCTAGTCATGAGATTGATATGGTTCATAAGTAAGGTAAGAGTCATGATATTGATAATAAGGGTCATAGGAATATCGTTAAGATTCATTATAACTTTGATAAAACTCTTGGTAAGGCTGATTAGGCTCATGCGCTAACTTATTGACTCTGCTCATACTGTTAGATCAAAATATATAAATACACAAGTCTTTGATTTCCTGATAGCCAGGATCCTTTGACATATTGAATTCATCATGCATGATTAGATCAAAATGGATGATCAAATGCTGACTATTAGATCTACTAGGATCCTTTGTTTGAAATCAAATGACCAATTTATGAGCTCAAATTTAATTTTCACACTCCCATCATTTGATGTCTATATGACCATATTTTATGTCTGTGTGATCATTAAATTTAAGATCTAATGGTTTTATTTCTATGTCTTAATTTTGACATATATGTGACCATCAAATATGTTCACACAACTCTCAATGACATTTACACAACCATCACTTTTTAGACCTAGATGGTTTTTTTACAATATCTTGATGTTAACATTTGTGTGAATGTCTTGTTGTATATGTTAAACTTTTAACCCTCACAACTTGAGATAGAAATCTCACATGATCATTAATTTTTTATAGGATGATATTCAGATGAAGGAATCAATGGTATTTTATTCTTTGAGTTCTCATGGCTCTCTAAGGTACATTTATAAAATGAATAAGCTAGTTATTCCATTCATTTCTTTGTAAAGTCCTGGTCACTATCTGGTTATTTATACATGCACATTCCATATTTTACTCAATATTTCAAGGTGTTGATGATATTCTAAGGCTTTTACAACCTATTCCATTCTCTTGAATTGTTAAAACACCATAAAACCTCCTTGGACCCTTCATCTATAATTATAGACCTATCCCTTGAAGATCAATTAGACCAAACTTTAAGCTTGCTTACAGTGTTTAATTTTTTTTGAAAAAGCTATATTATCTCCACTTGAGTTCTATTTTATCCTCATGACATTCGGTCACTCTTCAATTAGGAACCTATTCTTTATACTAGACTCTAGGATTAGGCACATTTTGCTATGTAGGCCGAATTTGGTCAATAGTCGCTCCACCTTGATTAGGCCCTCTACATTGATTGAATCCACTACCTTGATTATAACTTACCTCTTGGTTTTATCCATTCCCTCCATCTATATTTTGGTAAAATCCCATCTTAGTTTTAGTTCAATAATACACCTCTAGGTTGATTACAACCTCACTAATTTTATTAACCTATTAACCATTGTGATGTCTAACTCTATAAAACCCTAACCCAATGCTTATTTAAATTATAAACCAAAATATCAAACATAAAATGTGTCAATGAAAAATAATTTGAAATTATTGCATTCATACGTACATACATACATACATACATACATACATACATACATACATACATACATACATACACAAATATGTGTGTGTGTACACACACACACACACAACTATAACTATTAATTCAAAATAACTAATACATTTATCTTATAATTTTAGGATGAATTAGATCTACATGTGCATAGTAATCATGGAGAAACTATGTCCCAAAATATGTTATAATATATCTTATAGGTTCATTATAATAGCATATATAATAAATTGTATAAAATTTGGGCTTATTGAGCAATGCATATTTTCACACAATTAAATATTTTAAAAGCAGCCAAATTCTATTTATAGCCAAATGACTATAAATAACCACTAAAATCACCCATGTTCCTTAATATCTTGTTAAATTAAATGAATATATGAAATTAATTATACTACTACAATTTATATAGAAACCAAATAGTCTCTAAGGCCATGTAATGTTTAGATAGTGATTCAAATTGAATAATCTCTAAATAAAAACAAATAATTTTTTTGAGGTGCATTTGATGATATATATTAATGAATGAACTTTGATTATGGGATTAATAATTACACTGATTTATGTGAGTTCAACACATGGGATATGAGTTGTTCAATGACAAAGTCATCTTTCCATTATTTTCAAATAAAACCATTTGAACCCTTTTTTTTTAGAATGTGAAGTATCAATGAGGATCTTTTCATCATACAAACTTGAATCGTATTCTTCACATTCTCCAAGAACTTGACTTGAGACTTCAAATTCTTTCTCTATGTTATGTAGAATAGGCTTCTCCTAAAAAAGGGTCATGAAATTAATTGGTTTGAGAGGGAATATGAAGCATGGAAGGTTGATCATGATCAAATTTTGGGATATTAAGGAAAATGGAATCATTTATGAATTTTTGGCGAGGATATAAGAGAAAATTTTAAATAACTATGCACTCTGCTCCTTCCACTTGGCCATAATCTCATCAAAGTTTGAAATCTCCTTATTCTCATGAAAAACATGAAATTAAGGGATGATTGGTGAAGAAGGCGGACTATAAGAAATTTTAGTCCCCTACATATGCATATGGATAGCTTCTTGAGTAGGCTCTTGACTCCAACTAGGAATATACATTAGCTCACATTGGGCATGGTCAAGAATTTCATGAGAATAAGAAGTATAAAAATACTTGTAAGGAATACAAGAAGGTTCTTCAGATGACTGATCCAACTCAATTTTCTACCTCTCCAAAGCCTTCATATTCTCTAATACAAAGGTATAAAACTCATGTCTCTCCTTTAGATAATTATACACATTCAAAAATATAAAATTCACTTCCTCATAATAAGAATTTGAACATACTTTCTTTCATATGCTAGAATTTTGAGCTCTATATGCTCCATCCTTTCTTTGAGACAAAGTTACTCATGTGAAAATTCATATCCATATGAGAAAGGTGAAATCTGGTCATTAGATTGATATGGTTCATAAAGAAGGTAAGAGTCATGATCATGATAATAAGGATCATGGGAATCTTGGTAAGTCTCATCATAACTTTGATAAAACACCTGGTAAGGCTGATTAGGCTCATATGCTAACTTATTGACTCTGCTCATACTGTTAGATCAAAATGTATAAATACACATGAGTCTTTGATTTCTTAATATCTAGGATGTTTTGACATATTGAATTAATAATGCACCATTGGATCAAAATGGATGATCAAATGCTAACTATTAGATTTACTAACATCCTTTGTTTAAAATCAAATGACTAATTTATGAGCTCAAATTTAATGTTCACACTCCCATAATTTGTTTTCTATATGACCATAGTTTATGTCTGTGTGAGCATTAAATTTAGGATCTAATGGTTTTATCTATATGTCTTAAGTTTGACATCCATGTGACCATGAAATATGTTCACACAACCATCAATGACATTTACACAACCATCACTTTTTAGCCCCAGATGGTCTTTTTACTATAGCTTGATGTTAACATTTGTGCAAACTTCTTGTTCTACATGTTAAAATTTTAACTCTCATAACTTGAGCTAGAAAGCTCAAATGAACATGAATTTTTTATAGGATGATATTGTCATGAAGGAATCAATGGTATTTTATTCTTTTATTTCCCATGGCTCTTTAGGGTAAATTTATAAAATGCATAAGTTAGTTGTTCCATTCATTTCTTTGTAAAGTCTTGATGATTGTCTGGTTATTTGAGATTTCAAAATGCATATTTTAATAAATATTTCAAGGATTTTATGATCTTATAAGGATTTTACAACTTGGACCATGTTCTTCAATGCTTTGAACACCATAAAACCTCCTTGGACCCTTCATCTATAATTGTAGACCTGTCCCTTGAAGATCAATTAGACCAAACATTGAGCTTGATTATAGTGTTTAATTTTTTTTGAAAAAATATATATTATCTCCACTTGAGATATATATTCTCCTCATGACATTGGGTCACTCTTCAATTAAGAACCTACTCCTTCTACTAGACTCTTCGATTGGGCATATTTTGTTATGTAGATCGAATTTGGTTAATAGTTACTCTACCTTGATTATGCCCTCTACATTGATTGAATCCACTACCTTGATTATAAATTCCCACTTTTTTTTAGCCATTCCATCCATCTAGATTTTGGTAAAAACCCATCTAAGTTTTAGTTAAATAAGACATCTCCAGGTTGATTAAACCTCATTGATTTTAGTAACCTATTAACCACTGTGATGTCTAACTCTATAAAACCCTAACCCAATACATCTTTAATTTATAACCTAAAATGTAAAACATGAAACATGTTAAAGAAATATAATTTAAAATTATTTCATTCATAGATACATACATACATAGATATGTATGTGTGTGTATACACACACACACACAACTATAACTACTGATTCAAAATAGCTAATACATTTATCATATAATTATTGGATGAATTAGATCTACATGTGCATAGTAATTATGGAGAAATTATGTCGCAAAATATTTTATAATATATCTTATAGGTTGATTATAAAAATATATATAATTTTTTTAATAAAATTTAGACTTATCGACCGATGCATATTTTCACACTATTAAATATTTTGAAAGCAACAAAATTATAATTATATCCAAATGATTATAAATAACCACTAAAATTACCCATGTTCCTTAATATCTTGTTAAATTAAATGAATATATGAAATTAACTATACTACTACAATTTATATAGAAGCTGAATACTCTTTAAGGCCATGTAATGTTTAGATAGTGATTCAAATTAAATAATCTCTAAATAAGAACCAATCATTTCTTTTGAGGTACATTTGATGATATATATTAATGAATGAACTTTGATTATGGGATTAATAACTACACTAATTTATGTGAGTTAAAAACATGGGATATGAGTTGTTCAACGACAAAGTCATCTTGCCATTATTTTTAAAAAAAACCATTTGAACCTTGTTATGCACCCATACAAAATATAAGCAAGTTGATTGTAATTATTAAAATTAAATGTTTATGTATACTCCCCATTAGTTAGTTGCTACTATCATGAAATGAATTTTGGTTCTCTTTTTCCCTATATTTAGGCATGGGTCTAAATTCATGGACTTACTCTTGTATATATCTCAAGTTGGGGGGATTAAAAAGAAATAGAAATAATGTTGGTCATGTAGGCTATAGCTTTCCTTTTTTAGTTTTTACGGTTGGTCTATAGAACCAAGTATTAAATTTTTTAGATTTGAAAAGACTTCTTGTAATTAATTTTATAATTGTAAATCTTATAAAAAACATTGATTTAAAAAAAAAAACTCATATTTTTTGGTATTTTATGTGCTAGTCATATATTTGTTATCGTAATACAATTATTTTCAAGGATATTATAGCTGATTATTACCATTAATTAAATTATATCACAATACATTTTATTCATGGATATATTATTCATACAAAAATTTGTGGCTCACTGGTTCATGATAGATTGACATTTCCCTATTAAAACACCTATATATATTTCCTTGATTTTCTTGGTCTAAATAATTCAAAATATATTTTAGGTTAGAATATTAAAGCTCAATTATAAAAATCATAAATTAATTTTTAGATAGTTGGGTTATTCAATCTATTCTATTAAGTTATACAAAGAATATTCACTCTTATAAAGTAGTTCCATGATGGAGTAATGACTGCTTAAGTGAAGGATTTATAGCTTCTAATTGTAGAACTGCTAGGCTTATTTACTACCACATGGAAGCTTATATATGGTGAAGGTTTCCCTCTAAATCATCTTGAGGAAATATTATAAGAGTATATTAAAATAAATGTCTATGGCACTACCTATGAAATTTCTAATTATTATCGATAAAAATTAAAAAGTCCATAGCATCATTTCTCGATAGTACATGCCATGAAAATTTTAGTATTCATGTTATTGGTTAGTATAGTTAGTGCATAGGTGAGATTGTAACTTGGGATGGTATGGTGTATAATATTATATATTTTGATATTTAATAACTTCCATGGAAACTTATTAATTTGGTTTTATTATTATAATAAACCTAAATGTATGTGGATGTTTCTATTCACATCATATAGTGATTTTTATTACTTGAATCAAGAAGAAAGCTAATGCTTGACTAAAAATTATTGGATATTCAAGATGTAATTTAAATCTATATTTATTTTAATATATTTTTAGCACACCCTAGGAGTATATTATATTATTTCTTTTCCTAAAATATGAAGTGAATCTTTAGTGTTTTATCCTAGATTTGTTCAATCACCATCTATGTAGTTGTAAAACTATGAATGAATTGTGGCTCAAGATTACATCATTGATATACTTTTCATGTTTCTCTATTAGGTTTAAAATTGTAAAAATCATTGGTTCTAATTATTATCGAATAAATTACTATCGAATAGGTAGTGCCATAGTAATTATATAAAATGGAATAGTAATCATTGGTTTAATAATATAGTAGTAAAATATTCTATGTAAATTTTTGTCAAATTTATACATGAAATGTAGTAAAATATTCAGTTTGGATCCTATGAACACCAACCTTCAAGAAGAATTATAGGTTTTAGATATTGTTGTGTGGTTAAATGAAAAAGTGATTAATCAAATGGCTACATATTGTATAGTTGTGTTTTTTCTAATTATGGCTGGTGCATATGGGCACACCACTTCAAATAGAGTAATTTTTTAAATCTTAATTGATTTCATATTTGTAACATTTTATGATTTAAAGATCACGTGAAACTAAATGGGGTAGGCATTATTAATACAATATACTTTATACCATTCAATATTTAATTAAATTCTAGTTTCTCCTTAATGAACTTCATCATAATTATTAAACTAATGATATGCATATTTTGATTTGATAACCACTAGAACTTCTTTCCACCACCATAATAGAGAACTCTTTGAGGTGGGAAACAACAAGCTAAGTGTTACACAGAGGATGATAAAGATTATCCCTCAAGCAACATCAACTTTGTCATTATATAGATTGAGAAAATGGATGAAAAATCAACGTTGACAATAAAAAATTAATCAATTGTAACTCTAAAACCCTAATGTGGATGATTCTCTTGGACTCTTCATAAAACCCTCACTGATAAAATATAAACTTTGAATCTATTCACTATGTATAGTTCAAACCCATTTTAGATGAAAGTGGAATCAAGTTGGTTGGAATTTTAGTACCAAATGACATTATAAATCTATAAAATCAAATTCCTTTATTTGTAAATTAATGAATTTGTTGATCAAGATACCATCATTATATATATATATATATATATATATATATATATATATATATATATATATATATATATATATACATATATATATACATATATATATACATACATATATACATATATATATATATATACATATATACATATATATATATATACATATATATATATATATACATATATATATATATATACATATATATATATATATATATATATATATATACATATATATATATATACACACACACATATATATACATATATATATATATATACATATATATATACATATATATATACATACATATATATATATATACATATATATATATATACCACGATAAAAAATTCCGCATCTTTAATTATTTTATATAGTTTAATTTATTCTCTACATAATTTCTATATAACTAACATTTGTTATCTATATCATAAGGTGTATATTTAATTATATCTAAACAAATATTTACCACACAAATAACTAGCATTGTCTTCTCTTTATAGTTTTAATCACTTTTTAGAAAAATATTCTAGAATCCCTATTGACATGACCATAAAACCTAAAAGAACCATTACTAATGGCTCATAGTTTGGAATTTCAGTCACTCACACATGACACAAATATATTATATAAAATCCCATGTTATGTCACATTTCTATTAGAATGAAATCTAAACTTATCCCTTTCCCTTTTTTAATTTTATACAACATGGAATTGTTAAACTATAATATTTTAATATATTTTTATTTTCTTTTCATAAGTTGACTCAAATCTTAAAAATCAAATTTTAATGATATGATAATTTAAGGAATAAAGTGTTGTGCCTCAATGGTTATAGGTATTTAATGAATGATTTAATGGAATAGATTAGGGATTAAATTACATAATTTACATAAATTTCAAATTTTATTTAATTAAATATAGATAGCATATATGATAAAATTATGTTCCAAAAAAATTATAATGTATTTTATTGGATAACTAGAAGAAAAAATATAATAAATTGTATAAAATTTAGATTTATTGATCAATGCATATTTTCACACTATTAACCATTTTCAAAACAACCAAATTTTACTTATAACCAAATAATTATAAATAACCATTAAAATTACCCATGTTCCTGGATATCTTATTAAATTAAATAAATGGATGGAATTAACAATACTACTATGATTTTTATGGAAACCAAATAGTCTCAAGGCCATGTAATGTTTAGATAGTGATTCAAACTGAATTCTCTCTAAATAAGAATCAATTCATTTCTTATGAGGTGTGTTTAATGATATAGATTAGTGAATGACCTGTGATTATGTGATTGATAATTACACTATTTTATGTGAGTCTAATACATGGGATATGCATTTTTCAATGACAAAGTCATCTTTCCATTATTTTCAAATAAAACCATTCAATTTTTTTAATTGAAACCCACCAAAATATAGCCAAGTTGATTGTAATTGTTGATACAAAATGTTTTTTTCTACTCCCCATTAGTTAGCTGCTACTAGAATGAAACAAATTTTCATTCTGGTTTTCCCTATATTTAGGGATTTGGGTCTAAATTCATGGACTTACTCTTGTATAGATTTCAAATTGGGGGATTAGAAATAAATAGAAACAATGTTAGCTATGTAGGCTCTATATTTTCTATTCTAGTTTTTAAGGTTGGTTTATATAACTAAGCATTAAGTTTGATAGATTTAAAAAGGTTTCTTGTATTTAATTTTATATTTGTAAAATATATATATATATATATATATATATATATATATATATATATATATATAAAATAATACATTTTTGGGTGTTTTATGTGTCAATCATATATTTATTATTGTAATAATTTTTTTTCAATGATATTATAGATGATGATTACCATTAATTAAATTATATTATAATATATTTTCTTCATATATTTATTATTCATACAAAAATTTGTGGTTCATTGGTTCCTGTAAATTGATATTGTCCTATTAAAACACCTAAAAATATTTCCTGGTGTGTTTTGATATAAATAATTCAATATATATTTTAGTTTAGGCTATTAAAGCTCAATTAAAAAAATCATAAATTCTTTTATAGATGGTTGGATTAATCGATCCATTCTATTAAATTAGTCAAAGAATACTCACTCTTAGAAAGTGGTTCCATGATGGAACCAAGACTCCTATCATTTTTCCCTAGGTGGTTCTAAACAACCCCCACACTCCACCAAAAACAAAATGCTCCACTAAAATGTGTAGCAATGATTACTTAAGTGAAAGATTTCCAGCTTCTAATTGTAGCCCTACTAAACTTATGTATTACCACATTACATCTTTTATATGGTGAATGTTTCCCTTCAAATCATTTTGAGGATATTGTGCAAAATTACATCAAAATAGATGTCTATGACACCACTTATAAAATTTCCAAACACTATTTAAAAAAAATAAAAAAAAAGTGCATAGTGCCATTTATCGATAGTACGTGCCATGAAAATTTAAGTATGCATGATATTTGTTCTCCTATTTAATGCATAGGTGATATTGTAACTTGGGATAGTATGGTGCACAATATTATAGTTTTTCATAAAATAAGTGATATAAAATCATATTAATTTGGTTCCATCATTATAAAAAACCTAAATGTATGTGGACGTTTCTATTCACATTTGAATATAATGATTTTTAT
>JARHVA010008113.1:250000-320000 GCA_037957365.1 Torreya grandis
TATTATAAATCCTTAACATAATGCTTATTTACTTTATAACCCAAAATGGCCAACATGAAACATGTCAAAGAAAAATAATTTAAGATTATTTCATTCATACATACATATACAAATATGTATGTGTTTGTATATACACATACATGACTATAATTATTGATTCAAAATAGTTAATACATTTCTCTTATAATTTTAAGATGAAATAGATCCACATATGCATAGTAATTATGGTAAAATTATGATCTAAATTAGGTTATAATATATATTATAAGGTGATTATAAGTACAAATATAATAAATTAAATAAAATTTGCACTTATTGACCAATGCATATTTTCACATAATTAAATATTTTCAAAGTGACCAAATTCTCTTTATAGCCAAATGGATATAAATAACCACTAAAATTACCCATGTTCCTTAATATCTTGTTAAATTAAACTAATAGATGGAATTAACTACACTACTACAATTTATATAGAAGCCAAATAGTCTGTAAGGACATGTAATGTTTAGATAATGATTTATATTGAATACTCTCTAAATATGAACTAATCATTTCTTTTGAATGCATTTGATGATATAGATTAATGAATGGCCTTTGATTATTAGATTAATAACTACATTGATTTATGTGATTTATGTGAGTCCGATACATGGGATATGAGATGTTCAAAGACAAGGTCATCTTGCCATTATTTTCAAATAAAACCATATGAACGTTTTTATTGCTCCTTACCAAGATAAAAGCAAGTTGATTGTAATTGTTGAGATAAAATTTTGTTGTCTACTCCCCACTAGTTAGTTTCTACTAACATGAAATGAATTTTGGTTCTTTTTTATTCCTATATTTAGGGATGGGTCTAAATTCATGGACTTACTCTTATATAGGTTTCAAGTTGGGGGATTAGAAAGAAATAGAAACAATGTTAGCTATGTAGGATCTAACTTTTTTATTCTAGTTTTTAAGGTTAGTTTATAGAACTAAGCATTAAGTTTGATAAATTTGAAAAGGTTTCTTGCAATTATTTTTAGAATTATAAATTTTTAAAAAATATTGATTTTATTAAAAACATACATTTTTGGGTGTTTCAAGAGTCAAATATATATTTATTTTCATAATACAATTCTTTTCAATGATATTCTAAATGATGATTACTATTAATTATATTATATTATAATATATTTTTTTCATAGATTTATTATTCATACAAATATTTGTGGCTTATTGGTTCCCATAAATTGGTATTGTCCTATTACAACACCTAAAAATATTTCCTTTTGTTTCTTGATCTAAATAATTCAATATATATTTTAAGTTAAACTATTAAAGCTCAATTATAAAAATCATAAAATCTTTTGTAGATGGTTAGATTAATTGAACCATTCTATTAAATTAGTCAAATAATATTTAGTCTTAAAAAGTGGTTCCATGATGGAACTTAGACTCCTATCCTTTTTCCCTAGTTGGTTCCCAAAAAAACTCCATCCCCACAAAAAAATGCTCAACTAAAATGTGGAGCAATGACTACTTAAGTGAAGCATTTTTGGCTTCTAATTGTATCCCTCCTAAACTTATTTATTACCACAAAGCATCTTATATATGGTGAATGTTTCCCTTTAAATAATTTTGATGAAATTTTGCAATATTACATCAAAATAGAAGTCTATGGAACCACTGATGAAAGTTCCAAACACTACAAAAAAATAAGTGCATGGTGCCATTTCTCGATTGTATGTACCATGAAAAATTAAGTATGCACATTATTGTTTCTCCTAGTTAATGCACAGGTGAGATTGTAACTTGGGATGGTACGGTGAATATATATATATATATATATATATATATATATATATATATATATATATATATATATATATATATATATATATATATATGGTGAATGTTTCCCTTCAAATAATTTTGATGAAATTTTGCAATATTACATCAAAATAGAAGTCTATGGAACCACTGATGAAAGCTCCAAACACTACAAAAAAATAAGTGCATGGTGCCATTTCTCGATTGTATGTACCATGAAAAATTAAGTATGCACATTATTGTTTCTCCTAATTAATGCACAGGTGAGATTGTAACTTGGGATGGTATGGTGAATTATATATATATATATATATATATATATATATATATATATATATATATATATATATATATATATATATATATATCCCTTCAAATAATTTTGATGAAATTTTTCAATATTACATCAAAATAGAAGTCTATGGAACCACTGATGAAAGTTCCAAACACTACAAAAAAATAAGCATGGTGCCATTTCTCGATTGTATGTACCATGAAAAATTAAGAATGCACATTATTGTTTCTCCTAGTTAATGCACAGATGAGATTGTAACTTGGGATGGTATGGTGAATTATACATACTTACATACATATACATACATATATATATATATATATATATATATATATATATATATATATATATATATATATATATGGTTCCATCATTAGAATAAACCTGAATGTAAGTTGATGTTTCTATTCACATCATATAATGATTTTTATTATTTGAATCATGAAGAAAGTTCCAAACACTACAAAAAAATAAGTGCATGGTGCCATTTCTCGATTGTATGTACCATGAAAAATTAAGTATGCACACTATTGTTTCTCCTAGTTAATGCACAGATGAGATTGTAACTTGGGATGGTATGGTGAATTATATATATATATATATATATATATATATATATATATATATATATATATATATATATATATATATATATAATATTAATTTGGTTCCATCATTAGAATAAACCTGAATGTAAGTTGATGTTTCTATTCACATCATATAATGATTTTTATTATTTGAATCATGAAGAAAACTGATATTTGATTAACAATTATTGTCTATTCAAGATGCAATTTGAAGTTTTAATTATTTTAATATTTTTTTAAAACATCCTAGGAGTATATTATATTCTTTCTTTTCTAAAAATATGAAGTGAATTTTTAGTTTCATATCCTAGATTTGGTCAATCATTATTTATGTAGTTGTAAAACTATGAATGCATTGTGGCTCTAGATTATATTATTGATAAACCTGTCAAGTTTTTTTATTAAGTTTAAAATTGTATAAATCATTGGTTCTCTATTTTGATTATGCAAAGAATAGGTTACAACACCCCTGTGAATTTTTATGTAGTTTTTTATCATTTTATATAAATTGTATTTTGTTTGTATCCTATGAACCTCAACTTTCAAAAAGAATTCTAAGTTTTGAACATTGTTGTGTAGTTCAATGAAAAAGTGATTAATCTAATGGCTACATATTACATAATTATACATTTGCTAATTGTGGGTGGTGCATATGGGCACACCACCTTAGATAGAGTAATTCCTTAAATCTTAGTTATTCTCGTATTTGTAATATTTGATGATTTAAATCTCACATGAAATTAAATGGGGTAATAATTATTACTATAATATACTTTCTACCATTTCATATTTAATTATATTTTAGTTTCTCCTTAACAAACTTAATCATAATTATTAAACTAATGATATGCATAATTTGATTGGGTATCCACTAGATCTTCTTACCACCACCATAATAGAGAACTCTTTAAGGTGGGCAACCACAAGCTAAGTGTTACAAAGGATGATAAAGACTATCCCTCATGGGGCATCAACTTTGTTGTTATAGAGATTGAAAAAAATGGATGAAAAATTCAAAGACGAAGATGAAAACTTTATCAATTGCAACTCTGAAACCTTAATGTGAATGATTCTGTTCGACTCTTCTCAAAACCCTCACTAGTAAAAAAAACTTTGATTCTCTTTACTATGCGTAATTCGAACCCATTTTCGATGAAAATGGAATCAAGTTGATTGGATATTTAGTACTCAAAAACATTATAAAACTAGAAAATCAAATTTCCCTATTCATATTACTAAAATTGTTGATCAAGTTATTATCATTTAATACAAATCATAATCAAAGATTCTATATTTTTAATAATTTTATATTATTCTATTATTCTCTACATAATTTTTATATAACTAACATTTACTCTATATATACAAATAGTTATCACACAAATTACTAATATTATTATTATTATTTTTTAAATTTAATTACTTTCTAAATATTCTATAAATCCATATTAACATGACTATACAATATAACTATAGAACCCAAAATAACCTTTATTAATGTCTCATACTTTCAAATTCCACTTACTCACATATGACACAAATATATTATATAAAATCTTATGTTATATCACATTTTTACGAGAACTAAATCTTACCTTTATCCCTTTCCTTTTTTTGGTATCTTAATTAATATGTTTTTATTTTATCTGCACAACTTGACACGAATCTTAAAAAACAAATTTTAATGATACAATTATTTGCAAGGAATTAAGTATTGTGCCTCAATAATTATAAGTATTCAATGAAAGATTTAGTGAAATAGATCAAGGATTAAGCTTTATTTCAAATTTTATCAGATATTCGACGAGTTCGTTCTTTATTTACGGCATTTCCACATATTAGCCTTCTGGTTCAAACATGTTGAGTGGAAGGCGGGGAATTGGAATGGCATGAAGATGCTTTGCCCTTGGCATGGTAAGAGTATACGCTTCCAACATATCCAAGTTCTCTGGAGTGATTCCTTCAGGAAGGCTCCAATTGAAGCAGTGTAATAGACGTGCAAGCCCAAGCTTGACCACGGAGAGAGCTAAATTCATTCCAGGGCATAATCTTCTGCCTGAACTAAATGGTATCAACTCAAAATATTGACCTTTCACATCGATTTTGCATCCCAAAAATCTTTCAGGCTTGAATTCAGTTGCTTCTTCCCAAGCAGTTGGATCCCTTGCAATAGCCCAAGCATTTACAATAACTTGAGTCTTCTTTGGTATGTGAAAGCCCTCTATTGTGGAATGTTCCAGAGAGATATGTGGAAGGAGGAGAGGAGCAGGTGGGTGAAGTCGCAGTGTTTCTTTCACCACTGATTCGAGATATTGAAAATGAGGCAGATCAGATTCTTCTACCATACGATTGAATCCTATTACATCATCAATCTCTTCTTGAGCTTTCTTCATTACACATGGATTCCTAAGCAATTCCGACATTGCCCATTCCAAAGCATCTGCTGAAGTATCTGTCGCTGCTCCCACCAAGTCCTGAAAAAAACACATCATCATGAAACAGTTTGAGAAAGAAATTGACAGATAATCCCAATTCTTGTTCCTTATTCCAATCCATGGACAAAATCAATACTACGCAGAATCTCACAGATTAATCCTACTATTTGGAAAAAGGAATTTACAGAGATAAGAGGTGTAAACATACGTAAGTGACATTCTTGATGTGGTCTCGTGTAATTCTGATCTCCATGGAATCGTCTTCTGACAACGAAAGCAGCATATCCACAAAGTCCTCACTCTCCATTTTAGTGCCGTTTTTCCTCCTTTCAAGGTGTTCATCCACAATTTTGTCCATAAACACATGAAAAAGCTTGGTAAGCTTGGCTTGTTTTCGCCTATTTCCTTGCAAATCAAGACGACCCAACAGAGGAATAAAATCGCTGTAATTAAACCCACCACAATGACTAAGCACTTCTTCCAAAACTTCCATGTATACTCTTCCACCCAGCTCAGCTTCATTGCACTTCTTCCCAAATGACATTCTGCAGATAATATTATTACTGAGAAAACCCACCTCCTCGGTCACGTTTACGGCACGGGGATTCATGTCATTGCTAGCGTTGGTAACTCCTTGGTGGAATATGGAGCGTACCATGGCATAGACTTCTAGGGCCCTGATGGATTCGAAGGACTTAACTCGCTTGGGGGAAAGGAGCTCCTGGATAATGATTTTGCGCATGAATTTCCAGTATGGAGAATATGGAGAGAATGAAACTTTCTGGGGGCTAAGAAAGTGTTTATCTTCTCCCATTGGAGGACGGCTTGCAAATATGTGGTCCTGCGTTTTAAGGACTTGTTTAGCCATTTTTGGAGATGATATTATGACTGTTGGGAGTGAACCCAAGTAGAGGGTCATAATTGGGCCATATTTATGGGCAAGGGAGCACAAGGATCTGTGTGGAAGATCGGAGATCATATGAAGGTTTCCCAGGATGGGTAAAGGTGCTGGGCCAGGGGGAAGTTTCGATGCTTTGATTGCTTTTCCAAATAACAGTAACAGGGCCGAAAGGAATAAGAGAATCCATGTAATGTTCAGGAATTCCATTGTATTATAATGCTTTGGAATGCGTTGATTTATGTCTGCCCTTCTATTTAATTTATTGAGTAGAGCAGCCAAATGTTTTACTACTGTAAATACTTAAAATTGGGGCGATTATTTTTTCCCTGCACTTGTCAGCGGATCACTACCGATTTGTAGATTCCTCGAAGCAATTGATAGACGCCCAGATTAAGTCCTGCGTGTAGTCATTTCTTTCATTAGTAGTTATATTATTCCACTTGATCAATTAATCTTTAATCTCTCTTTTCTAAATTTTTTAAATGTACGTGTGAAGGATTTATTCGTGCTCCAAAATGAATAGACATTCTTCATCCAGTTCATGTAACTTTTTTTGGGTTGAAACTCTATGTCAAATTAATTTTTTCAAGAAGTATACATGGAACACCAGTTGTACGCAAGTGGACTGGGCAAATTGTAGCTTGTAGTCCACCCTACCAATTTTATACAAGTTCTAATAAAGGCCATAATAATTAGGAGAAAATAATTAGGAGAAAGTTTGTTATCTTTTTTCTGTTGCTTTAGAGACATGCTTATATGTATGAAAACACACAAATACCCATTTACCTATGTCAAAATTCCTCTAAATATTATGTTGATCTATTTGCTACTTCATTATATCTTGTGTCATTTCTAAATTCTCTTTTAAACTAACTAGTACCTCGTGTTTATGTTGAATGTGTTATTCAACAGATCAAACCTTGGGATACACCTTCAAAGATAAATTGATGAATTAGGTGTGAAAACCATATAGTGCCATAAAGGGATACATTTTGGAAGAAATATGGAAGGGAGTTTTATACCATCATTCTACTAGAGATAGCTAATGATCCCATTTGTCTTGTTTGTCTGAAATAAAATAAAAGAGAAACCATTTGAGAAATTTGTTGACAACCTAATTTTCCCATAAAATTGATGATGATGTGATCCAAATAGTTTCCTAAAAATTTAAATAATTAATTCCAAAAATTACTGGTAAATATGGGATCTCAATCACTTAAATTGACCTTTAGAGTATAATGTAATTTGTGAATTGTATTTAGAAGATAAGAAGTTAATATACTAGATACAATGGTTGTGATGAGGAAAAAATGAACATATTTTTAAGCCTATCCATAATTACCATGATGAAATTTTCACCTTTATACCTTGTCAACCCTTTAATGAAATCCATGGAAACCTCCTTCCACCTCTGGCTAAACATAGAAAAATGTTTCAAAAGACATGGTTTCTTAATTGGTTGACCTTTATAATGTTTACACACCATATATTCAACAAAAAATTTATAAATATTTCCCCTTTATTCCTTCCCAAAATAAATATTACTTTATTCTATGATAGATTTTAATAAATATTGAGTGAACACCTACTGGAGATGCATGAAGTTTGTTAAGTATTTTATGTTTGAGAAGATAATTAATATAGAGGTATAATATATCCTTATACCATAATACATTCTTCTTCTACTCAAAATTTTTAAACACACAAGAATCAAGATAAATATTCTAAATGAAATCCTATGTATCCCCATCATTTTCCCATTACGATCTAGCTTCCTCTAACTAGTTTGCCTACTAAATGGTCATTGGACATAAAAATACCTCAACTAATTCATCCCTCCTAGATAGTGCATTTTCAAGCAAATTAACTTTTTATTTATTTTATAATATTTAAAACACATATCATAACATTTTATTTACCCATTTTTCATGCTCTTTTGATGACAAACATTGTTATGAAAATATATTTTAGGCTATTATGATCAATGTTTACGTAAAATTGTCTACCCATTAGATAAGGTCTCCATTGGTTGACTAAATGTAGAATATACATCATCACTTTTTCATAGATTGGATTGAGCATGTTTCATCCCTTGAGTTGGTGATTTAAAAAGGAAATGGGTATTCCTTATTTCATGAGTACAACCCCTACCTAATTCATGACATTCATCAACAAACATTTTAGAAAAAGCAAGGGTAGCCAAAATTGGAGTGGTGTGCATAACCACATTTAAATTTTAGAATTCCTTGGTATATGTTTCAATCCACTAAAAGGATTATTTGTTCAATAATGATGTGAGTGGATCTAATATTCTACCATAATTCTTGACTACCCCATGATAGTAACAATATTGATATGGCTACAAATTATCAAGAATAGTAACATGCATTCCAGAATAGGGGAATTTTAAGTATTAATGTAATGTAGAAGGGATTTTTTTTAATTCATGTATCCATGGACATCCAAGGAGTAGATTTTATGGTAGTTCAAGGTCAATGACATGGAAAAGGGTGTTATGGGTGACAAACCCAATAATGATTGGAAAATAAATGGTGCCTATTAATTTTCTTTCTATGTTTTCATATGCCTTAACTATGATGGTGTCTGGATATAGATCTACTAATGTATAGACCAAATTTTTGACCAATTTCAATTAGGCAATGTTCAAACCCAAACCATTGTCTATGAGCACCAATTTGATGTTGTGATGGGAAATAACTGCTTCAATATAAAGGGGGTTATTATGGTGTGGATAGATGGATGACATGTCAATCTCATCAAATGTGAGATGTTGATATAGGGACAAATGTCCCAAAAGTTCTTGGAATTGAGAGGGATCAATATCATTAGGAAATTTGGATTATCAAAAAGGGCCATAAAATATTTCATTATGGACTTCAGATGTATGCAATATATTTAAAATGAAAATTCTCATAGGGGTATTTTTCAATTGGTCCACAAGGTCATATTTATTCATAGTGAAAGAAGATGGTTTAAATTTAGAAGGCAAAGGGCCTTGGACTAGATTGTTGTTTTAAAGTGATGTAGGACTTTGGATGGTAACACATGAATGTTGAATTGCAATAACACAATTTCATGTTGGAGGGGGCTCACTAAAATTAGGAGGATATGTAGGACCTATAATCGTATTTTTTCGATGTTGAGTTACAACAATGCAATTTCAAGTTGAAATAGGATCACTAAGATGATAAGGAAGATGCTAGAATAAAAGGGGTAACACTCTAAGGAGTGTTATATGGATGATGGGGGTTAATCTTAATGTTAGCCACATAATTATCTTTAATATGGCCCAAAACATTTTTATAGTTTTATGAGGTAGTACAATAATCAATATGGTTTGTTTGGGAATCTAGACCTTGATTATGATTATTTTTATGCTAATGCTAATTCTAATTTTGATTATTCAAAGGATGGTTATTGTTAGGCTAATGCTGATTGTTGGACTAATGCTGATTGTATCCATATTTTTATTTGAAGTGGAAATACCATTCTCTAGCTCAATTCACTTTGCTCAAGAAAATATTGGATGAAGTTCCTAAGTTGTATACACATATAAGTTTCACAGTACTTGACATGGTGGTAATTGCAATATTCATTATCTTTATACCATGTGGGCTTTGGTTGGCCTTATTAAAAATGATTTGTATTTGGATAAATGAACATGTTAGCTATAATTAATTTCTATAATACTGCATCTAGAGACTCACCAAGTTTAAAGTGAAGTATTATTTGATGTTTTTGCCTTTATGGTGTTGGTATTCACAATGTAATTAACTATGTAGGTGGATTATTTAATTCAGGTGATAGTTGCACCATTTTCACTTATCAAGAATATATTACTCGATTCCATACAACATTAATATTTATATTAAATACTTTTAGATTATCAAACATGTTTTCTTATGTTTGTGATGGGGATTGAGTTTATGATTGATTTTGAGAATAAATCATGACCAATATCTTTTCAATGATATACTTTTAAATTTTCAGCCCATTGTTGATAATCACTTCAAACATGTTGGCACAATGAAGAATAAAATTATAGGCTCTCTCCATTTTAAGGTTAGAAGTAAATATGATCGCTAATTATTTTTATAGAAGAGTATGTAGGAATTGTCTAGCTAAACCTATGAATCATTACAATAAGGTATAAAATATTTCCCCACCCCATTGATTGGCATTGCATAAGTCTAACATGGTAAACTCATACTCTATGTTATAGGTCAATTTTTTAACAAACTGCTCTAATAACTTGTTAGAGGATTGACTAAACCTTTTGAAAAGTGGGGAAACCACTCCAAGGCTTGTCTACCTAAGATATGTAGAATAAAATGAAGAAAATAAATGTGTCTGTAAGCCACCTCTTGACATACAAAAAATAATTACTGTAAGTGATCTCTAGGATCACCAATCCCCTTGTATTTATCCAATTTGGGCATCTTAAAGTGAGGTGGAAAACATACTTGGAGAAAGCTCATATCAAATGATAAGGGAATATCTTGTGAAACTTATACCTTTTGATCTGATTACCTAATATAGTCCTAAAATAACCTTTATTTTGACCTTACAGTCCTAAATAGTGGGAGTGTTTTGGGATGGAAGAGGGGTGTGTCATTAGGTAATTAAGTACTTATTGAATTGTTTGATATAAATTAGCTGATTGGGAATAAAATACATAGAAATAAGTACTATTGTCACCAAATATTTCACCATATATGAGGTTGTTCAATCCTAATCTAATATTTGGTCAATGTTGGAATACCTCTAGGCTTGTGGGTAGCCTATAGTAGAGGTAGACCTCTAGGTTTAAGGGCTAGCTCCTTGAATTGACTTTTGAGTGCTTATCACCTATATTAACTAATTGTTTGTGGGAAAAGAGATAGAAGTATGCATGAAAGTAACCTATTTTAAGGGGGTGATACACCATAAGTATTTTCACAAGATTTTCATACTTCTTTCACTAAGAAATAAGACCTACTACACTATCTTTAAATTCCTAAGATAATCTAACATTAGTATTTCAAAATGGATGTGATATGCACAAGACAACTCAAGCTAAGTGGATTAGATGTCAGATTGTAGATTCTAAGGACAATTTCACACTTGAAGGGATCCAAACACACTAGCTACACTTCATCTGACCTATTATAATGATAACTTATTACACTAAACATGAAAAGATAAGGATAAACAAGGATAGAAGCTTACCACTAGACTTCACCATTCATCAATTCACACACTTATAAAATATGTTTATGAAATAAAAGTAAGGTTTCATATTATTAAAATTTAAATTAAAACATCAAACCAAGAGGGATTTTCCATACATGGTGTGGAATTAGCCTACAAGAGCCAAAATGGCTAGTACTTATAGAATGTGAGAAAGGAGAGGGGTGAATGAATCTCAAGAGTCATAAGAATAGATGTCAAGATGAGAGAAGGAGTTATGTTTTTAGAATAATGTATTATTAAATATAACATACATTTTCTCTTTGGAGAAATTTCCCTTAGAAGCATCAAACTCCTAAACTTGGCTTAGAGGTCTCTTAGCTGGCTTCTTGAGACTACCCTCACCATTAGCTTCTCTTGAGTACTTCAAAATAGACTAGGAATAATTAACACATGTAAAAAATGATTATGGGGTTAATAAAAATATCTAGCATGCATTGTATGTGTCCCTAATCATTGATATTCTTTTGCTCAAGTGTTCTCACTACTTATAGTCACTGTCATCCTTCTTCACTCATTCTTCATGCTTGTCACCAAGATGCCCATCAGTTGTTCAATCCAATCCATACAGGGGGTAGTGTGACATATGTCAAGAGTATTAATATATTTATATCCATTATGAATACTTTAGTAGTTCTCTTCATTAGAGTTATCACATTCTCACTTGGTGATCACCTTTCATTCACTATGTCATTTTAGATTGCCTAAAGTGGAGGAGCTAGTAGAGGTACTTGTGTGATTTTTTGAAGAAATAAATGAGAGTGAGGAGTTATATTAGGTCTCATTATATCTCCCAAAGTTATCCTCATCCTTTGATATTATTTTTTACCTACAAATCTTTAAAAAATATCAATAAAACTAGTTTTATACCCTATTTGTATAAATAGGGTAGAAACCAACTTAATGGGAAGGATCCTAGGGGAGTAATTTTTAAGTATAAATCACTTTATAATTCATTCCAATTCATTTTTATGAATTTTATTTTGTCTTTCCCATCAGGTCATTAGTAAGGGTCTTGGAGGGGTTTAAGTGGTTTACCCCTTAAGGATTTTTCATAAAAGTTTGATGTTGAACCTATGAAAAAATATCACAAAAGGAAATTTTAGGACCCTATCCAATATATCATAACTCCTCAGCCTCCCATGATAAGTTTCCATATAGATATGAGCTTCTAAACATAGCCTCTTGAGCTTTTCTTTGCATTCTATGCACCTTGTCATGTTCTCGCATCAATAAATGACTTATCTATGTCTTTATCTACAAACCAAAGTATTTGACTCACTTTAAATCTCCCCATGAAGGTCCTATAATGCTTTATAATGTTAAATTGACCCTAAAATTGGTATTAGATCCCTTTTAGGCATTAATCTTTATAATTTTAATTAATGTTGAAAACAAATTCTTACACATTTCCTTAGTGATATACCTCTCTATGCACCTTCCTCTCATCATTTTCATATATTGCTTGCATACCTTACTTCCTGTGAGTGCCCTCTATTTGAGATAGAATAGAGGGTATCTCCCTTATCTAATAAATTAAAAAAAGGATATTAGAGTATTATTTGGGTCATTAGGTTATTATTTATCTAATTTAATAGTTTTATCACACTTCTAGTATCCCCAAGCATCATGAAACTCAAGGCAGATTTTTGTGTAATACTCACTATGTGTAGGGTTAGTGTGTTGACTATACATATACTTGAGAACCAAATATTTCCATATTTCATTATCTTGAAAATTAATGATATGGTAATTATAATTTTTAAGTAAGTTCTAATAATTATTAACACTCATGCTTCCTTTCCAACTGAAAGTGCCCTCACCTTTTCTTGACTAGGCAAGAGTGGATGATTGTGTACTGTGTTTCCTTTCTTAGAAAGTGACATGACTATAGGTTAATATTTAATATTATAATTTGTATATCAGTATTTAATACCTAATAAAATTCATAAATTTTATGACAACATAGTTTAAATTTTCCTCATCATGCACATGTTAGACCAACATCAAGACAATTATGTTTTAGTGCAATGTTATACTACAGTTAATTATAGTTGACCATTCTTAGAGCAAAAGAGGTCATAAATGTGATTTATAACCTTTAAAACCTATAATACATAGTCTAGGGTCTCTCTAAAGTTCTTGGATCTAACTCCAATTTGCAAATTTTAGTATTTTTAGGCTTATAATCACCAAGGTTCATCTCATGAGCTTGTAGGTACCTATAGTCAAGTTATAGGTGACCTTTTTGAGGGTAAGGATACACTTATAGGTGATGATGCAGGTCAAGATCATATGATTTTACATTTTTTAATTTCCTTTAGATCACTATTGTCCTTCTCACCCTAATAGGATCATTTTCCATGAAGATATGCTCTTGTTATACCACCTTAGACTATGAGATCACTTGAAGTTTAAAACACTATAGTAAACACTAAAAACTTGTAGTGAAAGAATGTCTAGAATGGAATCCTCCTTTACATCACTTATTGGGACCAAAATATCACTTTTTTTTCAAGGTATTACCTTTACATGAGGTCTACATAATGGAATCATTTGGACCTATCTATAACTCATGCCATACTAATTTATGATAGCACCAAGAATGGATAAGGCCCTATTTTGGAAGAATTAATGTAACATGTCCCTAACTCTTTATCTACATATGAACAAGACTTCTCAAATTTTCATATCACTCTATGGCTATACTATTGGTTTCTATGTCACCTTCAACACTTCCAGACCTTAATGAGGACTCAAACAAGTTTCAACATTTGCATTTCAACTAACCAAACCTATGTGATATAGGATAGGGAAGGTATAACATGGATGATATGCATAGTGGATGGCCTTTTGATTCATCTTAAAAATTATATAAATCTTAAAATTGATATTTTTAACTTTTAAGGGCCTCAAAATAGTTCCAATTCTCTCATTACAATGTGATTATCATCCTATAGGGCACCTGTAGGTGTCCATCAATGGTGTAAGACTGTGTGTATAATTTGTATTGGTTATCATAGTCTATCATATGTCATTTGAGAGATAAAATTGATTGATAATTTTATAATAGTGTGTTAAACTTCTTGAAAGTCCTCATTATCTCTCCATGAGCATTCTTAAAACCTTCATAAACCTCATTCACCATGACTATAAGTGAATATATGTAAAGAGTTGACTGTCTAAGATATATGAATATGTTACTCCTTCAAGATGTTAGAATTTTATAGTGATATTGGAAGGAGAGGGTGATTTAAATGAGTTTTTATAATCATAAAACATTAACATACTTTTTATTTAAACTACTATAGGAAAAGAAAACTTATACAGTTGATGAACATGCCTAGAACTACATTAGTGATCTCAACTAGCAACTTAAGATGTTTGGATCATAAAATCACCTCCAAACATGTAATAAAATATTAAAAATATGAAATAAGGACATAAAAATATATTATAAATAATTCCATCAAGTGGTTTTGTATGGACCAACTTAAACAAGGAGAAAACTTGTAGGGTATGGGGATAAACATGCAAAAAAGAGCAGTAAACTTGTAAACAATAATTCATACAACAACAAAAATAAATCCATGAAATATTTACATGAATTTAATTGGAATAAATTTAGTATCATCCCTCAAATTAATTTTTCTTGAAACAACTCTTACTATCCATACCATGAGAAAACATGTTGACCAATTTTGAATGCCAAGAAGAGTGATGGAGGACTAGAATGGTTTTAAGCCAACTTTTAAACTTAAAAATTAGATAATAATATAATATAGGAATATTAAGAGTCATTTTAAAAAAATTCACACATTCCAAAACTCTTGCATAGGTTGTACAACTACCAAAACCTTCCCTTTTCTAACTATTTTCTTGATTTGTATTAATACCTGCAAGTTGTTTTAGTTATTATTGACATGAATGACAATAGTATAACATAGGTGAAGTTTATGGATAGTTTATGACACTTTTATACCAATTGAAGCCATAAAATATTCATTAATGGCTCAAATATGACCTTATAGTGACATGAAATGTCTTAGGACTAAATTTGACTATGACCAAGTTTAATAGCATATCAAATGACATCAAAAGGACAATGACACACCCCATAACATATTATAAGGCCATTAATATACCCTTATACAATATTTTAACTATACGGGTTTGACCTATTTTTATTTGAGGTCAAAGTAGTTAATATGTACCATATTAGCTAATCTATTAGGAATATATACTCTTTGATCAGGATTGTAGTGCTAATAGGGTACCTATTGTTGATTTTTATTTAGAGGTGGATTTATAACACATTTTTTATTTGGGTGAGTTTGTTTTTTATATATAAGGATGTGCATTATAAATTACTTTTGAATGGGAAGGGACTTGATACTGATTAGAAGGGGCTTGCTGAGAATTGGAAGGGACTTGATATTGATTGGAAGGATTTTTTTTAATTGGATGGGACTTTTTGTTGTTTAATTATAATTATTATTGTGGATTTAAATGGATTTATTGTTGATTAATATGAATTTACTTTTGTTGATTGAAAGGGACTTGTTTCTAATTGGAAGGTACTTATTTTGAATTGGAAGGGACTTGTTGGGAATTGGTAGGGTTGTGTTTTTTATTGGCTAATGTTTTTTGTGGATTATTTAAAACTTTTTGTGAAGGATTGCTTGCTATTTTAGATCTAATGAAGTCATTTCTTGAAGATTAGCTAAAGGATTAGGGTGTTGCTCAGGTGGTGGATTTTGATCAATAGGTGAGAGATTGTTGGATACTGTAGTAGCTAGAGAGGAAGGTGAATTAGATAAAAGATTATTATGATGTTGTAATTAAGAAATGATTACTTGGTTGGGATGAGATGGGTTGACAAGGTTCCCTTTCCCTTTACTAGAGGATTCTAGGTTTTGACTTGAGATTTTTATGAGAGCTCAATCATGACTCTAAGTTTCTCCTAGGTTACTTCCTATATTTTAGCAAGGCTACATAATTTTTCAAAAGGATACTCATGTGGGAACTTGGCACCATATTCTAATGATATTAAAATGGATTCATCCTTATTATAAAAAATACTATGGGGTAAGTACATGGAGTTAGGGGACACTTTTGTGGACATTTTTTGTTAATGTGTATGCATTATTTAAATTTAGGCTTGTCATCACCAAGCCTACACATGTACACATTATAAAACATATGCATTAAAATGCATACACATTTTATAGAGGTAAAGGAAGTCATATGCACTATAACACACACATTGTATACAGTCAAAGGAATTCATACGTGATATAATGTGTATGTGTTATACCACTACACATTATTATGACATTACATTATGTATTGTGACATTGTTATCTTGGCAAGCATTGTGCATAGTGCAAGGAACATGTATGCATTATAATTCATACTCATTATAACGCATACACATTCCTATATCCTAGCATAAAAAATATTAAAAATATGTATTGGTAGTTGCATATGGTTTATTAATAGAGGTTTTACTAAAGTAAATGTTAAGTAAATTTATTTTATTAAATATAATAAATTAGGTTCACTTTACATCTGATAGATTTGGTCTCATATATTTACACCTTACAATGTAAAAAAAAATTCAAAATCTAATATGGTCAGTACTTAGGCATTTTCAAGGTCTTAGTATTAAACCTAGGGATTTTAGGGCATATCTTTTGCAATTGATGTCCATTTTTTGTAAATATATAGTCATTTTTAGGTTTTTGTGCTTTTTAGATTATTTCCTAGAATTGTTAGGAGTCCTAAGTTTTTCAAAATTTAAGCTTACAAACCAATGACTTTGAAATTTATCTAAAGTGGTGTGATTGGGGTAGCATAGGTCACATTAATGATCTACACACATCAACCAACCATTTTTTTAAATTGCACTTACTCATCATCCCTCCCTCATCCTTAATCACTTCCTTCTCATACCTCATCACCCCTAATCAATCTCTACTCATTCCTCCTTGTCCTTAATCACTCCCTCATTAAACCTTATTATACCTCATCATCTCTAATCACTCCCTTATTTTCTCTAATTACTCCCTCATTAACCCTTACTATCCCTTATCATCCATAATCACTCTCTCCTCATCCATTATTATCTTTAGTCACTCCCTCATTGATCCTCACCATACCTTGTAATCTATATTCACTCCCTCATCATCCCTAATCACTCCTTCATTGACTTTCACCATCCCTCATCATCCTTAATCACTCCTTCAACATCCCTAGTCACTGCTTCATCATCCCTCATTATTCTTAGTTATTCCCTCGTCATCTTTCATTATTAATAATCACTCACTTATTGACCCTCACAATTATGCATCATTTATAATCACTTCCTCATCATACCTAATCACTCCCTCATTGGCCCTCACCATCCCTCATCATTGTTAATCTCTACTTTATCATCCCTCATCATCTCTAATCACTCATTACTCATTCTTCATCACCCCTAATCACTCACTCATTAACTCTCATCATCCCTAATCATCCATAATCACTCCCTCGTCCTCCCTAATATATCCCTCATTGACCCTAACCATCCCTCATCATCCCTAATGAATCCCTCATCATATCTACTCAATATATCCTCATCCCTCCTCATATTTAATCACTCTGTCCAATACCTTGATGGTCAGCACAATAGCTTCTTCCTTGTGCTATATTGGTCTATTTGTCAATCCTAAATTTTACTTACTCAAATAAGACCCAAATAAACTCTTATTTCATTCATCCTCTTTCATCCAAATAAGGAACTCAGAGATATCATCTAATTTTTTAGTGTGATTAATATAAATACATACATACATGCATGCATGCATGCATGCATACATACATACATACATACATATAATATATATATATATATATATATATATATATATATATATATATATCCATGCACAAATCATGGAGTGTATATATTGTCTTGAAATAGATTAAATAGGCAATCAATCAAGAAAATGGTGGGATGAAATTATATTACTTATATATATAGATTGGGATTCGGGCATCTAAGAATACCAATCCCAGAGTTGAGAATCCAAATTTATATCTATATAGATAGGGTAAATTATAGAATAGTTGAGAATTCCAGTCCCAACCCCATATTTTACCATATATCCATAGTGATGTCAATAAGGATCTTCTTCAATTCAATCTTCTCAAAGAAGACTGTAAATTTTGTAGGACTATAACTTTAGACCTTGGCAAAGAAAACTTTCAATTTTAAATCTTTTTTATTGAATAAAAATACTAAAAAAACTAATGATAGACTTAATAAAATTGTATAGGGACTTTATGGATTGTTTTTCATAAGTTCAATCACCACTTGGATCACTTAATGACCAAAAACTCAACTCAATCCTAATTCTACTACAAGACTATGTGTAGACCTTTCAGGTCTTAAGAATAGTTTTTTATATTGATATTACTCTAAATATAACATTTTATGACTTATTTAGATATAGTTTACTACCTATGATAGTGATAAACCAATCTCTCTCTTGGTTTCTCAAGGGAATAAGCTAAAAAACAAATCTTGCTCTTTTTATGATTAGTCAAGCCTAATTCTACTTCATGAAGGATATTTCCTTATTTAAATCAAAAAATTAATTATAATACTTTAATAAAGTGTTTAAAATGATCATATTATAACAAAAAACCTTTATATGAAGTTTGGGCTCCAAATACATAGCAAAATAATCAAAATCTCTCTTGTTGACCTTAAACTACTTTTTAGGCCTAATTTGTCTTCCTTGAAAGGATTAAACTCAATTAAATCACCAAATGGGTTGGATCATATTATAAAAAATTTAATAATTACCTCAAAATAATTTCAAATCTTATTAAGAATTTTGGAATCAAATAACAAGGCAAAACCATCAAATTTTTTCTTTTCTAATCTGTCTTGGTGACTCTCTAAAGGTAGTCCTAGACACTATAAATTATAAATGGATTATCAGAGTGATTTTGAAATTTAATATAGTTATAAAACCTTATAATACTCCTTAAATAAATTCCATCAAAGTTTAATTATGTTTAACTAGTTAAAAATTGAGTTGTGAGGCTTTTTGTATCAAACCCCCTGTTTTAGGGTTTCTTAGGAAACATAGAAGCCAAAAGCTTATTAATTATGGTTCATAAAACATAGAGAATATTTATTCATTATAACACCTGTATTAGGGTATTAATTATATTTTAAAAGTTTTACAATCCTTAAATCAATCTCATGAATACTTTCACATGTGTTATAAGTGACTGCAAGTACACAAAAAAAGGACTTTGAGGTTTTCAATAAAAAAAGATTCAAACTAAGTGAAAAACAAATTAAAAATTGAATATGTATTATTTATTCATACACAAAATACATGAATACACTTTATTAATGTAATATTATACCTTTATTTGTAAGATAATTGCACTTCAATAATATATAGACCCCTATTTTAAACTAGTAGACTGTCATTAGATGTGACAATCATGGAAACTTATCTTTTTTATTCCTCATAATGATATTGAATGAATACTCATTGATATATTAAATGAATATTTGGTTGTTGATTATTCACCTAGTTTATAATGACCATATTTTGGTTGATATTTTCATTCAATCACTTAAACTTAAGATAATAAAATGACTTGTTATGAATAGTCTTTTGTTACATTTTCCTTTTTTTGACTTTATAGGATGAATATGACTTGAAAAAGGTATATAAGACTCCTTAAAAAGTTTAAAACCCATAAGATACCTATGAAAACTCATAATGGTTCATAAATGAGTACATATAATGGAATAAGCTTATGTACTAGATTAGATAGTGTCAAATCAAATACAAGAATTATATTGGGGACATTAGGAGTTAGTCTTAAGTGAAACATTTTTTATAAATCATGAAATACCTAATTAATAAGGTATGATATGATAGAAATCTATGTTGTCTACAATAATTAAGTTTCTATGAATATGGATCAATGTTTTGATGGAGACTATCACTAGAAAGGTAAAAAAGTTAAAGTAGGTTCAAATGGGTGTTCAAGAATACAATAGTAGCTAGGGGAATAACATATAGTAAATAATATAAAAATAAAGCTTAAGACCTAGAATAAAAATAAAATACTTGAGATAATATCATGTTTGTTTTGTGATGCAAAGGTGGTGTACTTTAAAAGAATAAACCATTTTTATTGAGTGAGTAACAAAATTTAGAGTAAAAGAACCTCGTGTTAGTATAACGAGCCAAATATGTGGCATTAAATAAGTAAGGAAGGTTTAAAATTCTAAATTAGACTTAGAATACCTAGATGAGTAAATATATAATAGGCCTACTTACATTAGATGAAGATGGATGGTGACAATCAATGACAGAGTGATGAGCGATAGTGAGGTTAAATGGAGTGATTAGGGATGATAAGGTATGGTGATGGTCAATGAAGGAGTGATTAGGTATTATAAGGGAGTTATTATAGATGATGAAGGATAGTGAATATAAATTAGGTAGTAAGGATGATGAGGGATGAGGAGGGAGTAATAAGGGATGATGATGGATGAGGAGGAAGTGAATAGGGATGATGAAGGATAAGGAAAGAGTGATTATGGGTTATGAGGGATGAGGAGGGAGTGATTAAGGATGATTAGGGATGGTTAATATTTATTAAGGATTGATTAAGGATGATAAGGGAGTGATTAGAGATGACTAGGGATAGTGAAGGTCAATAATGGAGTGATTAGGGACAATGAGAAATGAGGAGATAGTGATTAGGGGTGATGAGGGGTCAATGAGAAGTGATAAGGATTAGGTAGGGATGATGAGTGAGTGAAATTAACATAAAGTGGTCATTTGATTATGTAGGTCATCAATGTGATTGATGCTACCCCAATCAGACCACTTTAGCTCAAGTTTAAAGTGAGCGGTTTGAAAACTTCAATTTTGATAAACCTAAGACTCCTCAAAATTCTAGGAAGTAATTTAGAAGGCATAAAAACCTTTAAAATGACCATATGTTTACCAAAAATGGAAATACATTATAAAATTTATGTCGTGAAATCCCTAGGTTCAATACTTAAACCCTAAAAATTCTTAAGTACTGAGTAGATTGGATTTTGAAAAACTATTTTCCACATTGTAAAGTGTGCAACTATGATACTAACTCTATCAAATGCAAAGTAACCCTACTTTATTATATTTAATAAAATAAATTTAAAGTATAAGGAATATAAATTTAACAATATAAATGTAAACTTATACTTTAAATTTTTTTTCATGAACCCTCTTTTACTAAGCCATATGAAACTACCAACATATTTTGACTATTTTTTGTGCTTAGAGATAGGAACACATATGCACTATAACATGTTTGCATTCCTTAAACTATGCATAACTCTTGAAAAGGTCATAATTTCATAACACATAATGAAATTACATAATAACACTATGCATTATATCACATATGTGTTATTAGACATATGTGTTCTTAAAAGTTTAATTCAAAAAATCAAGCTTTTTGGCTTGGAAATGGCTTGGATTCTCCAGTCAATGGCTTGGATCTATCAACACATAGTCAAATCTGAGAGAGTTAATAAAAAATAACAAAATTAAAATTCCATCACCAAATACACAATGAATTTCAATGAGCCAATTCATAAAATTATTGCCACAATAATGGGCACACTCTCCTCTTTCCAAATATATGATTTTTATAAATTTTGGACTATATTAAAGTTTCAAACCATGTTGATCTCTAACTATAGATTTTTTAGGCCATTACATGCCAAAATTTTACATGCCTATATATTTTTTTATATATTTTTTCCATTTATCCAAGTGTAAAACAAATTATATGGTCACAAACTTGGCCTAATTCTACACACATTAAAAAAAAAAACTAGTTTTCCTTTTTTTTAGGTAGTTAGGGGGAACGCACAACCAACTATCCATTTATTTGTTAGTTTTAAGGATATATTTACTTATAAAATAAATAAATAAAAGTATTCATTGAAAAAATATAAAAAATATAGGTTACAAAATAGAATATCTTATCTAAATATTCACCAAAGGGTTTCAAACAATTTTAAATGATGACCAAAGAATGGTGGGCCACATAAACGTTTATGTATTCTATTTTATTAAAAAATAGGAGTTAATATTCAAATTTTAAATTTTTATCCTAGTTATAGTTAATCATTTTGAAAAAAATTAGTGTTTTGTAAACTAGACTCAATATTTTATAATTCATGTTCTTATACCATTTTCAAATTTTGAGTGTAACCATCTGAAATTATACACATAAGTTCAAATTTCTAGAATTTAATGAAAATGATGTCCATGGGTAGGCCTTTTATTGTCCCATAACTTTTTATACCCACCATACTTTTAAACTAGACTTGACTAGCCTCTGTTATGGGTGGCATATTCTCATATCCAGGTTGGTGTACCTCATCAACTTGATTTTTAAGATCTTGAATATACCCCAATGGATTATAAGATCATTCATATTCAAAATTGGGGTTGTAAGTGACCCCACTTCTCATGTAGAGGCATATTCAAATTGATAATCTTCATTTGAAACCAAGATAAGATGATAAAATTGACTTGATTTGAATTAAGAAGTGTGTTTAAAGCTTTAAGTACTTTTGTTTTCTCTATTAAAAGTGAAGTTAACCTTTATATTTGGAATGTGTTTTTGTAGTTAACTTTTACCTTAGTGTGATTTGAATTCCTTTTAGTAAAAGTGGAATGTTTGATTTGATCTAGAATTGTAAATTTTGAATTCAAGGAAGGATATTTTATTCAAGTTGTTTTTAAATGTGTGCAAATGTTGAAATGTCTAAGGTAACTAAAAAATGAATGTTTCTTCAAAGTAAATTTTGAAAAATTGAATGGTTGATTTTGAATCTTCATTCAAAGTTTTAATTTCGAAGTTGACTTATCAAAGTTTGACTTGGTTTGAAATTTTTTGACTTGAAAATTTCAACTTGATTTGACCTTTGAATTTGAAATTGGAAAGCTTGAATTTGACTTACATGTTGACTTTAATTAACCTTTAATTTTTATTCAATTTTACTTCAACTTTTCAAATGTTTTACTTTTGAGTTTTGGAAGTTAAACTTTGAATTTTGAAAGTTATAATTTGAATTTGGCTTGGAATGTTTGACTTGAAATGTTTGAATTTGACTTAGGTTTGAAAAAGTTTGACTGATTTGGAAAGTTTGACTAATATAGAAAGTTTGAATATTTTGAAAAGTTTGACTAATCTAGAAAGTTTGAATTTGACTAACTTGGAATGTTTGACTTTGGCTTGGAATGTTTGAGCTTGGATTAATTTGGAGGGTTGACTTTGATATTTGACTAATTTGAAAATCTTGACTAATTAGGAAAGTTCACTCAAAATAGGATTGGGGTCAATATAGACCCAATGTGGATAATTGATCTCAAATTAGATCTGGATCAAAATATCCCTAATTTGGATTTGGTTTCAAATAGACAACATAATCATATAATAAAAATAGAGTTAGGTTTTAATCCAATAACATGACATTATGATAGGATAACATGAATTAAAATTTATGTATATTATTATCTTATTATGCAAGTCATTAATGGGGTATGAATTATTTTTAGATTTAAGATAATTTTGAATTATTTGAGGTGTAATGTATAAAACACAATACAAGGTATGTCAAAAAATACAATCAAGACACACATAAAAATAAGACTTAGCTTAATGGAAAAATAGGTGTATATTACGACCATCAACCCATCAAACTACTTGCTCAAAGTAGTGAATAGGTTGGCCTCCCAACCCTCACTAAGCATATGTATGTGATGGGTAGTCTTAGGAAATGTTGTGTTCCTTTCACTAGTTTTTATTTGTATCTAAAAGGTCTTAATCAAAAAATTCATGCTTTTTAGTGTGTCCCTTATATACCTCACATTAGATGGGGCTTGTTTTGCATATTTTCTAAACCCCCTAATTTTTTAAAAAATCTATACTTGCTGCCATAGAGATGACCCTATCATAAAGCCTAAAACTGTGTTGGGGACCCTATTGATTGATAGTATTTTTAGATGAATTTTTTATTATGAAATTGTAATGATTTGTTGATAATTTTTATTTATGTTTTAAGTGTTTTCAAATATCATGGTGGATAAATGAATAAAATATGCACATATAGTTATAAATGTGATCAATTGTTCTTTAATAGTTTTCTTTTTAGGTTTTGTTTAATCTTTACTCTCTTTTTTTTTTAATCTTTTATAGCTTTGTTAAGATTAATTATTTTAATTAGGTTTCTTAATCTAGATTACTTTCTTCTTATGTTATTTTATTTGTTGTTTCTTTAGTCTTTATCCTTTGAGTGTTTTCTTAGTTAATTTTTCCATTTTATTATCTATTTTGCTTAATTAGATTATTTCCTTAGTTTGTTATCCTTTTTATAGTTTATTATTCTCTTTGCTCTAGGAATAATTGTTTACCTTGTTTATTATTTTTGTTGTTGTTCGTTTTGGTCTTTCTCTTATGTGTTTATCTCTCTTTCTTTCTTTGATCCATCTCTTCTATTTCTAGTTAACTTGGAGAACATTGCAAGTAAGAAACAAAGATACTATTTGTATTATAGAATCATATTTTTTATTATTCAAGAGACTATCGAACTCATAGGTTTTCTCTATTATATAGAATAGATTACAAATTATTATTTTAACTAATTTTTGATTTGATAAATGGATTTTTGATTGTTATAATGGAATAACTTGTCTTGATAACTTGATTATTTCCTAGAATTTATAATAAAAACCCCCTCACATCTTTAGGATATTATATGAACCTTTATAACCCCAATTATTATATTGGTATGATTCCAATTTGACCTTCACGATAGGCAACAGGGTTGATTCATTGACACTATAATTTTCGTCATCAACAGGGCCCTAATCCATGGAAGAAGAATAATAACAAGCTTCACAATAGGTTTTAGTCCCTTTACAACCACTCCAACCATAATATATTAGTGGTGTCATTATAAATTAAACCTTGAAAGTGATGTTTGATAGCTTGACATTAGAGATAAACCCTTTATATTCACAAAATGCTCTTGAACACACAACTGCTTAACTCGTTTGACATATGGTCTCAATTTATATCCACCACTAAAACATGGGGTAAGTACGTATGTTTGGGGTAGAATCCTAGTCTCTACACCCTAAGGACTCATGTATGGTGATGAAATCTAACTCTAACAATAAAATAAAAAAGGAAGATTCTCTATTTCTAATCCTTAGGGTTCTAAAATCAAGCAAGAGAAGAGCATAAATAGTGTTTCTTTAGGAAAAGCAAAAGTAACATGTGTGATTTTGGTCACCCATGGTGCCAAAATTGGGCAAGGCGAGAGCATATGCACACCAATCTACTTTTTAAAAAAAACATAAAACATTCAAGTAAATGAAAACATAAATATGTTTTAAAATACCCAATTAAAGTGTTGGTGCATTTTAGGTAAACCAAATTAAAATGTGTTTGTTTGTATAATAACCACCTCTTTGACTAACAAAACATGTATTAAACAAGTTAATGTTTGTATTTGTGGCCTTTGAAAAATTAAAGGATTTTTAAATGTTGATTTTTTTAGTCTTAATAAATAGTCACGTGGTGATTCCACCATTGAGTAGGGAAACTCCATCGATTCTAGAAGGAATACCACCAATCTATAAATAGAAAACACAGACATAGATAACTAGCATTTATGTTGTTAGGAATGGTGAGTCTACCAATTACCAAATCAATATCTCTATTACCAAAGATGAATCTATTATTTCCAAGAAATAATAGACACAATAAAAATAGAAGTAATTTCACTATTTTGATCTATAATTTTATTGATTTCAATAAGAATTTTGTTGAATTATGGAAAATATAAACAAAAAGAAGAACAAATATTTTTTATTAGCCAGGCATTTCAATCGATATGTAGGTCAATCCTACTAATTCATATAGATATTTTATCATTTCTAATATGATTCCACCATTTCTCTAAAAACATGGTTTGCATGGAAACATAGAGAAAATATGCCATTTAATAGTGGTATGATAATGATTATATAAATGATTGTGTTATTTCTTGAAAACATAGAAACCAATACAAAGATAATGAAATATCACCAATAAGCAAGGTGATCCTATTATTTCCAACAACAATTTATTAGTTTTACACAAATGCATACAAATAGATTATAATGATTTCATTGAGATGCAATGTGATATCACTATTATCAAGAATAATTCTACTTATTAGTGGGATGTTTCCAACACTATCCTAAGAATGGAAATTTTAGAAAATTTGAGAAAAAATTAGGTGAAATTAAGTTCAATATTGAGCTAATTTCTAGCCTCGAGGAAGAATATGATCTTTAAAAGTAGAATGTGTCATAATGGTCTTGTCAAGAAAACCATATGTGATCAAACAATTAAAAAGGTGTTAGTGCAGTTAGTATGAAATCGAAATAAAATAAAAATACATACAACTAAGGCCTACGTGCATGTCCTCAAATTAGGAAAGATCAAGAAAGTGAAAAATAGAATAAGTGGAAGATAAATAAAACATAATTTATATACCGTTATTTTAGATTCTCCTCATTTATAGAATCTAAATGTGGATGTATTGTGCTCAAGGTCTTTATCAATGTCATGGAGTCAATTAGAAAACATCTCCCCTTGCACCATTGATGATTTAGATGAGTAATTGAATAAATGGTAGAAGCTTTATTGAGTAATTAACAACATAAGTTCAATACAAAATGCATGTTTTAAATAGAGGAATACCTATAAATTTATAACTTCATCCTTTGAATAAGAATTGTCCATCTTAGATCAAGATGAAGGGTGGAGGATGAATCCTCAAAGGGGATTTGAGAGTTTAATTTTAATGGATGGATTGTGGAAGAGCTTAGATGGAGTGTGTAAGATCGATGTAAGAGCATGTCGTAGGCCTTTCTTACACACTATCCAATTCTCATTTAATTTTCCTTGGAAAGTGGAAGATTTAATGATTTTTTAATTGGATATTTTTTGTATGATTAAGAAATTGGAAATTTATTGATTATTAAATATTAATGACATGTGCATTCTATTAACCTTAGGTTTAGGAGAATTTTAATTATCTAATTAAAATAATTAGCTAATTAAATTGATTTGTCATTCTGTGGTCTCATTTACAATGTTTTATTTGCTTGTTTTAATATGCCTAGTGAGACATTTTCAATCAGGGGACCTATTTTGAGATGTTGATGATGGATTAAATTATTTGATTTAGTGCATTGGACCAATTATGGATGAACTAATGTGTTTCAAGATGTACACATTAATTGTGAGCATATATTGGGTTATTTTAATGATTTATATTTTAATTCATGTTATTACAAAAATTTATTTTGATTACAATTTCAACACATAAGTGATGAAAATGAAGTGTCTATAACTCCCACAAGGATCGATTATCTAATTTATTATAGTACACATTCTACAAATATCAATGTATCTTACAATATTCATAAAAAGGAACAAATGTTCAATTAGGCTTTTATAGAATGTATACATACAAAATGAATCATTATTGCTACAAAGATACAATGAAATGCATGAAATTTTGGTTAAGGAATTGGGATATAATGAGTACAAGTTACAACATATGATTACTCATGAGTATGGAATAAGGCATATTTATATACTATTTTCTCTTAGGCCCAGATCAATGTAGACATTATTATAGATGTGAATCATACTATTATACAATTCAATTCAATATTTAGATGATCATGGTTAAGAAAAATGGAAGTGAAATGAGATACGACTGATATGACTAGTTCATTTTATTTCCAAGATGGTGTACTTACATATCATAAAGATAATTTTTTAAAAATAAGACTTATATTAAGAGTTCAGTTATATCTCAAAACACAAAAATATGGATAGTAAAGCAAAGTCAACAAAGTAAAGATCAAGGAATCAAGATACGATAGAGTAATTTAGAAAAAGAGGAATAAAATAAAGAATATCAAGATATTACCATTGTTAAAATACCAATACATGAATATGCACTATATGTATATAATATAAATACAAGTGTTCATAAGAGCTTCATGTCATATGTAAATCCACATGTTCCACTTAATTATGAGCTACATTATATCACTTTGCACATGTTAGTGTGCAAAGAATATCCATTTAGCACACAAATTTCTAGAATGAATTTCCAAAATAATTGATCTCATTATATGGTGTAGAATACAAGGATATGTGACATGCATACCTACAGATCAGGATCAAAGGAAATATAATAAATCAATTACAAATTATGGGGAGGTTGGTTATATGTATAGAAATATAAATGTAGAAGATGATTGAAATGACATGTCCAAATTATGAGATGAACCTAATTATTATGAGTATGATAAAAATATTACATATGCTCATCCCATTGAAGGGATATTTGTCTTGTATGAGAATATTTCAATTTAAAAATTACAAAAATAGAAAAATAGAATAATTAAAAATACAAAAAAATATAGCTATTTTAAAAAAAACAAAGTAAATACGTATGCATGATATGCTTTACTAGTTTACATGATTGATTAATGTTTTTAATCATATATATGGTATATTACATTCCCATTTTATATACACATGGTTTTCATGGTATATAAGAGTGGGATGTAGGCCTAACATGTGGCATATGATACATGGACATATAGATGTGGGACATTCCTTACACCTAAGGTCTACCTTTATACCTTGGGGCCAAGGGCATGATGGTGTAATTTTGGTATAATTTATACATTACATATTATTATGACCATTCCACTAATTATATTGAGCTACTTAGATTGATTATGCATGACTTGCTCTTGTGTATACTATTTAGAGTGCAATATTTTATGGACATTGTGTTTTGGTACATTATATGATGATGTATATGGATGTGTATGATGGAAATACTTTTTGTATACATGTTTGATGATTATTATTATTACATGGTGTGATTAATGATTGCGTATCACATTGTGTGATAATTTTTGTGTGTTCTAAATGTGACCATGGATGTTGGTTACAATGAGTGATCATTGATCATTGTGACATTATGTGTTATCATTTATGTCTCAATGAGTTCATTGGTTGTGTGTTGTCACATCATGGGTAAATCATGTTGAGGATCTGATAGTCTATGTAATCACCACATTGTGTTTATGATAGGTCATATTCAATTCATGTCTTGAGTGCTTGTGTGTGTCATGATCATGATATTATGTGCACGTGTGTGCAATCTTACATAGTTGTTTATCTTATGATATCATGATTGCTATCATGAATTTTATACTATGTGTGATTCAATATTTAATGCCACTTATTAATGAGTGATTATGACTATAATTATTATTCATGCATGCTTAATTTTTATATCTACTTCACATCTTAGATTACATGTTTCATATGTGCATGAATGATTAAATAGTTATATTATGAAATCATCTTATCATGTCAGAACACATAATTAGTATGTTTACATATATAGATACATACATACACACATACATACATATCATGATATATATAACTATTTTATTTTAAGAAGAGTGATTTGAAAGATTCATCCTTCACATCAAAAGTGGACCATCCTAGTTGGCTTGTCATACAAATTCAAGATTTGACAAATAAATGGTTGAGATATTGGGTCAAAATGTGTGAATTATATTGGGATAAATGTATATGTTGGAGAGTGGGTCATTATATATGATTATGAGTGATATTTTATAGATTCTATGATATGATGAGATAGGTTACATAAATTATATTTAGAAGATTTATTAGTTTACATGAATTAAATTGAGTAAATTTATCATGTTACATGGATCAAATTGAGAAATTTTATCATGTTTCATAGATAATATTGATCTAATTTTTATATTTATCATATTGTGTATATTGGCATACAAAGTATGGAATTATATATCACAATGAGGTATAGATAGATAGGATATTAGGTCATGGATGTTGTTCATACATGTACTCTTCTATTTATATATATGGGATCGATAATACTATGTAAGCACTCTGAATCTAAAATTCATCTAGATCATTTAATTTAGAGTTTCAATTTTACATAGGAATATGTTTTGTGGATCCTCCTTTTACATACAAACTTGGTTTGAGGTTCCAACTAAAATAGTTATAATGGTATAATCAGTTTTCTAGTTGAGATTTTAAATTTCTTAACCTTCTTTGCCTTCTCAATCTATAAAGGGGATTGAGATAGTTATAATTCTCAACCCATGAATTTAATATTGGTATCTCCTCAGGTCATAATTAACATGTGGCATTATACAATTATGATCTAGTGGAAACTTATTTCTCATATACATAGGTGCATCCATTCCTTTAATTTGTAATTTTAATTAGTTCGATTATCTAAATTCACTTAGATTTATATCATGATTTAAAATTTATTTCTATATGTTTATTTGTAGGTTTTGTATGGAGAAAGCTGGTTATTTAGGTCATACTTAAAAATACCAAGTATACTTTCACACATGTATATATTTTTTATTTTATCCTTTTAACATATAATTTTAATACTAGACAAAAAAATTGGCATTTGGGGACACCAAAATATGGTATTATAAACTTGAAAACATTAGTTTTAACATATACTTTATATACATGACTTGTGCATGCATATTTAACTCTTTATCACATTCTCCTCTATCAACTTATCTATCTATAGACTTGGCTAGCCCAAATTTTTTCATTCAAATTCAGGATCTCCCTAGTGCATGTTGTAACACTTTATTATCCTAATTATATTATCATCGTATTCTAGATTGATTTTATTCACTTCTTGGATAATGATGAAATAGTCAGATAATGACAATTACTAATAATTTCTACCATCATTGGTAATGTCTTAGGCTCCTTAATGAATAATTTTCAAATTCAAACCTATCCATTAGATCAAAATACATAGTTTTATGTGTCATTTATGGATGGAAATTACCTAAAGAGTCATAAATATATACACATAAATCCTAATTCCATTCCCATATATAAAGGATCTATCATATAGATCTTATCTTAGCAAAGCTTGAGAAATCCCATTGCACATACTCAAGGCATTAATCGAAAGCATCTAAATATTAAAATCCTCAAAAGATTCAATCCTACAATTTGATTTTGAATACTAACATAAGTTTAATGTTTCATGATGTCAAGTGAGGAAATCTAAAGAGTTACACTACATTCTAGTCGAACATTATTGAGAACACATACACATATGTGGGAGAACTACATGTTGTTTAAGCCTCTTTAGAGTATTGGAACATAGAAAATTATCAACCACTTAATGTGTGTGGTTAGGTATATCTAACCCATTTATATAGGTGAATAATATTTCCAAAGTGGAGATAGGGTTTGAAGGCAAAGGAAGATAAAAATTGGATCTACACACAAGATCAAGGGTTAATAAACATCCAAAAATCATCTTCATAGGTAGATGAAATAATATATAGAATAATAAATTGGAAAATTTAATAAGGAAAAATATGATATACAATATATAAATTTAATTACCATACGTATATAGGATTTGATATCAACGTATTAGTATATTTGGGCAATCTATTTTCTTATCCAAGTAGTTAGAGAGTTATTTCAAATCATTTCAAGCAATTCTACATAGGTAGTGAACAAGAATAATAATTTTTGTACATACATGCCTTATCTCTTAGGAATTTATATATTCAATAATTTAAATCATATCTCTATTAGGAAATTCATATTTTATGGTAAAAGCATTACCTTATGCAAATTGATTTTCAACAGTTTTGACTTATTTAGATCTCTTAAATCATAAATAAGTTGAAACAATATAGTTAAAATATCCATAAATTTATTAAATTCACTAAAATATACATGTATAAGTAGAGAATTATGTGTTTTACTTAAAACTCACATACCATACACATGTTTCATAGTTTTAAAAATACAAATATTGTCTTAAAATTATAAACTTCTAAAGAAATATCATTCCTTAAAAAATACCCAGGTTGCAATTTTAGTTTCATTTTTTATTTATTTATTTATTTATTTATTTATTTATTTATTTATTTATTATTATTATTATTATTATTATTATTATTATTATTATTATTATTATTATTATTGTGTGTGTGTGTGTGTGTGTGTGTGTGTGTGTGTGTGTGTGTGAGAGAGAGAGAGAGAGAGAGAGAGAGAGAGAGAGAGAGAGAGAGAGAGAGAGAGAGAGAGAGAGAGAGAGAGAGAGAGAGAGAGAGATGCATTGGTGTATAAAAATCAATCATTAAATGAAAGAATAGGTTTAAGGAAAGGTTCAAAGTGATAAAAAGAGAGCAATCTTAAAATTATTAGGGAATATTTTTATTCCAAATCTTCATATTGTATCACTTACAATTGTTCATATAGTGAAAAATAATTAAGGATTAGGGCTTACAACATATGATTGCTTTCTGAACCACATAACATGTTAGTTACAAATTTTGCAAGGATGTGGATCTCATTCAAGTATGTCAACCCAATTTACAACCCATTTTTAAGGTCTTAGAATATTTTGAGATTTGATTATGGTTTAAATTACTGAGAAGGATTTATAGGAAATACATAGTGAATTCCTAAAAAGCAGGCTAGGTTTTCAAAGCATAGGAGAAAATGAACATAGTCCTAAAATTATATATATATATATATATATATATATATATATATATATATATATATATATATATATATATATATATATATATATAAAATTTATAGGTTCATGCCAACCTGCACCTAGACTTTCCAAGTGTGTACTAGCCCACTCCTGGTCAAATTTTCAAAGTCGGATTACATAATGTTTTTTGGGTTATGTCTGGCTTAGTTCCTAGGATTGTTTCCACTAGTTTTTATAATCAAGAAGTCTAAATATTTTTAAGAATTTAGTATTATTATAATAACAATAGATTTTTACATTTTAGTTGTTATAGATTTTTCTTGTAATGCAAATAGTTTTTTAATATTTATTTTGGTTAAGAAAATTCATCTAAATTACATATGTTTTATGGTTTGGTATAGTTAATTGTTTATGTAAAATCACTATACCATTATATACAACATATTTATTTTTACATGACTATAATGATATGTTTTCCATGCATAATATGCTTCTCTATGTTTATGATATATAATCACTATGACTTAATGTATCTCATCATCTTAGTGTTTTTTCATATCCATGGTGTGTGTTTATTTTCTCAGTGTGTCTTCACATGATTGATTCTTATCTATCTAATGTGTATGCTGTGTCTTCAACTAATTGGTGTGTCTTCAAAATATTGAATCATATAAATATAATGTGTTTGTTATATCTTAATTATACCTCCCATGCTTTCTGTATTTATATATAAAGTGTTTGCTTTGTGACTTTTGATATATTTTACTTGTCTTATGTCATAAATATCTTATTCATGCAAATTATTGTGTTTTAGTTCATAAATGTGTTTCCATTATCAAGATCATGAAAATTAATTTATTTCTTACCTTTTTTCTATGATTCATATCATGCATCCATTCAATAAAATATTCTTTACTCATAATTTACACTATTATATCTTGTAATGATGTCATTATATTTGTTATAACTTAATCCTGTACGGGAAAAATTATTCCTAATGCTATTTTACTTATATAATGGGAAAAATGAGATGCATCTTATTCAAAATTCACATGATTTCATATAAATATCCTTATATGTTAGATGCATTAGTGGTTTTCATTGTTATATCACACATGTTACATCTAATAGCTTACTTTTGAGATATGACATCCGTTGGTTCATTATACATATCAAAAGGGATGTGTATATATGACTTGGGGGTTGAAGGTAGTCTTTATGAGCTTTCATTCTATGGTCATTTTTTGTTAGATTTGTGGTCCATGCTTTATGAAAAAAAACTAATACTGGTAGTGCCTCCAAACTACCTACAAATCTCCAACACCTCGATTTCTTCATCTGATTGTAGTTATCTATGTGAATAAAATAGTGTTCATAGTATTTCAAAGCATCTTCCTTCATTCCATGTGGTTTTCAATTTGGTTTGCATGTGTGGATGTGAAATATTTATAAGATCACCCTCATTATTCTAGAAGAGACCACCATTGAAGTTTGTAGATAGTGTTTCATCAAGTGTAGTGCTTGTCTTCTATAAGTGACTTAAAGACAAGGATAATGTGCCTGTGTCTCTCCTCCCAAACCATGGAAGCTAGTTTATCCATGAAAGATTTACATTAAAGGGCTTGGAATTTCATTGAGATAGGATTTTAATATAGTGAATAAGGACTAATTAGAGTATCAATATACATAGTCACCTATAACCACCTATAGGTATGTGCAGATAATTGTAAGGCTACTCAAAACCCAAAAAACATGTTGTGTACATTTCCAAGAATTGAATTGAAGTTTTCAAGTCTTTTCAAGGTTCATAGTGTATACCTTGAGTCAATTAAAAATTTAAGTAAACCAAATTTTAGAAAAGTTTCAGATGAGCTAACTTACCTTAACTTCTTCGAATGAGGTTTTGTTCATACAATGAGTTAGCCTTTAGTAAGTGTTTATGAGGTTTGTATAAGTCTAATCACTTCATTATTTTATCCTAGATGGATATGTAATTTATTATCATGAAAATAAGTTGATAAGTTAAGATAAGATAATGATAATTGACCTCCAATCTAGTTAGGTTTTTACTAGAAACACTCAGTGAAAGCTATAGTGCACTGAGCCACAATGAACTTGGAACAAGAGTGACCATATAATATATTGATGGTAGCATAATGTAAAGGTATGAGATGAGTTCACCCAAATGTATAATGGTATAATTAATTTAATATAGAATCAAGGTTTTGAGATACATTTCTTTTACATGAAATAAGCACCTATATGAATCTCTTGTATCTTTAAATTGACACCTACAATTTCACTTGGATTGTAGACTAGCTAGGCTAGTGAAAGGGAATCTCAGTTGATAGAAAAGAGTTAAAATATGGAATTATAACTCTCATATGGATAACCTAACCCTTACATGTGTTCATTATATAAATATAAACATCTACAAGAACCTTGTGAATTTTGAGTGGCCAGTTACAGTTGAAGATAGTCTACAAACTAGCTCATGCTTATAGGGATTGTAGGTTTGGTTGATGAACAAAGGTATATGATGGATGGTAATGTTTGGAACCAATATAATAATGTTTATGATACATTAATAGGTGTTTTAAATAATTAATGACCATAACCTATAATTCTTATCCTCAAACTCATTCAATCTAAAACCTTGAATATAATCCTACACAATATATAGACCTAGAAAACTAGTCTTGTGAATTTTGATGTTTGATAATTATAAGATTAGAATAACACTTTAAATATTTTTTAAAATTATATTCATAACCTAATAAATATCTACATATTCTCATTTTATTCTAATGAATAGGGGAGATACCCTCTATTTTATCTTAGATAGAGGGCACTCAATGAACAAGGTAAGCCTGCAGGTTAGTATGTGAAGAGTGATAAGATGAATGTTCAGAGCCTTAAATGAATTTTTATATGATGTGTGAAGCATATTTAAAGGTGATTTTTTTTTTAAATTCATATATAGTCATTATATCACCCATAATTGGCTATATGCATAGAATTACAATCTAGGTCTGGTAGGCCTAGAACTAGGCCTAAACCCCAGTGGCCTTCAAATACATCCATATATCATGAAAATATTATAAACAATATGATAAATTTTAATTTGGAGTATAAGGTTGGTAACATCCATCATTTTTTGGTAATTTAGGCATAATTTCCTCTTAGGCCTACTCAGAATGCATAAAAGGAGCTTGAAGGCCACTTTCTTTGGCTCACATTTGTACAGACAATGTGAATGGTGCCTCAAGGTGTTGGGTATAGTTTAATGGGGTACCTAAATTTTTCTTAATGTAATTTTTTGGGAATTAGATATCTAGATTTTTATGAATCATCAATAAGAGTCAGAATGACCAAAACCCTCTCAAAACTCTTTTGCAAACTCAAAGGAGAAGATATGAAGAGTGATGAATTTAAAGGTGGTAAAATGACCTATAAATTTTTTTGGAAATACTTCTCTCAAGATCCTTGACGTCCATTTTTTCCATACCATCACTTATATAGATAGGCTTATATCTCTATATTTTATAAGATTTAAATTGTGTTGTAGGTATAAATGGGAATGGACAAGTGAGAACCATTTTGGGAGGTATATAAGTAATTTTTATAACTATATATACTCACCTCTTACCTCAGTGAAGCATAAAAATACCTTTGATGGATCATTAATCACAGACAATCTTTAACAACACAATGACAAGGCAAAGTGACTGCCTAAGTGTGATAGTGAGAGAGATGACTTTCAATTTTTTTATGTTTATTTGATAGACCAGAGATAAAAGATGTTCTTAACATGTAATAAATCCTTTTCAATGCATCTCCATGAGAAAATTCAATTCATTTATGTGACAAGTGTGAAGATAGACCTAGAAGGTTAGTGAGTAGTTATAATCAGGTAAACAACAAATTTAACAAAGAAGGCTATCAGTTGAAGGAATAGATGACTATCCCTCATCTAATTTCTATCTTCTCATATCATATCATATGTATCAATATATTTCACAAGTATTTCAAGATAGATGGATTACTCACCATAATGAGGATAGTTTCAAAGAAGAACATGAAGAGTCTTTATGCGAACCTAAAGGATATGTCATCTTTGTGATGGAAATTTATCTAAAAGGGCCCTCATCACATGTTTCTAATTTCATTATATTGAATTTCAAATAGTTTATAAAATTTAACACTTGACCTTTTTACACTTCCACTTCTCTTCTTTTCTCTCTTCTTTTATGCTATATATATTCAAGACTTTTTGGCTTTGTAATGGATCCATAATTAGTATGGTGAATAATTACTAGTTTTGATACCTCATTTGCATTTGAATAAAGTATTATGAAGTTTATTAATTCTCTAAAATCTCTTTCCTATGTGTTTTAAGTGGTTTATATAGTTGATAAGTGATCAATATGTTCTCCTTGCTTCCATTATGCTATTACATGTTTTGTGTGAGTGATATCTCTTTTAACAGGTTTAATAAAGTGTTTTGTTTGTTAAATGTGTCTTGAAGTGTGAGAGAGGATATTAATTTCTAGTATCAGACCTTGTTTTAACCCACCTCTATATATTAATAACAATATGCGTCTATGATAAATACATATGCTAGAAGGACATAGAGTAGAGGTTAGTTCTGGTAGTCTTTCTTCTCAGTATAAATGCAAGTGTGTTGTGTGGAGTTATATTTGGTGTATAAAATAATTATCTTAGCTTTATTTATGTTTCCTTCTTCCATTTTCAATCCCAATAGTTATAATCCTAGTGTAGTGTGAGCCTAGAAGATAAATCAAGGGAGCTAGCCCTTTCGAACCTAGAAATCTATCTCTTGTAGTAGCTTGTCCATGAATGAAGGTAGTACTATGTTGTCCTAAAATTTATAATGTCTAATTGACTTGTTTAGGGTGAAATTTTAGTATAAAATAATTTTTTAATGATTGGTTGGACATGAAATCCAAGAACGTTGTTCAAGGTAGATGTTGGATTTGACAATAAGGAGTTATAATAATCCACTTCCTACAGTATCTAGAAACTCTAACATTTTAATCTTGGTTGTAGAATAGTGCACTCTTTCTTGCCTAAGTAAAACAAAAGATCTCACCAAGGGCATAACTTTTGAGTTTCAAGATATTCCTAATTATTCTTACAAAGAAATCAAATTTGAAAACACCCATCCCTATCCAAAGAATTCATATCTTACTCAAAAGCCCATAAAAAAGTTCTTGATTCCCTCATTCTTAAAAATTCCTAAGGATACCATGGCAATAAGTCATCCTTTTGTTTCCTTCAATAGATATATTACTCTAATACTTGCCCATTATGATGATATCCCCATATCTACCATCAAAAGTGTTGCATCATAAACTAATGAGACTTCCATCACACCTATTGAGAATATAAGAAATATTTCTAACTTCTACAATATCCACCACATCATTGAAGAGAAAATTTAAATCAAATTTTTGGTTATCTCCTTCAAAGGAAAAAACTCTTGACTGGTATTGAAAATTTGCACCTAAATCAATCACCACTTGGGATGAGCTAGGAGATGCATTAAGAAGAAGATGTGAGGACAAGAGTGATAACTTATCACTAATAGAGAAACTAACCAGCATTAGGAGAGTGCCTTAATAAGTCATTTAGTACTTCAACACAATATTTTAGAAGACATGGGATAGAATCCCAATCTTGGCAATACCAACAACTCACCATGCTTTCCTCTACTTTCTTAAGGCATTTGATAGAGACAGTTCAATGATGATACAATCTATGGGAGGTAAAACTCTACCTAATGCCTATAAAGTGGCCATTAGTGTAGAGAATTGTTTGATTCAGGATGGGAATATTTCCCCAAGACCTCCCATGCCTCTTTCACCTAATTTTCAAACTCTTACACTTCTTGTTACTCTTATTCCTATACCTAAACACAAGATTGCTTCCCCTAGTCAACCAAGTAAGTCTAATAAGGTAGACAAGACGAGAGATATGGATCAAGATATCCTAGGTATAAATAAGATTATCAAAAAACATCAAATCAATCCCTTCCAAAGTCACTATCAGCCTAATCATTCCTACCCAAACTATCAAGACAATAGACCTCCTTTCCAAGGTCATCCTCAAGGTCAAGGATAACTAGTTCAATCAAAGCCATATGGTAGATATAACCCAAATAATATTTTTAGGTCAAGGATACTAGTACCTAATAAAAATAACCTTGTCTAAGATCATAATAGTCAACCTTCATCAGATCAACCTTATGATCCATCTCCCTATGTCAATGAGTCCTTCAATCAAACCTTCATGGTAAATTTAGGAACTATGCTAGCTATGACTCAAGATGAAGTACCAAATAGAGGAGTGATTTATGAAAATGGTGCGCAAGCGAGGTATACATTGGTAAATTGGAATCTAGATGACTCATGTGTAGTCAATTACCAAGGCAATTAAGCCAATATGTAAGTTCTATAGTTGTAAACACAAGGAATAAGATAAAGGTAATTGAATAAGATTAAGGGGATACTAATGGTTCCTCAATGAATATTCAAACAAAAACAAGGGTGGGTATTTATAATGTTGTTTCAAATAAAAAATAAGGATAAAGAGATTAGAATGTTATAAGTGCTTTTATACCATAGAATTCTCAAGGTATAGGCAATATTATTCGTCTTGGTGGACAAACAAAAGTTAGTGGTCCTTTCACTAAAATTATAGAATAGATGAAGAGGTATCATGTGAATGTATAAATGTGGGATACATTATCAATACTTGGAAAAGTAGACTTACTTCAATTGGAGTGGTTGAATCCTAGTTTGACAACCAATCATTCTAGCCAAAGAGAGGAAGCCTTGAAAAATACCATGAAGCCAAGTGAAGGATAGTCAATTAAAGATGAAAAGGTAGACATACCCCCTCTATTATATCTATCTATCATTATTAGAGATGCCTTGGTACATAATTGTCTTATTTATAGTGGATATATTACTTATGTCATGCCTAAAAAATTATTTGACAAATTAAACTTGAAGTATGAGCCTCATGCTAAAGGACTTTTATAATTAGATGGCTTAGTTTCCAAGACCATTAGCATAATCAGAGGTTTGAAACTAGTTATTCATGTTTGTCCTACATTCACCATTTATCAAGATGTTGTAGTGGTAGATGTACCTCCTTATTTTTAACTTTATTTATCTAGAGATTTCACTTCTATAAATGGAGGTTATCTAACTTTAGACTGGTCCTACATGGATTTTAAGACTAGGTATGGTACAAAAGTGATAATCAAATTATAACCTCTCATTAGCTTTCATGTTGAACCTTATCTGCATTACACTTATAATTTGAATTTTAATGTCATTGAAGAAGATGATCACCCTAGTGATTAATAACCTATAACTCTCCTTGATGGCATATCTAATTTATATCTTGATTAGTGGGGAGCTAAGCAAGGTGGATTTGAAAAAACTATTCTTAGAACTTACATACTTCCTGAAGATTGTGATAGAGTTCTTGAGATAGATCCTAATAAAAATCTAAGACAAGTTTCATGTGAAAATAACTTGTACACATGAGTGATGATTTTGATATTCCATTTATTATAAATTATGACAGTCTTGGTAAACGCTCTTTTCTGCTTGCTAAAGAAGAGAACACTCTTGAACCTCAATCTTAAGAATAAGTGGATGACATGTGGAAAAATCGCAATGCCATTGTGAAGGAATTTGAAGAGTTGATTAATCCTTTAATTATTCAAAAAGAATGTAGACCTGATGATGAGTTCAATCATGTTTCAAATAAACACAAGGAGGAGCTTGAGATATCTATCAAGCAATAAATAATCTTGGTAGAGTATGAAGTGTTTAATGAGCACAAGGAGGAAAATATTGATGACTTAAAATAAGAAGCATGTTATTTTTAAAATAAACTTAAAGTTAAGATGGATTTGATGAATCCCAAGATTTAGTTTGAGGGGTGTCAATTGAACATGACAGAATTCAAGCTAGCTGCAAAGACAAACAAGACCCTTAGTGAGATAGATGGAGAGTTCTTGAGAGATCCAAGTGACACACTTGCAATCAACAGAAGATCTAATCATGGTAAGTCATTTTAATATTTCCACAAGAAAGTATTCATTAAAAAATTATACATCACATGAGGATCTATTTTATTGGATCAATAGTGATGTAAGGAGCATTGTCTTTGACCCTAGTTAAAGTAATGAAAAGTGGTTCTTCACCTCAAATGTCTTGAGGTATTATATATTCTAGGATAGGTCTATGTTTTTGGTTATGTTATTGTGTGTTTTACCTAAGTGTTCAAGAAAACACAAGTGTGTGTCTTGTTTCTTGTCTTGTGTAGTTTTTTTTGTGTCATTTAAAAGGCTTATCGATGTTAAGAGTGGCATATAGGTGATTCTGTTTCCAAAGAATAGGAGAATGTAACTAGTCCTTAGCATAGCAGGATTGTTACCCCTAAGAAATCACCAAAATCTTAACCAAATTTGACCCTAGGTCAAGTTAGGTCAACTCCTTATATATTAAAACTTTATTTATGATCTTAACAATTCATAAAATGTTCACATTATCATTTTTAGGGTGACATTATATGGTTCATCTTTTTCATATGTGTCATTTTCTTTAAATTCCTTTATGTCACCTTTTTGGTCACTCTAGGTGAATTATATAGCTTCCAAAAGTAGACAAGTATGTCAAGAGAATATCTAATGAAAAAGGTGTCAATTAAGTTTTAGGGAATAATTATATAACTAACATGATGTAGGTTCAACATCCATCCAAGAAAATCAATTGAAAAAAAGTAGTTTTAAGAAATTGTATGGCCTGAGTGGCACACTTGGCATGTGGAAAGACCTAAGGAAGGTCCCTTTATATCCCAAAAATCCATATACATGATAAATAAACTTTGAAAAATAAAAAAATGGTGAAAAATGATCTCTTTATTCCATCACTCTCTTAGACAAGTCAAAGAAGTCAATCAATTTTCTATTGGTATGGATAGGAGGATGAGAGTTGGTCTACATGCACTTGGGGTTTTAAGGTAGTCTATATGATTTCTCATTACATGGTAATGGTTTGATAATTAGTGGTATATACTTCATGAACAAATAATAACATTTCTAGTACTTTAAAACTAACTGCAAAACCCCAACACCACTATTTCTTCATTTGATTGCAGTTGTCTATGTGAATCAAATGGTGTACATAGTCTTTTAGAGCATCTTACTTCATTACATGTGGTTTTCAATTTAGTTTGCATGTTTGGATGTGAAGGTATTATTATATCACCCTAATTGTGTTAAAAGAAACCACCATTGAAGTCTAAAGATAGTTTTTCATCAAGTGGTAGTGTTTGTCTTCTACAAGTGACTTCAAAACAAGGATAATGTACCTGTGTCTCTCCTCAAAAACCATGGAAACTAGTTTATCCATGGAAGTTTTTCATTAAAGGACTTGGAATTTTATTGAGATAGGATTCTAATAAAATTATTAAGGACTAATTAGAGTCTCAATTACATAGTCACCTATATCCACTTGTAGGTATGTACAGACAATTGTAAGGCTACTCAAATCCCAAACATGTTGTGTACATTTACAATACTTGAATGAAAGTTCTCAATTCTACTCAGGGTTCATAGTTTAGACATTATAGTCAATTCAAAACTTTCAGATAACCAAAGTTGAGAAAAGTTGCAAATGAGCTAACTTACCTTAACTTCTCTGAATGAGGTTTTGTTCATAGAATGAGTTATCTTTTAGTAAGTGTTTATGAAGTTTGTGCAAGTCTAATCACTATATTATTACAGAATATATAGAGATGTAATTTCTCATCATGAAATGAATTTACTAAGTTAAAATAAGAGAATGATATGTGTACCTCCAATTCAGTTAGGTGTGTACTAGAAACACTCAGTGAAATCTAAAATGTACTAAGCCAAAATGAACTTGGAATAATAGTAACCATTTATTAAATTGATGGGAACATGATGTAAAGGTATGATATGAGTTCACCAAAGTGTATAATAGTCTAATGACTTTAATATAAACCATATGGAGTGAGATAAATTTATTTCACATGAAACAAGCACCTACAATAATCTCTTGTATCCTTGAATTGACACCTATAGTTTCACTTGGACTGCAGACTAAATAGGCTAGTGAAAGGGAAATCTTAGTTGATAGAGAAGAGTTATAATAGGGAATGATAAATATCAGATGTATAACCTCACCCTTATATGTGTTTCTTATAAAAATATTAAAATCTACAAGAACCTTGTGAATTTTGAGTGGCTACCTACAGTTGAAGATAGTCTGCAGACTAGCTCATCCTTATGGAGATTGTAGGTTTGGTTGATGAACATAGGTATATGATGGATGTTAATGTTTTTAAAATATATCATATTGGTTATGAAAAATTCCTAGGTGGTTTAATTAAATAATGACCTACACCTACAATTTTGAGCCTCAAACTCAGTCAATCTAAAACCTTGCATATAATCTTGCATAATATATAGACCTAGAAAGCTAGTTTGGTGAAATTTGATGTTTGTGACTTATAGGAGTAGAATCAAGCATTGAATATTTGTAAAAATTGTATTAATTACATAATAAATCTATAAATAGTCTCATTTGAGTATGATTAAAAATGGAGATACCCTTTTTTTGTCTCAAACACAGGGAACTTGATGAGCAAGGTAAGCCTGTAGGTTAACATGTGAAGATTGAAAAGATGAATGGAAATAAAATTAAAAGAAATTTTAGATGATTTTTTATGTTTATTTTAAGGTTAATTTTTTTTTAAATTCACATAAAATAATTATATCACCCACATGTGGCTATATGCACAAAATTATAGTCTAGGTCTGTTAAGCCTAGAACTAGTCCTAAACCTTAGTGGATTTAAACTCCATCCATATGACCATGAGAAAATTATAAAACATATGATGAATTTTATGGAGTATAAGTATATTAAAATCCATAAATTTTCAATAAACCATTCAAAATTGGTCATTCAAGCTTAATTTCCTCTCAAGCCTACTCAGAATGCACAGAAAGAGCTCGAAGGCCACTTTCTTTTGCTCACATCTATACTGACAATGTGCATGGTGACTCAAGGAGTTCAGGATAGTTGAAAGGGGTACCTTAATTTTTTTCAATGTATTTTTTTTTGGAATTAGATTTCTATATTTTATTAATCATCACTAAGAGTCAGAATGACCAAAAAATGCTCTTAAAACCCATCTACAAACTTGATGAAAAAGATATGGAGATTGATGCATTAAAATGTATTTAGATGGAATATAAAGTGCTTTTTAAATACTTATCACTCTCCAAAGATCCTTGACATTCACATTTTTTTTACCATCACTTATATGATTATGCTTAATTCTCTATCTTTTATAGGATTTGAAGTGTGTTTCAAGTACAGAGGGGAATGGATAAGTGTGAACCATTTTGGGAGGTCTATATGAACTTTTTATATCTCCATATAATCATATCTCACCTTGGTGAATAATAAACATACCTCTACTATATTATTCATCACAGGCAATCTTGAACAACACAATGAGAAGGCAAAGTGATTGCCTGAGTGTGATAGTGAGAGAGATAAATTTGAATATTTTTAGGTATATTTAATAGACCAAAGGAAAAATATTTTATGAACATGTCTTACATCCTTTACAATACACATCCATGAGAAAATACAATTCACTTAGGTGACAAGTGTGAAGATAGACCTATAAGGATATTGAGTAGTTACAAGCAAGCGAACAACACATGTAATAAAGAAGGATATCAGTTGAAGGCATAGATGAGTGCCCCTCATCTCATTTCCATATTCTCATGTTAGATCATATGTGTCAACATTTTTCATAGGCATTTCAAGGAAGATGGACTACTCACCATCATGAGGATAGTTTCAAAGAAGAACATGAAGAGTCTCTACACCAACCTAAAGGATATGTCATGTTTGTGATGGAAATGTATATAAAAGGACCTTTATGAAATGTTTATCATTTAATTATCTTGAATTTTAACTAGTTTATAAATTTTGACACTTGGCCTTATGAGCCTTCAACTTGTCTTCTTCTCTCTCCTCTTTTATGCTCTATATATTCATGCCTTTTTGGCCATGTAATCGATCCACAATTGGTATGGAAAAACCTTGTTGGTTTTGACACTTAATTTGCATTTGAATAAAAAAATTGAAGTTAAATAATTCTTTGAAATCTATTGCCTAAGTGTATTAAGTGGTTCATGTGGTTGATTAGTGATGAGTATGCTCTTCTTTCTTCCATTATGCTCTTGAATGTTTTGTGTGAGTGATATCTCTTTTAACATGTTTAATAAAGTGCATGTTTTATTAAGTGTGTCTTGAAATGTGAGAGGGGGTAGTAGTTTCTAGTATCAGACCTTATTTTCACCCAGCTCTAGATATGTATAAAAATCTACATATGTGACAAATACTTATGCTATAAGGACATAGAGTTGAGGTTAGTTTTGGTAGTCTTCCTTCTCAATGTAGATGCAAGTGTGTTGTGTGGAGTTATCTTTGGTGTATCACCTCATTAGCTTATATTTGTTTATGTTTCATTCTTTCCTTTTCATCTTCAATAATGATTATCCTAGTCTAGTGTGATACTATAAGATAGATCAAGGGAGCTAGCCCTTTCAAACCTAGAAATTTATCTATTGTAGTAGCTTGCCAATGAAGAGAGGTAGTTCCATGATGTCCTAAAATTGATAAGGTCGAATTGACTTATCAAAGGTGAAATTTTAGGTTAGAATAGGTACTTGAGATAAAAAATGATCTTCATTTATGTTTTTACTTGATTTTTTATTTAATATGGTACTCAAAATTTTATTTAGCCTGAATTCAAAGTGCTACCAAAGATTGTAACAAAAATTTTGCTCAGGTCTTTACAAAAATTTGGAGACATTTATCTTTTCCTATTATCAAATATTTTTTTATAAAAATGAGGTATTAAATTTTCATTTTTTCTAGATTTTAAAAAACTATTTTTATGTAGAACTCACCCATGTTTGTGTAGAAAAATAAAGCTATATTTTGAAATTTCCTAAGTGTAATTAAATTATTTAATTTTTCATACAAGGGAATATTATATCACATAAATAAGAGAGAAATAAGTAAATCCACAAAAATAATTGATGAAAGAGAAGGATGCTTGATAAATATGACTAATCCACTTTGAGGGGGAAACATCCACAACAATGCAACAATATTAGTGTTCATAATATTATTATTAAATACTAACCACTATCTCATATATATACTCTACTTAGCCATGGTTACTCCATAGACCAACCTTACTAAGAACACCAATAAATGAGACAAGATAATATGAGAGTTATGTAAGCCATAAGTCAAACAAATGTGTCCCGAGATACTCCACAGGTTAAGGTCATAGCATGCTCCTACCATTCAAAACAGTGTTTCTCTTAACATTGAATAAAATTAGGATGCCATTAGCGGAAGTATTTATCCTCCAATGTTACATATTCATAAGTTATATTATTCCACTTGATCAATTAATCTTTAATCTCTCTTTTCTAAAAATTTTTAATGTACGTGTGAAGGATTTATTCGTGATCGAAAATGAATAGACATTCTTCATCCAGTTCATGTAACTTTTCTTGGGTTGAAACTCTATGTAAAATTAATTTTTTCAAGAAGTATACATGGAACACCCGTTGTACACAAGTGGACTGGGCAAATTGTAGCTTGTAGTCCACACTACCAATTTTATACAAGTTCTAATAAAGGCCATAATAATTAGGAGAAAGTTTGTTATTTTTTTCAGTTGTTTTAGAGACATTCTTATATGTATGAAAACACACAGATACCCATTCACCTATGTCAAAATTCCTCTAAATATGATGTTGATCTATTTTCTACTTCATTATATCTTGTGTCATTTCTAAATTCTCTCTTAAACTAACTAGTACCTCATGTTTATGTTGAATGTGTTATTCAACAGATCAAACCTTGGGATACACCTTCAAGGATAAATTGATGAATTAGGTGTGAAAACCATATAGTGCCATAAAGGGATACATTTTGGAATAAATATGGAAGGAAGTTTTATACCATCATTTTACTAGAGATAGCTAATGATCGCATTTGTCTTGTTTGTCTGAAATAAAATAAAAGAGAAACCATTTGAGGAATTTGTTGACAACCTAATTTTCCCATAAAATTGATGATGATGTGATCCAAATAGTTTCCTAAAAATTTAAATAATTAATTCCAAAAATTACTGTTAAATATGGGATCTCAATCACTTAAATTGACCTTTAGAGTATAATGTAATTTGTGAATTGTATTTAGAAGATAATAAGTTAATATACTAGATACAATGGTTGTGATGAGGAAAAAATGAACATATTTTTAAGCCTATCCATAATTACCATGATGAAATTTTCACCTTTATACCTTGTCAACCATTTAATGAAATCCATGGAAACCTCCTTCCACCTCTGGCTAGACATAGAAAAATGTTTCAAAAGACATGGTTTCTTAATTGGTTGACCTTTATAATGTTTACACACCTTATATTCAACAAAAAAAATTTAAATATTTCCCCTTTATTCCTTCCCAAAATAAATATTACTTTATTCTATGATAGATTTTAATAAATATTGAGTGAACACCTACTGGAGATGCATGAAGTTTGTTAAGTATTTTATGTTTGAGAAGAGAATTAATATAGAGGTATAATATATCCTTATACCATAATACATTCTTCTTCTACTCAAAAATTTTAAACACACAAGAATCAAGTTAAATATTCTAAATCAAATCCTATGTATCCCCATCATTTTCCCATTATGATCTAGCTTCCTCTATCTAGTTTGCCTATTAAATGGTCATTGGACATAAAAATAACTCAACTAATTAATCCCTCCTAGATAGTGCATTTTCAACCAAATTAACTTTTTATTTATTTTATAATATTTAAAACACATATCATAACATTTTATTTACCCATTTTTTATGCTCTTTTGATGACAAACATTGTTATGAAAATATATTTTAGGCTATTATGATCAATGTTTACGTAAAATTGTCTACCCATTAGATAAGGTCTCCATTGCTTGACTAAATGTAGAATATACATCATCACTTTTTCATAAATTGGATTGAGCATGTTTTATCCCTTGAGTTGGTGATTTAAAAATGAAATGGGTATTCCTTATTTCATGAGTACAACCCCTACCTAATTCATGACATTCATCAACAAACATTTTAGAAAAAGCAAGTGTAGCCAAAATTGGAGTGGTGTGCATAACCACTTTTAAATTTTAGAATTCCTTGGTATATGTTTCAATCCACTAAAAGGATTATTTGTTCAATAATGATGTGAGTGGATCTAATATTATACCATAATTTTTGACAACCCCATGATAGTAACCTATTAGCCCAAACATTCTCAAATGTTCTTAATGGTCTTTGGCACTTGCCACTCTATCATAGTTTGGATTTTTTAGGGTCAACTTTGAATCCCTCATGTTAAAAAATGTGAACCAAGAACTCCACCTCTTGTAATCAAAAATCACATTTGGAAGGTTTGGCATAAATTTAATGTTGTTCGAAAATGTATAATACAAGTTTCACATACTTAAGATGGTCTTCCCAAGTTATGTTGTATATTAAGATGTCATCAAAACACACCAATACATACTTCCTCAAAAAAGGATTTAAAACAGTATTAATAAAACTCTAAAACACATATGGTGCTTTTGTGAGACCAAACAGCATGATGATAAACTCATAATAGCCTTCATGAGTTTTGGAACTCTATTTCATGAATATCCTCACCTCCTATTTGAATTTGATGATATCCAGAATGAAGATCTAATTTTGTAAGAATAAACATCATGTAATTCATCAAACAATTCATCAATTACTATAATAGGGAACATATATATGATGGTATACTTATTAAATCCTTCTTACACACCATGACCACTAGGGAATAATATTTAATTTAGTTTTGTCTTATAATACTTGCCTTCGACATCTCTTGTATCATATTTTAAATTTCACTTTTTTGGGAATATGGATACTTTTATGTTATAATGTTTGATGTTTTGCTACTAAGAATTAGTCTGATGGAATGACCATGTGATTGCTTGGTGTAATTACTTTCAGCATGGCACTAAAAATAATGGGGTGGTAATCAAGAATAATCTATAAATCAAGATGCGTAGACTTATTAGTTGGTTGAAACTATATGGAAAAAAAGTGTATAACAAATCCTTAAACAAATTTTTTGAAAATATTCATCATTTGAGGAAAACTAATCAATTATGGATATTTTTATTTTAATCCACATAGTTTAAATGTCCTACCTTTAGGATGAAAGTGAATGAATAGATCTTAGAAATTCATCTCTATGTGTCAACATTGGAAAACCATATACTATGGTTCCAAGTGTCAAAACACCTCTAGACCCCCTTAAGGACCAACCCTAACCTTTCAAACCACAAACAAAACCTAAGTAAAACTAACCCACCTTGACCAAAATTTAGCTTTAACCCTCAATCATTGATGTTCACCCTAACCATCGATAGTTAGGCCTAACTACCGATGGTCAGGTTTCCACTGCCTGAACAATCAAACTCCAACTTGATTTTTTATATTTAGATCATCTAATTCATATGCAATATAATGTATGTGAAAGCAAAATTTAAATTAATCATTTAACCTATTGTTAACATGTTATTATACCTCTCCTTCCTTCCTATAAAAAGAGAGGAGGAGAGAGTGAATCTAGGTTGAGAATCAATCAATCACTCGTATCTAGAGCTAGAACTCCTTTCATCAGGCTTCTTTTTGTAGGTATTCTTCTAATGATCTAGAAAACCAATAAGTGTGTCAGATATCTGAATTACTACCACCTATTAACCATTAACCAAGTACCGTTACTCTACTAAAATTTCTTTATGCTTCACCAATCCCTCAACCATTCATCAGATCAATAACTAGCAAAATAAGTATTTATTTTCAATCATTTACTTACTTTGTTTATATTTAAAAATAAACCCAACCCAAACCCATCTCTCAAAATTCCATTATATGACCTCATCAAAATATCCTTTTCTTGACTAGACCCAATCCAAAGTAACCATTGATGGTCACTCTAACTATCGACAGTATATCCTAACCACCAATAGTTAACCCAACTAATGATAGTTTCCTTAACCACTGATGGTCACCCTAACCATTGATAGTCACTGTGTGGTAAAATAACATCAAGCTATTTTCACCCACTAAACCTTGATCAAATTTAACTCTCAGATTCACTGCCTAACCATAGAACCCTACCCTATTTTTTGGACCATACCCAACCCATTTAACATTAATATTGACCCACTTATTACTATAATTAATCAATTTCAATTATTTTGTTATCAAGTTTTTCTTGTACTTAATTTTAATACCTTTGCTATCTATGTAAGTAATTTATATTTTAGAACTTGATTATTTAAAAGTGTGGATTGATAGCCTCCAAAAAAGCCTATGCTTCTTGGACCTATCTTTCTAGGCAATCCACCCTACTCTCTAACTAATCAAACCATTTATTTGAGTGTTTTCTCATTTTTAGGTCATTCCTCCCAAGACAAAGAGGAGTATCTACAACTATATAGATCAATGTGCACTAAACATATCAAGTTTATGTACCATACCCTTCTCAAGTTTATTTCCTCTTCCTTCTAAAGAAAATAATTGAAATTTCTCTAAAACTTTCTGGCATGCCTGGTGGAACCCTTCAGTCTTTTCTTGGGTTCATAGTTTAATCTAGGTGCTTTCTTCTTCTTATCTTTCTACTCAGGTAATAAAATCAAAGTTTCTTTTGGGCCTAAAATTAACTGCATGAATTGGTTGCTTACAAGTTTAGCTCACATATTCTAATTTAAAGCAAAGTAATTCAATTTTAGTTTCAATTTTGTCACACAAATAAGACCAAAACACTCACACTTAATCAAGCATAAATACATTGACATAAGGGCCAACTAGGATTTCATTACCTAGCGATTGCTTTTCTTAGATATCTTGCTTGGATTTCATCACCAAGGGGAAAAATAAATCAAATCTTTGGTTAAGTATAATCTCTAGTAACTAGTATATCTTGGCTAAGCACCCAACACCCTTATCACTATGGTGTGTGAAGTGAAGGGGTAGGTCCCAATATCAATCCATGTACTAATTCCAATACAAATCCCTTTGAGAGGCTAAACATAACCTGAAAGCAACCATAGACATATTTTCTTGTACCCACTCTACAAGCCAAGTTTAGTCACACATTTCTTAAATCTTAAGGCATAAACCGCAAGAGAGACTAAAAGGAGCCTTAGGATTTAAGTGTGATTTAATGTGTGTTTTACTTCCTTGAATTTTCTTATCTTCTTTTTATTATTGTGAGATTATTCGTATCTTCTTCCTTTCTTTATTTGCATGGTTTTAACTAGGAAACAACTAAGAAACCAATCAAACCATGATCCAACTCCTAATCATCCATCTTCCTCCTCTCCTTCATCCATGGAGTACATATCAGATGCAGAGAGTTCTCCTCACCTTTTTGGAAGTCCTACCATCCCTCAGATAGTTGACCAAGGTGATGCAGATTTTACCACCTTTTTAGATAATAACCCCATATCCCTGTATCATTACCTTAACAACTTATCCCACCATACCCCTAATTTGGTTCCACCTATTAAATATCCCTATGACATTCCATTGCACCTTATGGGTGACACTTCTATTACCACCATCTCCACTCAACCTCTAGTCACCCAAGCATCATCTTCTACCCATAATCCTACTGATACCACCATCCAAAACCAAGCCACTCAACCAAGTAACATCAAATTATTTATTCACCAACTAATAACCCTCATAGTATAAGAGCAACCCAAACTTTTTACACTTGTACCTTCCTTACTATAAGATTACCCTACACTAGTGCCACTGCCATTCCTCATGTTTCCAACCAACCTACCTCCACTCCATTTCAGATCTTGGTGGTTCTCATACCTTCCACCCCTCCACCCATTAGTACCAAAGTAACCACTTACCCTCTATCTACTAACCTAACCATACCTCCTACTAACATGCATTAATGTCTTAACAAGTTCCCACTACACCAAACTCTAGTTATGTCCCTAACCCACAAGGATATGTATCTCTACCTTCCACCCAACCACCTCTCTCCACATATTCATATGTGTCATAGTCTCAACCACCCATGACCACATATCAATATGTGGTAGATTCTCACCCCCCAAAAGCTACCCATTTGTTGCACCTGTCCAAACCCAATACAACTATGGGGGCACACAACCCCAAACCAACCTTGTCAAAATGTTGATGGAAAAAATGACTACTTTGACTCCTCCATTTTTGGAGCTCATATATTTTATTATATGAGATAATCTATAATGAATCGATTCACCCATTTATTCCCATTTCACCATACCCTCCTCAATGGGAACTTCTAAAGTTATTGAAGTTTTAGAGTAAGGAGGATCCTCAATAGAACCAAAGATCATTTAGGCATGCATTCTATATGACTTCCTAAAATGATGCTATATTTCTTCATACCTTCCCCATATCTCTATTAGGTCAAACACTAGACTAGTATAGCGCTATTACAAAGCACTCACTCTTTTCTTTTGCCCAGATAGCTCAGATTTTATTAGATCACTTTTCCATAAACATTTCTAAGAAAGTCTATGTCACTGATCTCTACTCCTTTAAAAAGTTTGATATTGAATCCATTGATGTCTTCATGGCCCATAAGATAATTATCATAATCAAACTCTCCTTATCTCTATCCCAATTTGAGCTAATTTAAATCTTTGATTAGGCTTGTGCCAAACACATTTATTCTACCTTACGGGTGCAGAGCTTCAGCACCTTTGATGAAGCATTCACCATGGTACAAAAACTATAAACTATAGCCATTAATGAGGGGAAGTTGGAATTGAGAAATAAAATTTCCACCTTCAAATCAAATGAAACCCCCTCCTTAAAACTTAATAATGAAAACAACACTAACTCCAAAAAAAAGGAAACCATGAATGTAGTTATCCTTAAGATCACCCCTCTACCTATTTTTAACTAATTTAACTCTTCTAATTCCTCTAATGAAAACACTAAGAACCCAAACTAAAACACCCAAAAGTAACTTACTCTAATTAAGGAGTCATATGCTTTGGTCTTAGATAAATTTTTAAAATCTAATATCATACAACTTCCCCTAATCAAACCTCCATAGCAATTCGATTCTTCTTATCTTACACCTAGTTAGTACAAGGAGAACAAATTATGCACCTTTTGTCAAGTCATTAGACATGATGTTAGTAGGTGTAATACCTTTAATAAATTTATCCAAACTCTCATTGATAAGGGGAAATTATGTTGGATAACCCCAATGTACCCGCAAACCAATCAATTGACATCTTTAGTTAACCATTACCCAACTACGCTCCTTCCACTAACAACAAAAATAAAGGAAAATCTTCCCATACTCATGAGTCCCATAATGTTAACATGGTTCTTGGTGAACTCATTATTGAGGAGACCATCGACCAAATCACCTCATCCCCCACTCCACTTATTGAGGTATTGGAGTCACCATCCTCTCGATTGACATATACATCAAAAGAGGAAACCCTTCCCATTTTATCATTTACCTCAATCATACAATAATCTACTCTTCATCTAACAATCATGTGTAAAGGAAGAAACCACTTTTCCTATACCTCCCATTAAGGAATCACCCTCCCAGATATTGGAACCTCTTAATAGGAAAAGGATGAGGTAATCATTCTTCACCCTCAACCCTTGGGTCCATCCTTTGAATACACTCTTGGCGGGTTTAGACCCATCTATAAACCTTTCTATAAATTGGTTAAAAACTTATAATTCATATTTGAACCTAACCTAGATTGGGCCAACTTTTGGTAACAACTTGGATTCCCTTATAGAACTAAATAGGAGCCTTATTTATTATAAAAACCTACCCTTTCCACTATCAAACCCACTATCACCACAACCCAACCATCAAGCACCTCCACCTTTCAAATTATGGTAGCACTATCAGAGTCATACTCACCTAAAGTCACCAAATCACCTTCTACCATTCTAAACAAACCCACCAAGAACCTTGACACATTTAATACCCATAACATTACACACCCATAGATAAAGTTGGACCTCAACCCACTAAACCTATCAAACAAACCACAAGCTCAACCAACCATGAAATTAAGGCAACCTAGAAGCGCAAAAACCAAAACTCTACCTCCCCTCTCTATATAGCCCTCTATTTTGGGACCTCACCCTCTACCTTAATTGGGAAACAAACCATCCCAATCAACACTTGACCACCACTCTTGGTTACACAATCACTACTTCTTTCATCCACACCTATTTTCATCGAACCACCTATGGGCATACCTCCTATTGCCTAACCTGTTATAAACAAACCACTTATCTCTCAAACATCTACCCCAAAAAAATTTAAACCCAAGCCCTTAAAATCTATACCAAAACCCAAACCATTCACCAAGGACACCCCTTCACCCAAATCTTTGACCATCAAAACCACTCTTAAAAGGGCTTCCACCCCTACTACCAAGCCTAAGCAATCCATGCCTCTACCACCATTAGCTAAGTCTTACTCTACCATCCTATAGAGGATATTGCATACATCTTGTTTAACATTGACACCTATCAGACCATTTGACCCACACAATCCTAAACCATCTTGGTACAATGACCAATTCATATGTTCATACCATAAGACACCTGGGCATTACATGGAAAACTATAAAGCTCTCCAACCATTGACCCATTAACTATATCTTGAGGATTACTTATTATTAGATAAGCCTATGTTGAGGCCAACATTGATCCAAGAACCAATATCCATCAACCAACACCTACCTACCCCTCCACTCTCACCTCAGTGTGAAGAAGAACTGGAGCAATCACTCAACCTGACTCTTCCCCCAATACATACCATCCATGTGGTCACATGATCATAGTATCAACCAAAGGATAAAGGGAAGACAAAGGTGTCCATTCCAAGGAAATATCTCTCTTCCTCCACCTAACCACCTGGCCAACACTAAGTACCTTTACCTTTAATGAAACCTAAAGTATCCATATTAGGACCCTCTCATTCTAATCCATCTGAATCAATCCAATGAGTAGTTCCAAAATAGCTTCACCAAACCCCAGTGAAGATGAATTTTAATGAACTAATCAACACCTTGCCCCATCATTACCAAGTGATGATAAAATCATTTTAATCTATAGAGGTTAGGCTAGAAGACCCTCAACCTTTAGCATCTTCTATCGGAGCCCTTCACATTTCCAACATTGTTACCTTTAAAAATTTTGAAATACCTTCCATCCACCCAAATGACCTAGATCCTCCCCTCTTTATTAGTGCCTATAATCAACCAAACCCATATCAAGAGGTTTATGATTGATGGGGGAGCTAGTATCAACATCATCTCCTCCCACACATTTAAAGAACTCAAATTACCCAAGAACATCATTTCAAAAAACTTAGTAGTGCTCTGATCATTCAATGATACCATGGCCATGAATTTAAGAACTATCATCCTTCATATTTGACTGGGACCCCACATGCTTCTTGAGATATTTTATGTAGTGGAAGGAGAGTTTTCATACATCTTTTTTGGATGCCATTAGATTCATTCCATGGGTTGTGTTCCATCCACTCTATATCAATCCATCAAATTTGATCATGAAGGTCATGTTGTTACCATACAAGCTGACCTAAGCCCTTTCACAACATGCAACATGACATAACAACCCAATAACATTATCTTTCCTCTAAAAAACCTTCACTAGTAACAAATGAAACCCCATCTTCTTCTACCAATGAAGCAGCCACCAGTTATTCCATATTTTCCACCCAAATCCCCATAATGGACCCTTTGGAATCAACCTTATAACATCTTTAATTGGAGGAGTATCACCTTCTCACCCTTGATACTTTCCCTACTCCCCAAGAGTATGGGAAAATTGACCACCAACATGGTTATGACACCAATATTGGAACAATTATTAATTTTGGGCCCTCAACTTGTCAAACCAATTTCATCTATGGGGGAATTGATAAACCCCTTGGCACTTCTGCCACCTTTTTTCACCTTTACCATTCACCTCTAGCTTATCCTATCGAGATAAACTAGAATTTTTCAAAACATACATCTACAAGTGTGCTTCAAAAGGGTTTGGCCTAGGTCAGTATGAACATGATCCATAAGAGTTAATTCTAATCAAAACCCAAAAATCTCATGAAACATGGCCTCAATTTCATGCCACATAAATATAAAACCAACCTACCTCCCATTACTATCATTGACAAGGAAATCTCATCCTAACCATTAATAGCTAAGGATTCTACCATCATCCCCCTAAATTTTTGTCATCAACATGATCTACCTCAAACCCTTGACTTATGAAAAGTATGGGGCAGCTTTAACCATTCCTTTGACCCATCTTGAGATTATAGGAGATGACTCTCCTACCATTAATACCATTTAGTGTCAGGATGATAATTATATTCTCATTTATCTTGGTGCACTAGATTATTCTATCCACAAATCCCTACCTCTAGAGACTTCAACCGTGTTGAATAAATCCACCATGGATATCAACTTGGGCACTCCAAACAACCCTCACATTATGAAAATTAGCCAATCACTAAATTTTGAAAAACTTCAAGACTTTATCTCATTTCATATAAGACTGTAACATCACATTTACTTGGTCTTACAGTGATATTCTAGGAATTTACCCCTCCATCACTACACACAACATAGTCACCAACCATGATGTTAAGCCTGTTAAATAGAAACTTTGATGAATGTACCTTCACATATCCCTTCTTATTAAAGAGTTGATTCAACATCTCATATCTATTAACTTCATTCAACCCATTGACTACCCCAATATGTCTTGAACATCGTGCTTATCACCAAAGATATAGGGGGACTACACATTTATGTGGACTTTCATGACCTCAACCTCACATACCCAAAAGATAACTTTCCTTTATAATGCATTAACCAAATAGATCTTAAATCTAACCATGAGATGTTATCTCTCATGGAGGGATTCTTGAGTTACAATCATATCTGAATTACCCTTGAAGATCAACACAAAACCACCTTTATCACCCATGGGGGACTTTTTCCTATAGGGTCATGATTTTTGGACTAAATAATGCTAGTGTAACCTACCAATGTGCCATGACCTACATCTTCCATGACCTTATCCAAAAATAATAAAATACTATGTTGATGACCCACCTCAAGAAACTCTATAGCTTATAGGGAAAGATCTAATCTATTCATCTCTTTATCTCCTAGCTCTCAGATTGGTGTCAACCCTTCCATTACCTTTTGAAGAAAGATGTATCTTTTAAGTGGAATAAAAACTATCAAAAAACCATTGATTCAATCAAAAAGTACCTTTTATCTCCACCTATCCTCACTCCTCCCAAATATGATCAACCTTTCTACCTTTATATCTCCACCACCAACCACTCTTTAGGGGTCATGCTCAATCATCAGGATGAAGAACACAAAGATTAAGCCATCTACTACATCAACCACATGATTGTAGAGTATGAGACTTGGTACACCCATACCAAAAATCTTTTCCTAGCTTTGGTCTTCATGGCCACCAAACTCTACCACTACCTTCTCAACCATAAGACCTATGTCATAACCAATAATGACCCACTCGAGTATATGCACTCTAAGCCATACCAAAACTAATGTATGTCCAAGTGGCTCATGATTTTAGCTAAGCTAAACCTTGAGTTTATTTATAATAATTTTATTAAAGGGCAAGTCATTACCAACCAATTGGCTAAAGCACCATTAATATAAAATCAACCTCCTTCCCTTTAGTTTTTAGATGAGCCCATCACAATCCTCACTCAAGCAGACTTCACCTATCAAGTAACCATGTTCTTCGATGGATCAAAGTGTCAATGTGGTGGGGAAGCTGACATTATATTTATCCCTCTTCATGGTGAACTTATTACTTTATCCTTCAATCTATATTTTGAATGTACCAATAATACGGCTAGGTATGAAGCCCTAGTCATAGGCCTTCAAACTATAATAACCTTAGAAGTCAAAATGATCAATATATTCGGTGACTCCCAACTTGTGGTCAATCAAATCAATGGCTCTTACTAGTGTAATAAATATGTTTTATAATAGTACAAATAATTAGCTGACATACTCTTAGCCTCACTTAAACCCTATCATATCCAAACTACCCCACAATCTATGAAAAAGTTTGCCAATATGATGGCTTTCCTCACCTCTCAAATCCTATCTGCACCCTCTGACTCTAAATTATCTATCATAATTCATAGACTTATATAGCCCTCTTATGTTAAATCATAATCTCCCACCATCTTTAATGTGGAGGATGCTTAACTTGGCCTTTGGTATCAACAAACCTTTGATTATCTTAACCTTGCCATCATTCCTTTTGGTCTTTCTATAAATTCTCAAAGAGCATTTATCTAGAGCACCTCATGTTATACCATACTGGGGCAAATTATTTATAAACATGACTTTGATGGTCTCCTCGTCCAATACTTATATAGTCATGAAGCCTCTCATACTATTCAGGAAAGGCATGATGGGATATGTGGGGGATATATTTATAACCTAGCCATCACTAAATGCATCCTTAATCTTGGATATTATTATCTTACCCTTAACCAAGACTATTGTGATTATCTAAAAAACTATGTTAATTGTCAACAACACACCAATTTACATCATGCACCTAACCATAGTCTTCATGTGTCCATAAATGTTTAGCCCTTCTCACAATGGGGTCTAGACCTTATTGGTGAAATTAACCCCCATTCTTCATAGCAACATCATTCTATCATCCTGATGACTGAGTATTTTACAAAATGCATAGAGGCTATTCCTCTTGTCTCAACCAAATCTAAAACTATTATCAAATTTATAAACTATCACATCATTTATCATTTTGATGTTCCTCACAAAATCATCACCGACAATGGAAAATATTTCAAAAATAAAAAAGACAAAGCTTTTTGTGACACATTCAAAATCAAGCTAAGTGTCTCTTCACCCTATCATCCTCAAGCAAATGGATAGGTAGAAGCCTCTAATAAAACTCTCAATAATATGCTAACTAAAATGGTTAATGCATTAGGTTAGGATTGGTACTTACATATCCCCTTTGCCTTATGGGTATATCATACTAGAATTTGAACCCCTATAGGTGCTACCCCTTTCTCTCTAGTTTTTGGAGTAGAGGTTGTCTTGCCTTTCAAATTCCAAATTCCCTCTCTTCCCATATCCTTACAAATATCTTGTCTCTGAGAGCAACTATCATCAAGAATGTTTAGCCCAACTTGAGTTACTTGATGAACATTATTTAACAACACTCACCCATCTTCATGTCTATTAAGAACACATCAAATGCACTTATAAAATACACCTTAAAGTGTAAGAATTCAATATTAGAAACCTCATCCTAAAGGAAAGTCAACATGCCACCAATATGGAGAAAATCAAGTGAGGTAAATTTTATTTCAATTGGATTGGACCTTATATCATAATGTATAAGTACATATCATGAACTTATTAATTATCCTCTCCTGAGGGAAACCCAGAGCTTGAGCTCCTCAATGATTCACATCTGTATCCTTTATTTTGTTAGAAAGGATCAAACTCACCTTTTATCTAACTTAGACTCATCCCTTGATTTCAAACCACATTTATATCCTTATTTTAGGGTCAATAAATTAAAATTGAATCATGTGATTATCCATCACAATCATAACCTAATCTTGAATAATGGGTACCATGGCTCTAGCCATAGCATGATTCTCATGGTACTTTCCACCCCTTTCCTAGGATAGATTCCCATGGTTGTTTTCACCTAAATCTCTTTCACACCTACTTACTCTTCTTATGATTTTATTTTTTCCTTCATAAAAGGATAACCTTTAAGCCTATATAAGCAATTCTATGTCAAGCAAAATCAAAATCAAAGTCATAACCAAAATAATCATGGGTCACTCTATAGCATTCAAAGACTACTCCCTTGAAGGATAATTACACAAACATATCAAAATTTCTCAATATAAGGTAGACTTTTCCCTTGAAGGATAACCATCAAAAAGCCTTAAACAAAACACACAAAAATAAAACCACTCTCTTGAAGGATGGTTGAGTAAATCATTTGTCAAAGCATAGTAATTTATTGGAAGATTCCTACATCAATCAAATTACCAAACCCTCTCCAAAAAAACAAAATATAAAATGATCCATTATCAAACATTAAAAAAGTAAAATAATTTTGAAAGCCACAATTAGCTCTCAAAATCAAAATAATTTTGATTGCCACAATTGGCTCTCATGAGTAGACTTCCTACATCGATAAGTCTACACCTTATATGACATGGATTTGTTTATGCTAAGTCTTTGATAACCTCTATAAGAGGCATGCTAGTCTCACAAGAAGGTTCCATTTTCATCCATCTCCCCTTTATCCATTGTAAGCAAGAGATTGTTTAGCTCACTTGACATAATGTGATCAAGACACCTTTTTAACCAACTAATGAACACTCATGTTAAGCATTTGAAGGGATTGTGTTCCTTAAGCTAATCCAAATTAAATTTATTTTAGTCCTTGCTAAAGAATAACCATCATTTCCCCTTCTTATCCTCTCATACTAGTTGATATATCCACTTAGACATTTATCTCTTAATTATCTTCTCTTTCTCACATCTGGTTTTTGTTCAACTTACTTTATGTGCTTCACTATAAACAACCTGACCATAATCACAACCAAATCACAATCATAATCAAAATCCATAACATCAACATCATAATTTTCATAAATAAACAACAATAAACCATTTTTCACCACACATCTAAATTGAAATACTCATTAAATTTCAGCATGAACACCATAATTGTATCAATATCATCAACATCATCATCTCAAACATGAAATTAAATCATCACATGCATACACAACATCATAAATAACCATAATTATAAATTTCATAAACATCATTCTAGTCATCAAAAAACATCACATTCTCCTCATAATCATAAACATGAATAAATAAACATATCATCACATGCCTAGCTAGGTGAGTCCACATTCACGTCATCATGAGCATAACCATCATAAAAATTACTCAACATGAATATCATATACATCAACCACAAACGATAAATGAGGAGAATATCTATAAATCATAAGTCTATAACCATAATCATCATCATGTATACAATAGATATACATATTTCTCTCAAAAATATACATCTCACTACATCAACTCACATGCTGATATCAAAAATCATATACATAATGAGTATAATGTCTCCTAAACCAACTAAGAACTTGAGGCACCACTACCTCTTGGTACACCACTACCTCCTAGTACACCATTAACTCCTATTACACCACTGCCCTCTAGAGCCTATCCTCTTGTACCTTCTTGGGCACATATAGTTGTGGACCACTGACCTAATGTCACTATACCACACCACCTACAATCCCAGCCATGTAATCACCCCATTAGATCTCATATAGATAATGCCTAAAGACTATGGCCTTATAATACCATAGTTCTTCCATAATCACTATGTATCTCTATGTATGAATAGTCCCTACTAGTACCACTAGTGTTGGTACTCCACTGCCTATCTATTAGAGAGAATCTCTATCTTATGTGACCAAAGTTAGCATAGCTATGGTTTGATCTCTCTCACCTATGATAGTAACCAACTAACCCTATGCTACTGTTAATGATGCTTGTAATAGTATCATAGAAGCTTGTGTCATGGCTAGTGTTTCTCATGTCTAGTATCTTTGACCAATCAATGCTTGTATATCTAGTTAAACCTTATATCCTTATGCTTGTTGACCACCTCTACCAGTTAGGTCAACATCCATATCCTATTGGCCACCGTCATCACAACCAATATTAGGTATAATGTATTGTGCTTGGTTCCATTTAGGGTAACCTTCCATAATGCCTACATCATTTATCTCTATCCTCATTGGTAGCCCCTCATGGTCAAGGAATATATGTATTAGATATAGAGTGAGTAGTAGTAACTCTGAATCCTCCCTCTTATACTTTAGGAATACCCTATACCAATCCAAATTATTTCCATAACCTGTCAAAAGGTACTGTCTCTATCTCACCATCCCTCATGTTGAATATCCATCTATATCTTTGTAGGCATAGTGTATGTTAAGCATGGTGTGTCCATCCTAGAAACCTAACATATGGTCTTCAAATCACACCTCTAATTACCAAAGAATCTAGTACATCCTTAAACTAGTGTATATCATAAACCCCTACACCTAATCCTGAGAGGGAAAAATCATCTCTCCACTTCATAAATCCTACTTGAAATCCCATCTGAGCATAACACACTCTTATAGCAGCCCCATCAATCACAACACCTAGATGTGATCATATGCCCAACAATGCAAAATAAACCCAACATTGATACCATACCTCCTACGGGCTTCGAATCTCCATAACTCCTTATAAATCTAAAATAACATCATAAGGGCACATTCAAACACTATGCAACCCAAAAACATCTCCACTAGTACCCATAGTAATAAATAAGGGAACCTCCAATTTCTTGAGTTAGGCAACACATAGCATGCCACCACTATCATCATCATGGTCAATAGCTTCCTATCATCTCTAACCCTATAGTATAACAAAGTATATTTGAACCCTCCTACATGCCACCTAACAAAATCAAGGTCATCTCCATACAATAGCTCCATGAAATCATCTTACTCCCCCTCTCAATATGGTAGATTAGTTCACCCTATATGGGTATCCATGTAATCCTATGGATATCCTTAGGTAAGATGGTAATGTCACCTATAGGTAGCAAGAATGTGTTAGTGATAGGATCCCATCTCTCAATGAGCACCACTATCACCATATGCTATAGCACATGTTGGTAATGCATCATACCACCAAGGCCCACCTCCTTCATATGGGCCCAATCATCTACAGTCATCCTTGAATGAATCTTGAAAAATATTTGAGGCACCTAGTATCACATTTGGATCCTCTCTTGTGCCTACAATGTTTGATAACAATAACCTTAGTTCACTAATAGACTTTACCTATCAACTTATATCATTTGAACATTACATAAATAATGACCCTTAACCATGACCTATTACCTTTAACCCTTACCATTAACTATTACTTGACCATCACCCTTATGGCATTTACCTAGGGCATCCAACTTCCCTACCTTAACTATTAACTAGAACCTACTACCACTCATACACTTGCCTTGATAGCTAACCTTACCATTCAAACCTACCCACTAAAACTTAACCGTATCACCCATTACCTATCCACCATCTAGCCTAATAGACACTTAACTTTAACTTTCAAAAACTTCTAATCAAAACAACTCGATCCTCGATGGTTGGCTATTTATAAAGTAAACCATTGATGGTCAAGCACCCATCGATAGTCACTTATCAATCATCAACAGTTAGTGGTGATCACCAATGATCATTGTGAGTGACCACTAGTAGAACCTCCCAACCTTGCATCCCCATTTAACCCACTCAATGACCATAATCACACAAAAACTTCTAATTATACCTATTCTACCCTTCCCTCACCAGTTTCAAATTCAACCTCAGATCTAACCACCAAACTACCAAAACCTAAACCTAGGTCAACCATACCACAAACCAAATAATCTACCACAAATAACAAATTCACATATAGTTTCACTTACCAAAATAAATCTACCATCTTCCAATTAAAAACACTACCTACCTCATTCCTCAACCATCATCGAGGAGGAAATCTAGGACTTACTACCTAGCCACATGCCCTACCTCACCCACCCTGCATCCTCATCGATCCAAATTCTGGCCCACACAATCAACCTCACCAAATTAACCATTAGTAAATGTCATCAAAATTATCTAACTAAGCACCAATAATCAAATGTCAACCTTACCCATAATAGCAGATTGTATTCTTTGACAAACATAGTTAAACCAATGTCAACCTTGCCACTGGCTATTTTGGCCCAAAATTCTTGCATATTTTATGATGACCTTGCCTTAGTCATTTTGATTGTACCAACTACATTTACAAGTTGAACATTTTAAAATTGCACTACCTTGTGCACACCCAACTAATTTATGTCTTCACAAGAGCACTTCTTACCTTAGATCCCCACAAAAACACTAATCTTGTCTAGAAGAGTTGAGTTTATGAATGTATTCCAACAATCACACATAGTCACATGGTCCACTTGTCACTTGTCCTTCTAGTACTAACCTTAAATTTTTTTCAAGAATGACAACTTAGTCAATGTAAGATCTTGGATATCATACTTAGTCACACTTTGTGCATATGTTTGTGTTTTAGTTCCCAACCCCAAATTAACCACTCATCAAACCTAAACTTGATTCTATTTCACCTCATTAACTCTTGGTTTAAGGTGGAACACCTCCTCCCATGCTTAAGGTAACCAAACCTTTGACCCACACTTCATTTTTGTTTTACTTCTTGCTGATACAAATTATATAATAAAAATGAGCAAAATGTAGACACTATAAAACCACACACTATAGTTCCAAGTGTCAAAACACCCTTAGACAACTTAGGGACCAACCTTGACCTTTAAAACCACAAAAAAAACCTAAGTCAAACTAACCCACCTTGACCAAACTTTAACTTTAACCCTCAAGCACCAATGGTCACCCTAACCATTGATGGTTAGGCCTAACCATTGATGGTTAGGTTTCCACCACTTGAATAGTCAAACTATAGCTTGTTTTTTAATATTTGGCTCATCTAATTTATGTGAAAGTAATACATGCAAAATCTAAATTTAAACTACTCTTTGAACCTCTTGTTAACATGTTTTTTCACCTCTCCTTCCTTCCTATAAAGAGAGTAGAGAGAGTGGATCTAGGTTGAGAATCAATCAATCACCCATATCCAGAGTTAGATCCCCTTGCATCAAACTTATTTTTTTAGATGTTCTTCTAATGATCCAATAAACTAACAAGTGTGATAGAGATCAAAAGTACTACCACCTATTGGACAAAAACTAAATACCATTACTCTATTGAAATTACTTCAAGCTTTACCAATCCCTCAATCATTCATCATATCAACAACCAGCAAGCTAAGCATCTATTTTCAATCATTTAGTTACTTTGTTTCTATTTTATAATAAACCTATCCCAAACCTATCCTTATAATTCCATTCTATGATCTCATCAAAACAAGCTTTTCTTCACCAAACCCAACCCATATTAACCACTGATGGTCATTCTAACTGTTGATGGTATATCCCAACCATCGATGGTTAACCCAATTGTTGATGGTTACCCTAACTATCAATGGTCACCCAAAATATTGATGGTCATTGTGTGACAAAATAATAACAAGATATTTTCACCCACTCTTCCCTGACCAAATCCAAGTCTTAGATTCTTTTCCTAACCATAGAACCCTACCCTTTTTTATGGAACATATCCAACCCATTTAGCATTAATATCAACCCACTTATTGCTATAATTAATATATTTCATCTATTCTCTTACCAAGCATTTATTGTACTTAATTTCAGTACCTTATATTGTCTATGTAAGTACTTTATCTTTCAGAATTTAATTATTTAAAAGTGTGGATTGTCAACCTCCAAGGAATCCCACACTTCTTGGAACTAGTTGTTTCACTAAAATTTGAATTTATTTGATGTTTAAGGAGAACAAAGATGAAGGGTAGGGATTAGAGATTAGAGAGAACCTAGATTGGTTGTGTGCCATATCTAGATGATGTTGAGAACTCCTCTTTGTCTAGGGAGGACTACCTATAAATAATAAATCACTACTACAAGAATATTTGTTAGTAGATATATGAGTGGGTTGCCAAGCTATGCATTGTTCCTATAAGTGTCAAACTTCCTTAGAGATGATAGTCCACTTTGTGAAACAAAATTGGTAATGAATAACAAAATAATAGAGAGAGTAAGAGAGAGATATTTGTACCATTCTTTTAGTCTGAGTGTAGCAGAGAGTGACACATGCAGGTAATGTGAGTTAATATTTTTGGAGGTTATTTGGGTAGGCTCAAGGAGGTTAGTAGAAATAAATAGTCACTAACATTAGTTAGGCTGTTGATGTCAGTAAGGGGATATAGTCAATGTCATATATATGACTAACATCGGTTATGTGATCGATGTTGGTAGGGGTAGTAGGTTCTCAAGGGGTTGTAGGATACTTTTTTGAGTTGGGAGTTGGATGTCAGTCAGGTTTATGAGGTTGGGAAGAGTCATAAGGGACTGTGTAAGACTCAAATGGGTCTAGACAGAAGGTTGGTATGTTTGGAGTAGAGGAGAATAGGTGAAGGAGTTTTATAACTCCTCCATAGGGAGAGTCAATGAGTTCATAAAATGATAAACAATATAATGTAAAGTAATTATAAAATGAATATTTAAGAATTACCAAAACATAGAGATACACTTAGCTGATGAAATGGATGATCTATGGGTACCAAATAGATATCACTAGTGAGACATGTTGAAGTCAAATGTGAATAGAAAGACAAGCATGTGCTACAAGTTAAAAAAGAATCCAAGCTCTATACAATATATCAATTCCTAATCTAGACTGATTTGTGTGGAGTAACAGTAAGTATAAATGTAGAAAGTTCAATGCTAAACCCTGTATGCGAATAATTGAGTTTTTTATTTCTATTGATCTAAACATTAGTTTATAATTTGGCTTAAGTAATCGACGTTGGTGATCCCATTGATGTCAGTCATGGGTTGAATGATGTTAGTGTATGAGAATAGGTAAAAGGTCTATTTTTAGCCTATTTTATATTCTTTCGCATGCCAAGTGTGGTATCCATTAGGAAATGGTACAAATACAAGTTTAAGAAGGACATAGTTAGTTAAAAATTTATTTTTGGGGTGAGAACAAGTCATGGGTATTTAATATTAAGAAACTAAGTCTTGAGGTGACTTAGAGGGTAAGAATTAGTCTTAGGATGAGGTGGCCAAGTAAGGTGGCATAAGTAGTTTTTAATTAACTTAATTAAATATTTTAAATTAATTAAATGTGTGAGAGGTAAAAGCATGGGTTTGGAAGGCTAATTGTTAAAAGGTGCTCAAGGGGGATTCATCACAAGGATTTATGCATGTATATAACATAATTATGGTGTCTACATTTGCCCCTTTTGTCTTATAGTTTGTACCAAAAAGTTGTAAAACAAAAATAGGAGTTAGATACTCTAGGTATTGAATGAGATATCCCCCCTCAAAATGGGAATCGATGGAGGAGAAATTGGAATCAGGTACTGATTTGATAAGGAGTAAATTGGATGGGTGGATGTTGAGTAAGAACGTGGTATCGATACTTGCATGTATACTACTATGAGTTATAGTCGATAAAATCAAGAACATGTAAAGGTGAGGATGACTCAGATAGAAATAACCAAATCTCAACTTGTAAGTGATAGTTGATAAGGTTAAAATGATCAAATTTATAGCTCTAATGGTCCATATGTTCTAGGTATCTAAGGTAGGAAGTGCCCTTGGTAAACACAAAAGGTTGCAGGTGATAAGACTAGCTTGGTCATGATCTAAAACACTTGATATACTGGCATGTGTACAATAGCCAACTATAGCGAGGTATAATAAGTGGTCAAGATAAGAAATGCAAAGTTGGTTTAAAATGGTCAATTGTTGATGAGATATTTATGATCTCTAGTCAAAGTCATCATGGGTAGAGATTTAAGTGATCTCTAAGGTTAGTTTTCATGGTTAGGGAGATATATGTGATATCCAAGTTTGTTGTCATGGTAAAGGAAATATACGTGATCTCTAAAGTGCCCTAGATTAATGGTGTAGTCATAAGGGTTGTGGTTGGGGTTAGAAACTCTAATTTAAGGGTACTAATGTCAGTTATGTCACTAATGTTGGTAAGAAGTATTGCTAACATTGGTAGCTTAGGTCAAAGATGATGACATCAATGGGTGACCAAACCTGACAAAAAAGGGTTTGGCAGCCCACCAAAACTCATTTTTAACATTTGATTGGAAAGAAAAAGAGCTCTGAGTGCTAGTGAGATGGTAGAGCTAGGAGGGGACCCAACTGGAAGCACACCACAATAAGGGCTAGCAATTCTAGCCCAGAGGAGATGAAGAGATGAGGTAAGAGCCTCTGTGAGTTGAATTTGAATTTAAGTTGTTAATTTATTATTTTAGGCTAAATTTAAATTTTGGACAAAAAAATGCTTTTAGGAGGGTAGGAAATGGGGTGGGGTAGGTTTAGGTGAATTTGTGAGGGATCTGGGGGTAGTTTTTAAGGAAAAAATCAAAAGTGGGAGATGGGTTATTCAGCCTTAGGGTTAAACCAGTCATCGATGTCAGCGAGGTTCACTAACATCGATCAACATGGTGCTAATGTCAGTGGGGTCCACTGATGTTGATCGATACCAAGCACTGATATCAGCATATAAGATCGACACTAGTGACCTTAAAAAATGTGAAATAGGAGAAAAGGCCAATTTTGGATCCCTAATTGAGTTAGTCAATTAACTTAATGGTTGAGGTAGCCTCAGAAGTCCCCAAGTTGACTGACTGCTACCTATATAGCCTAATTAAGGGCCTTATGCCAATGTATTTCTCTCATTGTGTATGGAAAAAGATCTACAGTATGGTTAAAAATTTGTTAAGGGAAATTGTTAGGAAAAGGTAGGTTGAAATAGGTCATGGGACTTAGGACTTAAAAGATAAGTTATAGGGTTGAGGGTTTGAGATATTAGCTAAGGGGCCTAGAGTTATGATAGGTGATTAGGCTTAGGGTGGAGAGATAGGTAGTGAGGCCTAGGGTGGAGATATAGGTAGTGAGGCCTAGGGTAGAGAGATAGTTAGTGAGGCTTAGGGTTTAAGTGGGAGAACATGTTAGATAGTTAGGTGGTATATGGAAAAGTTAACCTCAAAAGACCCCATGTTGATTAAGTGTTGCCTACATAGCTTGATTGAGGGCCTCAGGCCAATGTAGTTCTCCTATAAAGAAGGTAAAAAAGGGTGGAGTTTTATATTGGAAAGTATGTGACTTGAGGTTTATGTGTATGGATGTAGGATAGGTAGGAGTTGATGTTACAAGATCAACTACCTATGCTACTAACACAAATGAGAAGTGATGTCACCCTAGATGAGTGGGAGCACATGGTAGCTATAGGGTTAGTAAGAGTGTGAAGATATTGTAGAGTTACATGAGATGTTAGTTTGATGATAACATTAATAGAGACGTGGGATCACACCACCAACACCTTTCATTTGCTAACTAGAGAGTTGATAGTGACACAAGAGGACGTGTAGAAGATTTTACTATTGCCAATCCATGGTGAATAACTCTTCTCTTATTTGAGAGAGGAACATGATATTCACATAGTTACATTATTTGGAGAGCATGTTAGCAAGGTGGCCTATCACTCAATGAGCTTTTCATATGAGCCATTGTACACTACTGATGAGGATTAACACTGATTGAGCATCCTAATGATGATAGGGATTACAATATATACACTACTAGACATGGATGGGGGGATATTTTTGATTACATTGATAGGTGTTTTGGCATAAATGGTTGAGCAGTGAACTATATTTGCATGGGGACAAGCTTTTTTGGCATAGTTATATAGAGAGTTATAGGGGTTGAGGCTATGATGATGGTACATTTTATGTGTCAAAAATTTACTCCATTATTGGGAATATGAGCACATCATGGTGACATGGC
>JARHVA010008113.1:322500-370000 GCA_037957365.1 Torreya grandis
CCCTTTTGTGGGTGACCCGAGAGCTACTATAGGCAAATCCATGACTAAAGGTTTTTTTTTTGGTGTGTAGTGTAAGTTGATCAATACAAGAATCCTACAATGGGATTTTATTTGTGTTGAGGTCATATGAAGCTGATCGATATGAGAAGCTTCTAAGTCATTATTTTTTATTTATAACAAAGCTTGGCCCAGCCATCCTTCAAGGGAGTGGTCTAAGCTTTTGTTTTTGAGTTTTAATAGTTGTCCTTTAAGGGAGAAATCTATTTATAGTATCAAATAGAGGGTATGTAGTTTTACTTCAAGGGAGCTGCCCATGTCAGGAATCATGAATTGAGAGATTATAACTTGTCTATATATCCTCTTCTTTTAAATTTTGTCATGGACAAGACTATAGAGGCTTGGGGGTTTTCTACTCTGAGGGAAAAACCATACCACTTTGTAGGTTAACTAAGTGTGTAGGAGTAAGGGTTAAGAGGAAAGGAGATGAATGTAATGGGGTTGCTCAAGGGACAAGCTCAAGTTAAACATGAGGTAAAGCGTCACTTGATTAATAAAAGAATGGTCATAGGTACAAAGCATTTAAAGGGTTAGGTTATATATTTCCTTGAAGAGAAGATAAGTGATAAGTTCCTGAGCCATACTTGTGAGTTATGATGTAGGGTCCAAGCCAATTAAGAACAAACTTACCCCATTTACTTTTCTCCATGTTCATCACATGCTAATTTTCCTTTAAGATGAGATCTCCAATATTGAAATATCACTCATTGAGGTTTTTTTTGTAATCACATTTGATATTTTCTTGATAGATTTGGAGGTGGTTGAGGGCTATCAGATGGCTTTCATAAAAAAACTTTGAGTTTAGCCAAATGTTCTTGGTGAAAGTCATCATTAGTAAGTATGTCTTGTAGAGAGATGTGAAGAGAAGAAATCTGAACCTCAAGAGGCAAAACAACTTCCATCCCATAAACCAAGGTAAAATGTGTATCACCTATAGGGGTTAAAATGATAGTGTGGTAGGCCCATAAAGCAAAGGGAATGTGCATTTTTCAATCCTTGTCAGTATCGTTGACTACCTGTATGAGGATTTTGGTCAATGTTTTGTTAAAATCTTTTGCTTAACATCTTTATCATCTTAGTTAGTGATAATGTTGTGGGTGATGATAAAGGGGTTAATACCAAGCATGTCATCATAAGACTAAGAAAATGCTTTGTTATGGTCATTAAGAAATGTGGCATAATTTACTTGCTCATAAAAATCTAAAGACTGACCAATTTTAAGGACATGGGGGTTATGGTGAGAGGGTAAATTAATGTCAATGGTTGATTCATTTAACATAGCCTACATTTCAGATGGGAGCAAGCATTGAATATAAGAATCATCTACACCCATGTATGTGAGAATAACATCATTATCTTGACATTGGATAGTGTTGATAGTGCGAGAGTTTTCATCAATCATTTCAGGATGAATGAGAGGAAGGGACCTTATTTCCTTACCCTCGTGATAGATGAGCGGCCCCAAATGGATGGTATTTATTGAGAAAAAATTTAAGAGGTATAAATACCTCTGATTCAGTAGGTGATGGTGGGGGGGAGGATGGAGAAGGAGATATTGGATCTTTGATAATTAGTACATGAGAAGTTTTAGTGAGTTTAGTTGGTTTTTCATAACCCATTCCATGCCTCTTTTTGGCATTTTCAATGGTTTTGCTAGTATGATATTCAATGGGTATATGAACACCCTGCTCATAATAAACCAAACCAAATCCTTTCCAAACACACTTATAAAGATAGGTGTGAGCAAAACTAGGCTTGATCAGGAAAGAGAAGTCATAAGTAAATGGTTGTGGCAAAGAGGATGGATTTTTGATAGTGGGAGCCGAATCAATTCCCCCATATGTGAAATTAGTTTCAAGGCTAGAGCGTCCATAAAGGATGGCTATCCCAATACGGGGATCATAATTTGGATGCATATGAAGATTTACATACTCTTGTGGAGTATGAAACATGTTGAGTGTCAAAAAATGATATTATTCAAGCGATAGATGTTTGAAATTTTCCTCCATGGGATCTTTGTTTGGAATTTGTATTGTCATTATTTGTGTAATTAGGGTAGCTAAGCTTGTGGAAGCTTTAGAAGTAACATGCAGAGAAGATGATGTATTTAATGGAATGAGAAAATCATTGGGGCTATAAGTCATGTTGCATGTTTTGAAAGGAGGTGGTTAGTAGGAGTAACACACACTTTCTCATTGTGTTCAAACTTGAGATAACAGTGCAAATTTGAGGGTGCACATGCCATAACTCATATCCAAAGTCATCCAAGCAGTATGTTATATTGTAAATATCCTTATATAACATAGAAGAGATCAAGAATTATGTGGGGACCGACATGGATATGTAAGACAATAGTGCCCATCATAGTATCTATGGTATTGTTAAAGGAGCAGAGAACCACATCGGTTTGAGACATGCAATTGTTAGGAAGAGTTAGTTGTTTATATGCATGGGTGGAGATAATATTAATAATATCTTCCCCATCAATAATTACTCTTTTGACATGAGTTTGATCAATATATGTAGTGAAAAAAGAAAAAAATCCTGATCTTTAGGGTGTTAAAGTGGAATTTATAATCACTAAAGGAAATTAGGGAGATGGAGTTAAGAGAGCTAACCAAAACTATAAGAGGCAGGAGATCATTAGGTTATACCTCAACCACTTGAAAGGAACTAATCAAAGCTTGATGGTTTTGGGGTGAGTTTTGGATTAACTCATACAAGGAAATTTTCATAGGGGTTTAATGAAGTTGTTTCACCATCGAACTTTGAAAAACTTTTGAAGATGTTGGTTTTAGGACACCCAAGATGGAAATCTTAGGATTTAGAGGAGTGTCTTTGGAGAAGGGATGAGCCCAAGGGACAATAACCTTTTCCTTACCTTTATCCTTTTGATTTTGTGACCACATGGTCACATTAACTGTGTTGATCTGAAACATAGGTGGAGGAGGTGGTAAAGGGGGTATGATAACATCTTTGGGTTTGCATTCAAGTGAAATAGTATGAGGCATTGTAGATATCAGAGGTGGAATAGTAGGAAGGCTAATGAGATTATCAACAAAGAGAGTATTGATATCAAAGTGTTATCGAATGATTAACGTGAGAGATTTACAATTCTCAATATCATGTCCAAGTGAATGATGATATAGACACACTTGTTTATCATTGAACTAAGATGGATTCAGTTGAAGATGGTTATAAGGCTTAATGGGAGGAAGAAATATTATGAAATATTAAAACAACTAATGTAGGAAAAAGATCTGAAAGCCTATGAGTGGGCTAGCACTTGTTGTTGTAATAGGAGTGGACACCTTCTATAGTTTAGGATTTGTAGGGGTGATTTTGTGTGGCACCTTTTTAGATGGCAGTGGAGTCAAATGTTTTGGTGATACTTTTTTGGTGTTAGGTGTCATGGTGTCAGATGTGAAAGTCCTACTAGGTGGCAGAGGTAGTAGTGGAGGTAACTTAGCCTTTTGTTTTTCTTAGATTGGTGATACTCCAACTAAAGTAGAGGGGTGTGATCCTAAAATTGATGGCAAAATTCAGGCTGGAAGAGGGAAAGATTGATGAGATCTAGGAAGCTTAACATGTTTTTATAGTTTAGGCCATGAAACTCCAAATTGTGGTTGGAGAGTCAGATCTAATTTCCCCTGTAGATGAATTAGATTAGAGACCATATGTACACCTAAAGACCTAATCTGCTTTTATGTGGTAGATGCCTATGAGGGTGAGGGCTCTGACATAGAAGGATGAACTTTTGGTGATTTTAGTGAAGAAGCTCTGACTTTGTCAAAGACCTTGGGGTAAAGGGTAGTGAGAGGTTTGGTGGTAAAGGTCAACAATCATTGTGTAGGATAAGGAGTTTTAAGTTGATCCCAAAATGCTACGTGATATAGCTTTGTGGAGTTAATAAATTCTATACTTTTCACTAATCATGAGAAGGGTTTAGATGAATTTGACATAGGCCTTATGGTTACTTCTTTAGAAGGATGGGGTGATTGAGAAAGATGGAAATTTTTGGTCTCTACTACCTTGGGCCAAAGATGAGAAAGAACTTTAATAGGGTCTTCTTTGACAAAGATAGGAGAAGAGGCATGGTCTTCCATGGGTGGAGGAGAGGTAGGCAAAGAAGGTTCCCCAAGGGGGTAGAGCATAAGTATAATTGCTTCCTCAAAATATGGGTGAGTAACAGGTAAAGTATGATCCTCCATAGGTAAAAGAAGTGGTAAAATTGGTGGAATTGGAGTAAGCACAATAGGTCTCTTGTCTAATATAGTATTAGATAACACTAACTCTTCTAGGTGCAAAGGAGGAGCGGATGGGGTAATAATTTCAATTAGTGGAGGAAAGGTAGGCGAAGAGGATCCCTCAAGAGGGTATAACATAGGAATGAGGTTCCCCTCAATATGTAGTTGTGGAAAGGGTAAGGCGTGGTCCTTAAGTATTAAGAGAATAGGTAACATTGGTATAAAAGGAACTGGTAATATAGGCTCTTCTTATGGCAAAAGGAGTGGTAAAGGAGGATCTTCCTCACATGGGAGTGGAATGGGTGAAGTAAGCTCTTCTACCCTAGAGGAAGAATGGGTAAAATAAATTCCACTAATTGTGGGGGAGGAGTAGGTAAAATGGGTGCCTCCTATTGTGGGAGAGGTTAGACTAGGGTAAAGGAAATACCATATTAATCATATGGATATTATGATCACATGAGTTGTTAGTCATGGTCTGAACAATATTTTGATTGGGTGAATGGTTAGGAAAATACTATTTGAACACATTCATATTTTGATTAGTAGGTTCATTAGGGTTATCCAAGACAAGATCACCCCTATCAAACATGTCTTGAATAATGTTCTTGAATGTTTTATAGTTATTATAATTGTGGCATTTGACTCGATGGTAGCTATAAAACTCATCCTCCTTGTACCAAGTTGGAATAGGATAGGAGGGGTCAAACTATTTAGGATGCTTGATTTGAGGAAGGGTTATGGCTCCTTGTTGAAATATTTTTTCCAAAATGAAAGTATATGACTCCCTAATAGGAGTGCATTGTCTTTGTTCATACCATTGTTGGAATTGCTTGGTCAAATTTTGGGAAGTCAAGGAATTAGGCTAGTTTGTGGTTATGGAAGAAGCTGATTTAATGACCATTGCATTGGTGGAGCCTTTATATTTTTTGTTAGAAGGAGAGGTTTTAGAATAGGAGGAGTCATTTGATTCAGAATTGGCATTCTTACTTTGCAACTTGTCTCTATCTTCATCTATAGCCTAAATCTCGAGTTTCCATGCCATTGTAAAGGCTTCATCAAATGTGCATAAAGTTTTTACTTAGAGTGTGGATGAAATGTGCTTAGGACATGCTCTTGAGAAGATATCAATAAGCTCAAGGTGGGATAAAGAGAAGGAGAGTTGATTGATTAAGCCTCCCCAACAAGTGACAAAATATGCGATAGACTCATCATCAAATTGTCTAATAGAATAAAGGTCTGTAATAAAAGCATTTTTATCAATGTTAATAGATAAATGGTTTAGGAATATTTGTGAGAGTTGGGTAAATGAGAAAATGGAGTGCTAAGTTATAGAGCTATACCAATATAAGGCAGCACCCGAAAGAGACATAGGGAGAGTCCAAAGTAATAATACATTATCGTGCCCTATTAAATAACAAGCATGTCTAAATGCTCATAAATGCTATTGTGGGCCCTCTTTACTTTGGAAATGAGTAAATTTAGGGAGTTCCCATTGGCTTGGATAAGGGTGAATAGGCACAAAAGGATGGATGGGCTCATTTCATATATGATCATAAGATAACACATTCTTTGAACCTGATATGGATGTCTCTAGATTAGACATCTTGTCCATCAGCATCTTAATGAGGTCTAGAGGGGGATTGGTTTGGGAGATACCCCCTAAGTTATAGAGAACATGATAGGAAGTAAAGGGAGTGTATGACATAGCTTGTTATTCTTGTGTTGATGCAACATAGGGATAATGAGTCATAGGTTGGGGGCATAAATAAAAGGGGCTTATCCCATTGGGTTAGAGACCATGCTTTAGTTGGATGTTCTTATTGTAGGTTGGGTTTTTGGCATGGTTATACTGGGTGAAGGTTGAGTCATAACTCAGGTAATTATATGTGTGAGATTATATGGGATAGCTACCACCAAGTTCTAAAATGGGGTTAGAATTGATTGAACTACTAATGGTTGTGAAAGCAGGGAAGTAATACCAAGGTTTAGGTGGGATTGGGTGGTCAATGATGCAAAACTTTAGACTTTGTTTATGGTTGGATTGCTTGTCAATGCAATGGTTTGAGTAACCATGGGGAAAATAGTGGAGATAACTAAAATTGAATTTATCTCCAGCAGAGAAGTTAGCATACCATATAGTGGGTCACACAAAGAATTGTGGGTTCAACTCATGGATAGGTAATGCTGAAGGGATACCACATTATGATCAAGAAATTTAGCAAAATCTTGGTCTCCTTCAGGTACAATGGGAACTATATTATGGTTAAGATTATGCTTTGTATCTGAAGTATGTTCCATCATAAAATCAACAATAAGAGGGGAAGGTGGAAGTGGTTTCTAGCTTGTGTAATCGACAATAATTTTGGCTTGGGTTCACATCAATACCATGCAAGAAGTATAAATAGTCTTAAAAATCTATATTAGTGATAGAATAAGGAAAAAATAGGTTCAATTGTAAGTAAGTAGGTTTTTTAGCTTGTTATTTTGAGAAAACTAAATTTACATAGTCACTGATGTCGATCACTTGATCGATGTCAGTAGTTAAAGTCTACCAATGTCGATGGGATTAACCGACATCAATGGGATTAATTGATGTTGATTATTGTGATATACTGGGAGATGGAAAATCTAAAATTTTAGAAACCAAAGGTATAATCTAGGTAAAATAGAGGATGTAAGAGGTCTATATAAGGAGAATGAACACTCAAAAACCCTGATATAATAGGTTATAGAACCTGAATATTATAAATGCTGCTGATTTTATAAATTAATTGAAAAATGTCCTTACCAACTCCAAAATATAGAAGAAAATATAAAATCAAAAAAAGAACATACAACCACTAATTATTAAGTCTTAGAGATAAATTTTAGTCTCATGTTGGCTTATGCCTTAATCAGATAGTGAGAAGAGAATTTGGCTACTAAAGGTACTAGAAAATAATCTAGAGCTAGTTTTAGGTTAGTTTTGGTGCTCAAGAGGAAAGATATGTTAGACCAAGTATGTGGCTTGTTATAGGATATTTCGCCTCACACTTCATGGACCTAAATCCAAGCAAAGCCACTTATCCAAAATATACCTTCTGCCTAGAGTTTATACTCTGCCAGAGAATGGAGTGGGTTCTCCCCTTGGTGGTGAAATCCAAGTAGGATAGCCGGGTAGTGTAAGGTGATCTACCAGGTGATGAAATCCTGATGGGATTTATCTTAGGTAAATTTATATGTTTGTTTTTATGAGTGTGATCTGGTTGTGTAACATATGTGTACTATGATTTATTCATAATGCTTGTAATTAACTAGGTGAGCTAATATGTAATAAGTAAATAATGAACTGCAGTATGTTTTAAAATCAAATCTAAAGTGTTTTGATTTGAATGAAAATAATGATGAAATAGGAGAAGAGAATGAAATTCACTATCCTAATGTGCATGCAAAAAACATATAAAGAAGAGATTCTTTTAACTTGCAAGAAAAATGATAAGTTTTTGTTAGAGGCAAAAGGAAGAAAAGAGTGGTAAAGAAGAAGAAATTTCAGTTTATTATCTTTAAATAAAAAAATAAAATGTTGAATATTTTATTTTGAGGGAGAAGAGAAGGAGAAAGTGAAAGGAATGAAATTTTCACTAATATTCACCTATATGAATGCTTAAAACAAGCAATGAACCCAGGGAAAACTCTAGGGTCCCACCAAGCATGCTAGAAATGTTTCACTAAATTTTGAATGTATTTGATGTTTAAGGAGAAACATAGATGAAGGGAAGGGATTAGAGATTAGAGAGAACCAAAATTGGTTACATATCATATCCAGATGATGTTGAGCACTCCTCTTTGATTGCGGAGGACTACCTGCAAATAAGAAATCACTACCACCAGAATATTTGTTAGCAGATATATGAGTGGCTTGCCAAGCTATGTCCTTATTCTTGGAAGTGTCAAACTTACTTAGGGATGACAGTCCACTTTTTAAAATAAAATTGGTAATGAATAACAAAATGAAAGAGAGAATAAGAGAGATATTTATACCATTCTTGAAGTTTGAGTGCAACAGAGAGTGACACAATATAGGTAATGTGACTTGTTGATGTTTTTGGATGTTGTTTGGGTAGGCTCAGGGAGGTTAGTAAAAATACAAAGTCACTGACATTAGTTAGGCTACCGATGTCAATAAGGGGATATGTTCAATGTTGGTTATATGACTGATGTTGATTATGTGACTGATGTTGGTAGGGGAAGTAGGATCTCAGGGGGTTGTAGGAGACTTTTCTAAGATGGGAGGTGGATGTCGATCAGGTTTATGAGGTTTGGAAGAGTCATAAGGGACTATGTAAGACTCAGGTGGGTCTAGATAGAAGTTTGGTATGTTTGTAGTAGAGGAAAATAGGTGAAGGAGTTTTAAAACTCCTCCATAGGGAGAGTCAGGATGCTCATAAAATGATAAATAATATAATGTAAAGCAATTGTAAAATAATTCTTTAAAGGAATTACCAAAACATAGAGATATCCTTAGCTAATGAAATGGATGAACTATGGGTGATGAATAAATGGAACTGGTGAGGTGTGTTGAAATAAAAGGTGAATATAAAGAAAAGCGTGTGTTATCAGTTCAAAAGAATCCAAGTTTTGTGCAGTATATCAATTCCTAATTTAGACTGATTTGTGTAGATTAATGGTAAATCTGGATGTAGAAAGTTGAATGCTAAACCTTATATGTGAATAACTAAGTTTTTTATATTTCTACTAACCTAAACATTATTTTAGAATTTGGCCTAAGTAACCAATATCCGTGATCCTGTTGATGTCAATCGTGGGTTGACTAATGTCAATGGCATGATAATAGGTAAAAGGGCTATTTTTAGCTTGTTTTCTATTCTTTCCCATGTCAAGTGTGGTATCTTTTAGGAAATGGTGTAAATGTGAGTTTAAGAAGGACATATCTAGTTAAGAATTTATTTTTGGGGTGAAAATAAGTCATGGGTAGTTAAGATTAGGGGAGTAAGTCTTGAGGTGACTCAGAGGGTAAGAATTAGTCTTAGGATGAGATGTCCAGGTAAGGTGGCATAAGTAGTTTTAAATTAACTTAATTAAATATTTTAAATTAATTAAATGTGTGAGGGGTAAAATCATGGGTTAGGAAATCTAATTATTAAAAGGGGCTCAAGGGGGTTCGTCATAGGAACTTACGCACATATGTAATATAATTTTGGTTTCTACACTAGCTTCATATGCAATCTACCCTACTATCTAGCTAATCAAACCATTTATTTAAGTGTTTTCTCATCCACAAGTCGTTCCTCCCAAGCCAAATAAGAGTATCTACTACCATCTGGATCAATGTGCACACAACATATCAGGTTTTTCTACCATACCCTTCTCAAGTTTTTTCTCTTTTCCTTCCAAAGAACATAAGTGAAATTTATCTAAAACACTACGGTCCCCAAAGTTGTGAGCCATTGCACTCCAAAAATAATGTCATCCGCACCCATGAGAATAACAAACATAGGATAATCTAAGTCCTGCATTACAAGCTTAATATAAGGGCATTTTATAGAATAACTAATAGTGCCACCATTTATAATCTTGACCTAAATTTATGGAGATTTGTAAATAAAATAGTTCAAATGAGTAACCAAATTAATATTAATGAAATTTTGTGTACTCCTTAAGTCAATCAAAATGGTTACCTTCTATTTCTTGAGAAACTACATCACCTTAAGAGTTTGAGAAGAATTAATACCTAAAAGTGCATGATAGGAGATAGTAGCGTGAGAATCTTTAGATTTTTCATTTGGCTCTTTCATACCCTCACCTAAGGAATCATCATATTTTTAATCTTCATAAGTTCCTTTATTGTATTAAAACATAATATTAACACATTTATGTCCTTAAATCAATCTGTTGTCACATCCAAAACATAACTCTTTTTCACACTTATTTTTATTTTTTATAAAGGATCAATCTTTTAGGTTGAGGAAATGATGGTGTTAAGAAATTACATTCTTGTACATTAGAGAAATCCATTCATTTGGCCATATATTTTTACTTTTCCCATGCTTACCATGGGTATGTACTCAAATACAATTTTTTTTCTAAACATGCAAACCTCAAGTTGGATATTATCCTTGAAGCCACCCAAGAATAGGTCAGTCAAATTTTCCTCAGTGATGTTAGGCACACATAAAGATAGATTTTGGAATTATGGAATATAATATTTAATGAGCCCTCTTTGATGCAAATTTTATAACTAACTAAATTATTTTTATGAGATATTTTTATGACAATGGATTTTCAAATTATCAAAAAATACTAACTAGGGAACTTGAAGGCCCTTATTTTTTATTTGAGCACAAAACAATCTATACCAAATGAACTACTCTAGATACAAATATAGAGAGGCCATGACCACATTTTGTGCACATGGATTCTGATGTAGATAAAAAAAAATTCTATTTGATTGATCCAAGTGAATAGACCCTTACAATCAAACTTGTGAAATTCCACTTTTAGAAACATTTGCTTTGAACAAGTATTATGGGAATAATTTTTTAGATTGAGAGAACCCAAATGAAGTAGTGAAGGATTATTTTGCAAGGAATGAAATACAAGATTGGATAATTGACCAACCATAATTATCAATTTATTCTTCAAAAATTACATGTCTCTTATTACGTCAATGATTCCCTATTTGACCGCATCAAAATCATATTTCCTCGTCATGATTTTCATATCTAACTAAACTTTGTGAACCACATCAAAAACTAATGGATCATAGGTTCCAAACTCCATATTATCCTTATGAGTATTTTTTAGAGTTTCTATCTCTTTCTTGTAATTATGAGTATCAAGACCAACCATGCACAAACCCTAGGATGGAGGGTTTTGGCCCTAAAAATGTTTATAGATAGATTATACCATTATGATCATCTCATCAAGATGAATCCAATGGTTGGTAGTTTACATAAGGGTGAAGAATTTTATCCCAAGAAAGTATACTAGAAGATTATACCATTTCACTCATCTTGTCAAGATGAATCAAATGAGTACTAAATTTTAAAAGGGTAAAAAAATTTCATATTTATTTTTTCAAAAAGATACTTCAAACAATATTATAATGAAAAAAAAATTCTTCGTAGATCACAAGTTATGTTTTTTCAATCCTTCAACTCTTAGGACACCCATAATACTAGATCTAAAAAAAATAAAATTGTAAAAACTTGCCCAAATTGAAGCTATGATACCACTTGTAATGAAATTACTTATATGTTTCACACAATGGAATATTGCATAAATAAGACTAAAATAATTATATCCATAGCAATAATTAACAAAAGATCAAAATCATTGATAAATATAATTGAACCACTTCAAGGGGGAAACTTCTAAAATAATGTAATAAGAGCAAAATTCACAATATGATGATTAAAGAATCACCATACCTCTTATATATACTCTACTTATCCATGGTTATTCAATAGATTGACCTTATTAAGAACATAGAGAAGCATGATGAAATAATATGAGAGGTATGTAAGCCACAAGTCATCCACACATATCCTAGACATTCGATAGGTTAAGGGTGTATCACGAAGTGCATCATATTTTTCTAATATTTAGGCAAAAAAAAATTATGTCGATACCATGACGTATTTTATACTTTGATATATATGTGTAGACACACACACACAAAAGTGGGATAAAATATGACACTTAAAAGTGGTTCATATTATTTATTAGTTGTTAAATTATATGATTTTAAAGATATTTATGTATTTGTCAATTATTAATCTAAATCAGGTGTTATTGGAATGTTTATTGACTTTTTATGGTCTCGTAACCTTCTCCCAACCCAATCTAGTTGTCCATTTCTCTCTCCTCCTACTTTTACCTACCTCAGGGTTTGTTCAAAGAGATTTATTAACACTCTTAGGCCCTTGGTGTGTACATTATATCACATATGTACATGTCCCCTTAGTCTGACATTTTAATAATTTTTTACTATTTCATTAAATTTTGGTGTTAATAGTGTCCTAATTTGGTGTTAACTTATTTATAAATGCATAAGCATTGTAGTTTATTCATCAATTGATAATCACAACGTATCTATATATCATTCATAGAAATGTATTGAGCACTCATAACCATTTTAGAGAGATCATGCAATCATTAGAGCACTTATCATTGTGACATACAAACATATGGTAGGGAGGAGGAAGGTCACAAAATACACACCTTTATAGTTTGATACATCCCTAAATAATTTTTAATTGTGCATAATTATTAATTTTTATAATGCACTATTATAATTTGATGACTATCATTCAATTTCATAATATTCATAAAATACCTCTAAAAATTTAAATAATCACGTCCTTAATTGTAAAATTAATTAGTTAAACTTATATTAATATTTTACTCTATATTACTATTAGAACACTGTAGGATATCATATACTTTAAAAAAATACATGAAGGTTACATAATAAGGTATTCAGTTGGTATTCAGATCTCATATTCCATGTTAGAGGAAAATGCATAGCTCAAAACACAAGTGGGAAAAAAAACAAAGCTAGACGAAACATGGCACTCAACAACAAACACCAATACTAAGCACAAAGAGTAGCACCTAAGGGAGGGGGAAGAGGATCATATTTTGAAGGTAGAGGATCATATTTTAGAAGTAGATTCACCCAAGTGAAAGGCTCTATATAAGGAGGATATGGTTCCACCCATCCATCAAGGGGATTTATGTTCATATCAATAACCCAAGCATCAACAAACTATTTTTTAAAAATGGTGCCCATAAAAGAGACTCTACGAGACAGAGTTGTGTCAAATTTACCATGTAGTGGTGGTGAGCCCTATCCTCCTAGATGAAATTAAAGGGATAAGTGGCCATGGAAATAAGAATATATTATGCATATTCTATGAGGTGGTAGTGGTGGTCCTTAAGGCCGCCCATCTAGTGACACCTAACTAATAGTGAAAGGGGTGTTCCCCCAGTGATCCATCAACTCCTATAGGTGGTGGAATTCCATATCTACCTTATTAGTTTGGAATCGAATCTGCATACATGCTAAATATATAATAAAGACCTAATTGAGTGAAACATCATAAGACAAAGCATCATTATTAAAAATAACATTATTTATGGCCTTCCATAAATGGAAAAGAATGATGGCTCTCAAAAATTTCCACAAAAAAGTAATATAAGTTGGTGAGTTGTGTGAGTCCCCCAAAAGAATAAGCCACCAAGAAAATATTTCAATGTGATAAATATGGAATAGGCTATGGATTTCAATAAAACTAGGCATGTTGATAGAACTAGAATAAATGTTTGAAAGACTCAGTGCAATTGCATGTAGGACACTTGTGTGGAGTGATTCTCATGTGAGATAGCTTCTCCTCGAGCATGAGGCCTTGGTAGAAAGGGCACAAAAAAAGTGGCAAATCTTAGGTTTGATCCCAGTGTGCCAAATTATTTAATGCATAACAAGCCAAATCCTAAGCCTCAATGCTTATTTAGCTTCTTGATAGTTGGAGAGAAGGGGCTTATGAATTGACACATAAGGTCTAGAGAATAATTATTGAAATGGGTGTCATAATTCCAATTCCAGTATTTCCACCAAGCATGGGGAGGTTGTAAACTAATATTATAAAGCATAAAATTAGGAAACATTTATTGAATATGAAACAAATAAGGTAAGTTTACATTATTTAACTAAAATTTAGCTTTCAAGTCAGCCCAAGGAATTTAGTCCCTAGTAAAAACCAAACAATGAATGGTAAGAATACATTTTAGAAATAGCCCAAGGGATTTGATTCCTAAAAACTTCATTATCAGAACACTAGTGATTATAATAGTAGAATACCACCAAATATTATGATCATTTAAAGATAATGAAATCCATTCCTAATCCACTTCATGTGAGGCTTGATAGCATTGAAGGCCTTCCATATGCTTTTAGCAACAAATGAACCTTCAATTTTGATAGGTGATATAGTGATGATAATGGAGTGGAAACCTATATTTTTTCAATTGGGTTTGCCATAGGGGGCACCAAAAGAGATACAATGCTTTAACATGATTTTATAGACCTCATTGCCTTTAATTATGTGAACCACCCATTTAACACATAAAGCTACACTTTGTATGTAAAGGTCAATAATTCCCATGCTTATTTTGTCCTGAGAGAGGCAAAAAACATCCCAAGTGACACAATGGAATCTCTAGGCATGTTTGGAATTAGACTAGATAAAATACCTAAGAATTTTGGCTAAATTATCATAAGTCACGTTAGAAGGAGCCCAATAAGAGGAAGAATAAACATGGGTGGCTTATGGAATCCTAGTGAAAATTTAGAAATTCCCTATTAAGGATAACAGTTTGGTAATCTATTACTTAACCTTTTTTTCCACTCTTTTGATGACATACTACCACAACTGAATCGAAGAAATATCAAAATTAAAAGAGATGCCAATAAATTTGAACTATTATCCACGTGTAATCTATTTCCATTTATAATGGAGAACCCATTCAAGCATATGTATCAATCCTTTATCTAAATCATTGTGTATTATTCCACTACAAATTAGATCCCAAGGCCAAAAAAAATGTATCAAGGCATTTCATAACTTTTTGATAGTTTTGTTATTATTCTTTGAGAGTGAGTAAAGTATTATCCATAAAATTCCCATTGATGAGTTAGAAATAGCAGTCAGGGAAAGACATATCATGAACTAGACCCCCTTTAGCTCTAGAGGAAAGGATATAACCTAAAGCTTCCACAAAAAAAACATATAACACTAGAGCTAGAGGACATTGCTGCCTAATGGAGCATTGTAGGCCAATGATATCAAAATTGAATCCTTTAATGGTGAGGTAGGCTGAATCATTTGAGATCAAAGTTTATATTATTAAAATTACGGACTACCCAAAGTTTAGAGCCTTTAGCATGACCAAAATAAAAATCCACTCCATCCTATCATATGATTTTTTAAATTAGATCTTGAGAAAAATGGCTCTCTGATAAGAAAATATCTCCCATTCTATGCCTTCCCAGATGAAAGTAAGGTTGTGAAGAATATGTCTCACTCTAATGAAACTAGTTTGCTCATATTGAATAATGATAGGGAGATTATGAGTCAGGAGCCTCTAGGGTATAAGGGGAAATATTGCATCACCGTAGATACTATTTTTGTTGATTTAAGTTCATTTCATATGTTTTTGGTCAATTAGAGCACATGTCAAATTTTGCATTGGTTTAGAACTTTCAAAATCTTTTAAAGGCTAAAAATAGTAACCTATTATTTTTATTAATCTAGTATTTATGTATTTATAGACATGTAAATTTATGCATCTTATGTCATAAATCACCTCTAAATTTTTCTGATGCAACAAACGGTTTGTCTTTCAGATGTACGGTTCAAAAGATATGCCTCTCAAAAGTTATGGACTCTAAGGAAAGTTCCTATTTTGAAATTAGAATGTAATCAATGCAGCATGGATTTTTCATGAAGGAAAGTTTCCAAAGTGGGATGTGGTTATCTAAGATGAGATGAGGATGAGTTTTCAAGGAAACTTACTAAGTTGAGTTTCAATCTTATCTTCAAGTTTGGAAAAAGTAGCTATAGAAGGAAAAAACGTGATCTAAAGAAAAAAATAGCAAGTGGATAATTATGATAACTTGCTTCTCCACTCATGTGACCTTTCAAAAATGGGGGAATCTTGATTTTTAGCACCAAAATTAGATATGTTATATATATTACTATTCCTTTATGGGATGGATATGATTTTCAAGGAGAGAGATTGGGAAGCTCAAGGAGAAGCTTTTAGGAGATTTTTAGAGATAGATTTCTAAGACTTGGTAGTGTAGATTGGATCTAGCATATAGGTTAACTTTCTTTGTAATGAGATATCCCATGTGGATAGAGTAATGTAATTTATTTTGATAATAAAACATGTTTGATTTCATTTCTCACAAATTTCTATGAGAATATTTCTTTGTGGTTGTGTTGTGTGTGATTGTTGGGTAGAGTAGCTCTACACCAGGTGGTATCAAAGTAGTAGTTCTTGAGAGTGTAGGTAGAGCATTGACTATGAGGTAGTTTGAACTAGGACCTAAGGTTGTGAGTTTGTTGTAGAGATCAAGATTCCTCCATGAAGGAACCATGGTGGTGCTGGGAGAAATGTCATGATAGAAGAGGGTTTCAGAACTATACAAAGATAAATTAATGCATTGCAAGAGGAGTTGTAAAGAGGATTTGAGCCAAGAAGAAGAGAGGAAAGTGAAGATAAAGAAGAAGAAGAAGAGAATTTTTAAGATGAACAAGATGCTAAAATAAATATTGAACAAGTTAGGCTATTGAGGGCCAATTTCAAGATTGGAAAAAGGACAGAGATTGAAGTTTATGCATATTATAGAAATCTAAACCCAAAATAATTGATCAATTGGATCAATGAATTATAGGATTAATTTGAATACAAAGATGTTGAAGACATTGAAAAGGGAAAATTTTCAAATACCAAGCTAAAAGGACATACCAATGTTTGGTGGAAGGAAGTTTAGTTAGAGAGAAATTGAAGAGGAAAAGAGAAGATCATCAAATGGAAGAGGATGGTGGAAAAGTTGAAGAGGCATTTTATTCTTGTAGATTATGAGCTGGAGCTATTGAAAAAGTTTCAAGGTTTGAAACAATCAAATATGATTGTTAAGTAGTATACAAAGGAGTTATACAAAATTATTATTAGAACAAGCCATATAGAGGCTAACAAGGAGAAGCTAGCTCGTTACATTAATGGGTTGAGGCCAAACATTCAAGAAGAGATAAGTTTGGTTAGAATGACTACTATAGAAGATGCATACCAATTTTCCATGAAGGTAGAGAATAGATTGAATAAAAGGTTTGAGATAAAATAAAGAGGAAGAGGTCATGGTGGAAGGATTGGCAAAAGATCCTATGGAGGATGAAATGAAGATCAAAATAAAAATGAAGAACTAAGAACTAGCCAAAATCAAAGAGGATATAATGCCTACCACCCTTGAGACCAAAATAATGGTGATCAAAGAGGAAGAGGAAGATTTGAACAAGGATATAGAAGAGGAGGCTTTAGAGGAACTTGTTTTTGATGTGGAGAAGAGGGACATCAAGCTTATGAGTGTCCCCAACATCAAGAAAGAATAAATAGACAACCTGAAGGGAATGCATAGGTTGCAGATGTAGATGAAGATGCTCAGTCTAAATATTCTTTAGATGTTGAAAGAGGGGAAGCCATTATCATAAGGAGAATCTTCTTGAATGAAGAAAAAGAACTGGTCCAAAGGAAGAGTCTATTTTCAACAAGATGCAAATCTAGAGGTAAATGTTGTAAAGTTCTAATAGTGGTAGTATTAATAATCTAGTTTCAAAGGAGATGGTCAAAAAATTAAAACTAGAGAGGAAAAAACATCCACACCCATATTGGATTGCATAATTGTAGAAGGACCATAAATCTTTATTCAATGATCAGAGTCTCATCAAGTTTAATAGTGGAGGCTAATATGATGAGGTATTGTGTGGCATCATCTCAATGGATGCATGTCATTTGATACTAGGGAGGTTGTCAGAGTAAAATAGGTGTAATATCCAAGATGGGCATGATAATACCTATTCCCTAACAGAAGATGGAGTGAGTTACAAATTAAAACCCTTAAAGGAGGTAGAAGAGAAGGTATGTAGTAATGTGAAAATTTATTTGGTTGATGGCAAGAAATTTATGGAAAGCATGAAGCATAAGCATATGTTTTTTGCATTATTTCTTAAGAACAACAACGAGGAATGTGTAGATGTACCAATAGAAGTTTTAGATCTATTGGAGGAATTTCAAGATATTGCATCTAAAAATACACTAGAAGGTTTACCACTAGTGACAAAGATAAGTCACCAAATGGATTTGATACTAGGAACTAGTTTTGCAAATAAGGCAACCCAAAGAATGACTCCTAATTCAAGAGTTGTTGAAGAAAAAACTAATAAGGGAGCACCTAAGTCCATGTTTGGAACCTAAAGTACTAGCACCAAAGAAGCATGGAGAGTAAAGGATGTGTACAGACTCGAGATCTATCAATAAGAGCATGATCAAATATTGGTTCCCATTGCCAAAGATGGATGACATAATGGATTGCTTGAGTGGACCCAAGTACTTCACAAAGATAGATTTGAAGAGAAAATATCACCAAATCTAGATCCAAGAAGGAGATAAGTGGAAAATGACATTCAAGATAAAGGAAGGGTTTGTACAAGTGGTTAGTCATGCCATTTGGGCTAACCAATGCACCAATCACATTTATACAGCTCGTGAATGAGGTATTGAAATAATTTTTGGGAAAGTTTGTTACTTTTTATTTAGATGAAATTCTAATTTTTTTAAAAACTTGGGAAGAGCATTTTGATGCATAGCATAAGAGTTTTTGAGAAGCTGAGGGAGGAGAAGTTGATGATTAACATGAAGAAATGCAATTTCATAAAGAAGGAATTGGTATGTCTAGGATTTGTTATCTCAAATGAGGGTCTTAAGATGGATCCAAAAAAATTAAGGGCTATTTTAAAATGGACTACACCAAGGAATACTACATAGGTAAGATCTTTTTATGGTTTTGCGAGTTTTTATAGGAAGTTTATCAATAATTTTAGTAGCATTTGTGCACCCCTAACTGAAACAATGAGAGGGGATATAAAGGAGATTAAGTGGACTATCGGAGTAGTCAAGAGTTTTGATATGCTAAATAAAAAAGTCATTGACCAACCTATTTTATCACTTCCATATTTCAATAATGTATTTCAAGTAGACTTTGATGCTAGTGGGAGTGTTATAGGTACCTTATTGAGCTAGGAAGGTAAACCCATTGCTCTGATACCACTTGTTGGTGAAATAGGACCAACCCGGAAGCACACAATTGATTACCAAATTCAAGCAACTTAATATGCGGAAATAACCAGAATCAACAAGTAACTAGAATTCAGAATAACACAGAATATGAGAGACAATACACAACTTGTATTAATAACTCTTACAGAAAAGAATACAATAAAGAAGATGCCACTTCTTCTCCACCACCTTACAGAGGTTTCCCACACCTCAAGTGAACAGTAATTCTCTCCTCAACGCTCTCTCTACTAGGTCCCAACACCCAACTCATACACTGAGTTGGTGTTCACCTTACACCTGTGCTCCACGCACTCCACAAGTGCTCCACGCACTCAACAAGTACTCAAAGTACTTCAAGTAGATCTCCCATGAACCTGCAATAACCTACACTTCAACAGACCATACTTATGGAAGGAACTCCCTTGCCTTCCTCTTAGCTCTATCCGAGTACACACCTGTACTCCAAGTAGATCCTACCTGATACTGCTCCTTGTTGTGTTGCTGTCCTATCTGATCTCCAACCTACAGATCAATAATGGTTCTGCACACCTGTGAACCTTGACCTTGCACACACACACACACACCTGCAGATCAACGATCTTACTTACCATGTAGATCTCCTATAAGGGCCATGCTCACCTGATGACCAAGATCATACACCCCTGAAGAATCCAGCTGACTCTCCAATCCAGCACCAACACAACTGGTACTGTGGCACTAGGAGGAACGCACCATTGCTCTACCTCACACACTGAAGGAGCTTATAATTATGCTCTCTTACTCCTAGCTACACATTTACAATACAACCATGAGTCTATTATATAGATCTCATCCAAACAATAATTAGACATCTAATTACAATAATTAGATCCGTAGCTCTCAGTCTAAAAATAGATCTCTTCATGTAAACACTTGGTTCGTTAGCTAACTGCCCGTAATAAGCGCAGTCCGAACCACACAGGCGACCGACGTTGGTCCCTGTCCATCTGGGGGTCGTCGACGCCGGCCGATCCATGACCGATGTCAGTTGCTTCCTGTCGCCTACCTGCCGACGTCGGTTGGCTAGACCAACGCCAAAGACTTCTAACACTCAGCAACTCAACCTGCAACCTCCTCCATGTCTGCATCAGTGAAGCTTTTAGCTCCACAACCTAACAATCTCCCACTTGGAGATAAATAGTTGCACTGTACCTATACCTGTACTCCGTCTAATCTATTTCCTGGTTTGTATCCCTCTTCAAGATCAATCCTGAAGACAACCCACCACACACACTGTGATGTACCTCTTGTCATCCGAGTGCCTACCACATCTGAACCTACAAACACATGTAGTGAAGTCCTGACCCTGCATAGTAGGAATCCCTGCTGCTGGTCCCTCTCAAACATCTGAGAACTCACTTCCTCGAATTGGCTCCTAACTCTCTGATAGCTCCCACTGCATGGGAATACTCAGGTCTATACCAGACCTCATGTGATTTCGGACACTGTACCTGTCCAGCCCTTAGTGTGCTACGGATCTGCATCCTGAACCTCGCCAACACCTGATTCACATCAGCTCCCACTGGAGACAAAATCTACCAGTGATCTCCATGCCTCCCATGTCAAAGAATTTCGCTGCTCCAAACTCCTCATGACATGACACTAAACTAATCTTACCCTTAGCTCAGCAAAACCCTGTATGTACAATCCTGCTAGCAAAACATACCATCCACATACAGCAACAGAATGATGTCATGGCCATCATCCTCCTGGTAAGTCAAACCACAGTAGTTACCTTGACATTGACTGAAGCCATGCTTCGTCCTCCACCTGTCAAAACCTGTACCACTGTCCTACAACTCCTCAAGACCATATACCTGATCTTCTGTCTCACGTATCCATTCTCTCTATTCTTCTACTAAGGTATCCATTCATCTCTGTGCTTTCATCCAGCTAGCAACCCTACCAAAAACACCTGTCTGGTTCACCTCCAAGGAATCACATCCTCATCCATGCCAAGCTCACACCTGTTTCCTGGATCCTTCCTGCTCTACAATCAGCAACATGTATAAAGAAGAGGAACAACGAATTTGAGGGCCTACTTATGTCTTCAGTCCTCTGTATGGGTGTTTGAGACTCCTTGACAGCTCGCTGTCCACCCAAAATCTGTTACAGTGACCGACCTCGGTCACTCCACAGTCTGCATCCGACCGACGTCGGTTTCCATGCGTCTGTCCCTGACTACCAACCTGCCGATGTCAGTGTCTCTAGCTACCGACGTCGGTTCTCTGACCGACGTCGGTCTTACATACTGCCGACGTCAATTTTTCTGCCAACGTCGGTACCTGTGTTTCCTGTGAGTGATGACTTTTTACCCGCGAGCTCCTTTGAATCAATCTCCATGTCCAAACTACCCTGCTCAGAAGTATCCAGCCACATCCACTGATCTCTGTCCGCCATCTCCTCCAAGAACACCAAGGCTTTCCAGTTCTTAAGCCTATCAAATATATCTGTCTTCCGCTTAAGAACATGCATCTCCTTCCTGCTCATGTGACCAAGCCTATGAAGCCACGTCTCCGCAACAAAAGAAGAATCAGTAATATAAATAAGTAGATAAAGAGTACCTATTTTCTTACCACCAGCTAATTCAAGTGCACCCGCTGTGAGAGTTCTTGTGCATCTCTCATCACCCAATCTTTCTGAAGAAGTTAGCCATATCTCCAAACTTGGGACCTGCAATTTTAGCTTCACTTCCCCTTTGCCAGTTCTTTGGCAAGGCTCACCAGCTCCTCTACCTGGGGCTGCATGGAAAGAGGCAATCGAATCTTTTGTCCAAGATTCAACTTTATCCAAGAAACCTGCAAACACATCCTATGCAACAACACCTGCTACATCTGTATCTTCAGTTCCTTCATGCTGATCTGCTACCAACCAACAATCTTCTTTTACCTGCTCTTTCTTTCCATGGGACCTTAAGTAACCATCTGTGCTTTCAACTCCTCCATCCTTAGCTTACTTTGATCTGCCGTTGCTCTACTCCCACTCAATCAAAAACCCCTGAGAGTGCCCTGTAACCAAAACACAAAACCTGCTTCCTGCAACCTTAGCTCGGATACCACTTGTCAGGCACCTAGAACAACAAACATGCTCTGATACCACTTGTTGGTGAAATAGGACCAACCCGGAAGCACACAATTGATTACCAAATTCAAGCAACTTAATATGCAGAAATAACCAGAATCAACAAGTAACTAGAATTCAGAATAACACAGAATATGAGAGACAATACACAACTTGTATTAATAACTCTTACAGAAAAGAATACAATAAAGAAGATGCCACTTCTTCTCCACCACCTTACAGAGGTTTCCCACACCTCAAGTGAACGGTGATTCTCTCCTCAAAGCTCTCTCTACTAGGTCCCAACACCCAACTCATACACTGAGTTGGTGTTCACCTTACACCTGTGCTCCACGCACTCCACAAGTGCTCCACGCACTCAACAAGTACTCAAAGTACTTCAAGTAGATCTCCCATGAACCTGCAATAACCTGCACTTCAACAGACCATACTTATGGAAGGAACTCCCTTACCTTCCTCTTAGCTCTATCCGAGTACACACCTGTACTCCAAGTAGATCCTGCCTGATACTACTCCCTGTTGTGTTGTTGTCCTATCTGATCTCCAACCTACAGATCAATAATGGTTCTGCACACCTGTGAACCTTGACCTTGCACACACACACACCTGCAGATCAACGATCTTACTTACCATGTAGATCTCCTATAAGGGCCATGCTCACCTGATGACCAAGATCATACACACCTGAAGAATCCAGCTGACTCTCCAATCCAGCACCAACACAACTGGTACTGTGGCACTAGGAGGAACGCACCATTGCTCTACCTCACACACCGAAGGAGCTTATAATTATGCTCTCTTACTCTTAGCTACACATTTACAATACAACCATGAGTCTATTATATAGATCTCATCCAAACAATAATTAGACATCTAATTACAATAATTAGATCCGCAGCTCTCAGTCTAAAAATAGATCTCTTCATGCAAACACTTGGTTCGTTAGCTAACTACCCATAATAAGTGCAGTCTGAACCACACAGGCGACCGACGTCGGTCCCTGTCCGTCTGGGGGTCGCCGACGCCGGTCGATCCATGACCGACGTCGGTTGCTTCCTGTCGCCTACCTACCGACGTCGGTTGGCCAGACCAACGCCAAAGACTTCTGACACTCAGCAACTCAACCTGCAACCTCCTCCATGTCTGCATCAGTGAAGCTTTTAGCTCCACAACCTAACATTCCATATTTCAATAATGTATTTCAAGTAGACTTTGATGCTAGTGGGAGTGCTATAGGTACCTTATTGAGCTAGGAAGGTAAACCCATTGCCTATTTTAGTGATAATCTTAATGATGTCAAGAAAAAGTATTATGTCTATGATTAAGAATTTTTATGCTATAGTTCAAGATTAGAAGAAATAGAGACATTATTTGTTACGAAATAAATTTTTTTTGTATATTGATCATTAGGATTTATAATATCTTAATAGCCAAGGAAAGTTGAATCAAAGGAACTTAAGATGGGTTGAGTTTTTGCAAAGTTATACTTTTGTTTTAAAGCATAGGAGTGGTAGATCAAACAAAGTTTTAGATGCCTTAAGCACAAGGCATAATTTGTTAATAGAGATGAAGATAGAAGTTGTTTGGGTTTGATGAACTCAAATGTTTTTATCATGAAGATCCAAACTTTACAGAGGCTTGGAAAGCTTGTTTAGAACATGTTACATTAGATAGGATAAAATGGTTGGATTTCATGATAGAAGATGGTATGTTTTTTAGAGGGAACTAGTTGTGTATTCCAAGGAGTTCTATGAGAGAGAACTTGATTAAGAAGAAACATAGCAGAGGGTTGGTAGGACACTTTGGTTGAGATAAGACCATTGCTCTCATTAGTGAAAATTATTACTGGCCATAGTTACACTAGGATATGAAGAAATTTGTGTAAAGTTGTAGAGTATGCCAGATGGCCATAGGAGTAAGTTAGAATACTAGATTATATCAGTTGTTGCCTATACAAAAAATACCATGGGAGGATATTAGTATGGACTTTGTTCTTGGTTTACCAAGGACACAGAGAAGACATGACTCAATATTTTTGGTAGTGGATAGATTTTCAAAGATGTCACATTTCATTCCATGTCAAAAGACTCATGATGTTATTCACATTGAAGAGTTATTTTTCAGAGCGATGGTAAGACTACATGGTATACCAAAGAGTATAGTTTCAGATCAAGATACCAAATTTGTTGGGTATTTCTAGAGGACTTTATGGAAGAAATTGAAGATTGATTTGAAATTTAATTCTACACACCATCCACAGGCTAATAGACAAATAGAGGTGGTAAATAAGAGTTTGGGCAACTTATTGAGATGCTTAGTAGGAGATAAACCCAAGGGATGGGATTTGATTCTACCCCAAGTAGAATTTACATACAATAATTCTATCAATATGAGTACTGGTAAATCCCCATACCAAATTGTATATGGGAGTAGTCTGAGAAATGATTTTGAGTTGAGAAAGATGGAAAAGGGAGAAAAGAGTTGTGCTGATGTTGAAGATATTATAGAACACCTAAAAATTTGCATGAAGAGGTAAGAAGTCATATTAATAAGATGAATACTTAGTATAAGGCAAAGGTAGACCAGAAGTAGAAATTTAGGGAATTCAAGGTTGGCGATGAAGTTATGGTTCCCCTGAGAAAGAAAAGATTTCTTGCTGAAACATATAACAAGCTAAAAATAAAGAGGTTTGGACCATGTAAGATTCTAAAGAAACATGATTCAAGAAATGCCTATTAGGTGGAATTGCTATATGGGGTTGAAATTTCACCTATTTTAACATTGTTTATTTGATATAATATCATGAAGGAGATTGTGAAGCTGGACCAACAAAGGAATTATGGATAAATCCAGCAACTACTCCAGAGAAGGAAGAGATATAAGAAATTTTGGATAGTCGTGTGGGTAGAAGTACAAAGAATAAGTAGTATGAAGAATACTTAGTTAAGTGGAAGGGAATGCCTATTGAAGACTCCTTATAGTTATCTAAGGTAGAGGTTGACCGTCTTGGTTTTCCTCAAACAAATGAGATGTGACTAGGTCACCCCTTAAATTACCTTGGGTGTCTAATGTAGGAGCATCTAGGGTGTTAAGGGGAAATATTAAATCACTGTAGATAATATTTTTGTTGATTTTATGTTTATTTCATAGGTTTTTGGTCAATTGGAGCACATGTCAAATTTTTCATTGGTTTAGAACTTTCAAAATCTTTTGAAGGCTAAAAATAGTAACCTACTATTTTTAGTAATTTGGTATTTATGTATATAGGGACATGTAAATTTTTGTATCTTATGTCATAGAGCACCTCCAAAGATTTATGATGCAACAAATGGTTTGTCAATCGGATTCACAATTCAAAAGATATGCCTCTCAAAAGTTGTGGACTCTAAGGAAAGTTGCTATTTCGAAATTAGAAGGTAATCAAGGTGGCATGGATTTTTAGTGAAGGAAAGTTTCCAAAGTGGGGCGTGGTTATCTAAGATTAGATGAGGATGATTTTTCAAGGAAACTTACTAAATTGAGTTTCAATCTTATCCTTGAGTTTGGAAAAAACATCTATCGAAGGAAAAACCATGATCTAAAGAAAAAAAATATCAAGTGGATAATTATGATAACTTGCTTTCTCCACTCATGTGACCTTTCTAAAATGAGGGAATCTTTATTTTTGGTTCCATAATTAGATATATTCTATATATTACTATTCTTTGAGGGGATGAATAGGATTTTTAAGGAGATAGATTGGGAAGCTTGAGGAGAAGTTTTTGGGAGATTTTCAGAGATAGATTTCTGAGACATAGTAGTGTAGATTGGCTCCAACATATATGTTAACTTTCTTTGTAATGAGATATCCCATGTGCATAGAGTAATGTAATTTATTTTGATAATAAAACATGTTTGATTCCATTCCTCATAAATTTATGCGAGAATATTTCTTTGTGGTTGTGTTGTGTTGATTGTTGGGTGGAGTAGTCCTGCACCAGATTAAGATGGAGTGATTGGCTAGAGCTTTGGCAATGATTTTTTACAAGACATTCAACAATATAATGGGATGCTAACTGGTAAGAAGCTCTAATTCACCTGCTTTGGGTATGAGTTTAATATTATCTTGATTAAATAAATATCTTAAAGAATGGTCTTTTAGGGCTTATTTTTACACATGAAGTAGGTCCAACCCAACCAATTCCCATGTGGCTTTATAATATTTAAATGGAAAGTCATAAAATCCTATGGATTTGTCGTTACTCATGCACTAGATGTCCTTTATGAGTTTTCATAGGGTTAAGGGAGAATCATAGAGTCATTGGTCATTCTCTTTAACCTTACAAGGAACCACATTGAGGCATTCTTGTAAGGCCTGAGCTCTTTTAGTCATAATCTCTTGGGCTTTGAACACTAATTTATAGTGATACATGAATGTCATAAAGATGTTGCGAAGGGAAGTGAGCCTGGCTTGGGCCCTCCTATGGCCTTGATCTTATCACATGTCTATTTTACTCTATGTGATTTGAAGAGGTCATTAGAGGCCTTATCGCCAACCTTGAGCTAGTGTAATCTAGCATGTTATTGTGCCCTTTTGGTAGCATGGCTTTCCACCACCTTAATGTGGTGTTTTAATGAGACAACAAGATTATGCAAAGTAGTGTCAAAATTATTGAGCTTAAGGAGGGAGGAGACCCTTTGAAACTCCTTGAGCGTAGCATCTTAACTTCATTTTCTGATATCCATTAACTTGTTTCCCATAGTAGTGGAGGAAGGTGGTGGTGTGAAAAATGACCTCATTCCACCACTCAATCCAATTGGCAAGGAAAGGAAGGCGAGGGGCCAAATTCAATATTCAATCAATTAGGTAAATGATGCCAATGTGGATTTGAAGAGAAGTATTGAGGATGGATAGATTAAGTGGCACCTTGTATTTCCTTGTGATCCATTCCACTTTGTAGGAAATAGGAGAATATTTAGAGAGAACCAAGTTAGAATGTATAGTGACATGTTTTCCATTAATGATGGAGGTAGATTTCTCTAACAACATATAATGATTGAGCCTTCTTATCATACAGTGATCCCTAGCATGGCATTTAGACCAAATAAAACAAGATGTGTTATTAATTGAGTGCTGATAGAGGAGAGGGTCAATAAGAGCCTATTTATTCTTGAAATAATACCATGCTTCACGTTCTTTGATGTACCACCAAATAGGCAAGGCACCAAATTTATCCTTGGAACTCTCAACCATATTAAAATCTCTAAAAATGAGTCACGTGGTAGGGGAAGGTTGTTAGCCAAGGATCGCCAAAGCATAAATTTGTCAAGGCCATCATTAGGGGCATAAATGTTGATAATGCCAAAATAATTCTCATCGATGTATAAAAGCAACCAAATAGGCTGTTATGAAGGGTCCTCCCTCATGGTAATAATGAGGGTGGAAAACATAGGCAATGCCAATATACTAGTGCCACCATGTCCATCATCATGCATAGTAGAAAGCTAGGAGGTGTCATGCCAAATACAATGTAGAGAAGTCTGAAGTAGAAAAATTACAACTTTAATCTCTTACAGACAAAAAAAATATGGTGAACCTATTTACTAATAGGAAACACACACATATAATTTTCTAGAGGATTATGTAAGACCTCAAACATTCCATGATAAACTATTCATTGGGAGATATCATCCATGTGAAATTCCCCCTGTCCATCCTCAAAATCTGCTAACATAGCAAAACTATTTCACTAGTTTGGGATAGAAAATCCTCTTGATAGAATGGAGCAATGTTTAGCCCCATGTTCATCTTGGGGACAATCTCCACCACAATAGGGTGGGTTGCATGATGACTGATAATCCAACAGTAGGGACCAAGGAATATTCAGAACTATCTGAAATTATGTTTTGGTGGACCAGGGGGATAAAAATAATAGGGGGAGGTAGACTAGGTATCTCATAAGAAGGCTTGATGCCCATGGAGGAGGTGGTAGGGGAGGAGGGTTTCAGATATAACTAAGGTTTCTTAAATTGGGCTATGGTCTAGCCATCACTCTTGTCTACCATCTTAGGCTTTGCTAGTTGAGGAGAGACCTGAGAGGCTTCAAACATCCCATAATAGGGTAATCTTTGATACAATGGCTAGATGCCTGATAATGAAAGCAAGTGTTAAGAAAATTTAAGTATACAACTTTCTGTGACCTTCGAGCACCACCTACTTGAATATCAACAAATTCCTTTAGGGCTTTTGAAAGGTCGACCTAAATGCAACCATGTTTGTTGGGGCAAGAAAGGAACCACTTCAACTGCTCATGACAAACAATGGGTCCAATGGGTTGCATAATCTGCTCCATAAATGCCCATTAGTGCACTAGCAAGCCATGAGGCTCAACCATATGAGAACTTGAAGGGAGGCTTGGTTCATGACCCTAAAATTGAGGGACCACTTGAATGAAATCATGAGCACGTTTCGAAGAAACTAGCAACATGATTTGTCAAGGATGGTTTGGGCTTTAGATGGCTCTTTGAAGGTAACTAAGAAGAACCCTTTGGTAAGGTTTCTAACACTAGACACATGGACACCTAATGGCTCCTAGTGGTGACGGAGCTAATGTTGGAGAGACTCTTCTAAGAGGACTTGGCAAATAAAGTAAGTAATAAAGGAAAAAAAATCATACCATTTGCATGTTTGTTCAATAACATCACTATTAAAACATACCTTTGGCACATAAGGAAGGATAGAGGGAATACCTCATTGAAGACCTTCGAGACAAACTTTTGAACTCTTTTGAGTGATATTTCTCTCGTCTCCTACATAACATCGGTTACAGTTGAGAGTGGGGAAGCTATTATATAGGGTAAGCCCACCCACATGACGGAGCACCGAACACAATAAATACACAAAACCCCTAGAAAGTTTTGCAAAAATGATATACAAAAAAATAATAAAACTCACAAAGAAAAAGAAAAAAAAAAAACTCAAAAAAAAAAAAAAAATTGACAATAAAAAATCCTAACAAAACAGAAATTCAAAAACAAGTTACAATCTTTACTTTATATTACACTATCACGAATCTTTAAAAAAATAAAATAAAAATGTTACTCGGAGAAAAACAAATTTAAGATGTGAAATTTTTAAAATAAAAAATTCTCATAAAAACCTTTGGATATACACATGAAGTGTGATAAAAAGACGTGATTTGGGGGAAAAAGTCTTGAAAGCGTATTAGTATTGAAAAAAACAGAAACACGTGAATGCTGAAAAATATTCAAGTAATTGAATCGACTTATTCTGTTATTCCTTGCAAAAATAAAATTGACTTGACCGCGTTATTGCCGTTCGAAATGTCGACAAAGAAATGTATGATCAAGAAAACAGTGGTCATTGTACCATTTGACCTGCTAGATAATTCAACAATTTAATTGACTTGACTTGGTGAAATCTCTGCATTCTTTTTCAAATTTCTATACACGTATTAACTCTTGATGGGTGATTGTCAGAGAAATTCTACACGTACCAACTCTTGATGGGTGATGGTCAAGCCATATCACTGTCTATTGAAATTTATGATAAAAAAAATGAAAATTGATCCAATGACTTGACTTAATAAACTGTATTAAGGGGCGAAGTTAATATGACTCGACTCCATTATTGGCGATTGAAATGACTTATTCGGCTGTTACCTTGCAAAAAGAAATGTATGACCAGATTAACACTGATTATCTCTTTGCGTACAATTTGGCTTATTAGATAATCCAATGATTTAATTGATTTGACTTGGCTGAAGCTCTTCATCATTTCTTAAATTTGGAGACCTACCAATTCTTGATGGGTGATAGCCGAGCCGTACATTGTCAATTGAAATGTCCCCCAAGAAATGTATGGCCAAGAAAAAAAAAGATTGATCCGATGACTTGACATAGTGGATTGCATTATTTCTACATTGAATCTTTCTCTATTCTCTTAATGTGCTCGGTGCTGCAAATTGAAATGTTGCCAACCAAATGCATGGTCAAGAAAGAAAGAAATATTATGAATAAATAGATTTTAGATCAAATTACAGTACATATATCCATACATATTTAAAATTAATAATTAAATATAAAAACAAACGAAATATAATTAATCCAAATCTATATTAACAAAGGATTAAAAATGGTTAGAAGAATATTTTGATTTTAGGGAGATCAAAAAATAATTATTGAAGTATTGAAGTATGACAACATTATTTAAGGTTATGTGACAAGATAATAAGAACTCTGGAAATTTGTCACGAATAGAGAACCTCCTTAGAGTTGTACACTCCACACCTTTGGGGCTTAGAACTATAGACATTGTGTATTTTTATAAATGATAGGGAAGCAAATATATTTTTGACAAGTATATTCATCAGATTTAGAGATTGAAAAACTTCGCTCAGTATTATAAATGCATTGATTATTATGATTTTTTTTTTTTTCATCAAACCTAAATACACAGTTCCTGTCGTCAAAGTATGATACTGTGTCTCATTAGCTGACTAGAAAAAAATAAAAAATAAATACTAAAAAATATTTAATGATTTTTAAAAAAATTAGAAAAATGTAAACGCACTACATATTTGTATATATACTCTAAAACATATTTGTCGATTAATTTCAATGACCCAAACTCAAGATATATGAAAGTGTATGTGGCCTCTATATATTTATCAAGGCATGAATTTAACATATATAATGCAAGTAATGTAAGTGTTATTTATACATAGACGTATCAATGAATAACACAATAATTTGATCATTGAAAAAGAACATGTAGTAAAACTCCATGATATAGATCATGGCACATCTCACTATCAACAATTTCAAAAGGTACAAGTGTTAGTGTCACACTTTAATCTAAGGGTTACATACAAGGGACATGGAGATGTGAAAAAAGTGCAAAGGGTCACATGCAAGGGTACGTAACATCTAATAAAAAAGGGACATCAATGATGTTGCATTAGACAAGACCAAGGGCCACATGCAAGGGGGTATAAAAATGTCACAAATAAAGTCCAATGGGCCTCAAAGAATAGATAAGCACAAAGTATCCTATCATATTAAGAGATTAAGAACATCAATGGAGCATAGAATAATGGAAATAGTCTTCACCATACATGTGTATTGATGTCACATAGTATTATAATAACATATCCATGTATCATTGTGTAATATATGAGTAACTATCCAGGAGTTTGTAATAAATAGAGGAAGATCAAAATGGTATAAAGGTCATAAAAATATATAACATGTAATAGTGGAACTTGTGGAATAATATGCCCTTAGTATTGGCATGGATACTTAGTAAAGGAAAGTCTAACGTCTATAGGTCCATGTGTAACCTAGATGTCATGCATCATACTCATATACCATGAAATACATGTTTATATGTAAATAATTTCCATATACAAAACAAGTGATAAATAATATATAAATCATGTCATGCTCAGGTATTGATTTTTTATTTTTTGAATATTTGAGGGGTTTTTTTTTTTTTTCTTGATTAACCTATTTTTTTGTATTTTTGAAAGGTTTAGAATTTATAAAATCTAACTAATGATCACATCAATGATAGGATCATGGGAAGTTCCTATATAAGATAATGTATGGGTCCTTTAACATAGATGTGCGGCATCAATTATGGTTGGGTCAGAATCTAATAAGAAGTCATGTGGTGTACCATATCTGTCATGATCACTTCTCATAGAACATGGTGTAGAATGGGTGTTTGTACATGGTTGAGGACTTTGTGGGGTATAGTGTATAGTATGAGGATGTATTTTGGAATGTGTTTTTTGTGGAACATGTTGAACTATCTTCAGTGCCAACTAAGTATGTATTAGATGAGATGGCAGAATATATTAGCCTTAAGTATCTCTTTGATGTGATCAGCACTAAATATGTGGTTGGATATTGGGCTCAATTATGTTTTTATGAATTGGGTGTATAGATACATAATTCATATTTATAAAAAAAATAAATCATTATAATGACATTGAATAGGTGTACCAAACATATCTTTATAATGATCCTAAATAGGTGTACCAACCATCTCTATATAGTGATCTTGAATAGGTGTATCAACCATATTTTTACAATGATTTTGAATAGGTGTGTCAACCATATACATATAATTATAACTAATAGGTGTATGATTTAATCATAGTGGTGGTAGGAGTGGTTGAGGATATATCAGTGGCTATAGGGGATAATCATACTGTACATGTGGAAATGTAACTAAATTGTTACAATGTGTGTACTTTAGGTGTCAATGCACTTTATATTATACTGATCAAAATATTTACATACAAGGGCACCCTAAAAACATGTTTAATATCCCACTACTCTATATAATAAGGATTGGTGTAAATAATATGGATGAGCCTATCTATAGAGGTAATACTATGCATCCCAAGGTATTTTATTTATGTCCATATAATCCCTTAACAACTTTTTGTGTATATTTTAAACTTTTTCACATGTACCTAAGGGAGTTTAAAAGTGTCATCATGCAAATGTTATCACTCAAAACATTTTAAATAATAACATTATGTATAGGATATTCATAGATATAGACCCATATGAATAATGCATGAAAATCTAAATCATCATTAACTATATCATTATCATAAAACGTAATCAAAGTATGTTGTGTTGAAGCATAAATAAGTGTAAGAATAATAACATATACTATATGATGATACATTATTATTGGAAGATGAATATTATATGATAGATGTACCTTTGAAGGTCTTTGGATTATATTATCTCATGTTTACGAAAATGATCATTAAAGATATTTTATTTTTTATTTCCATTGTACTATTGTATATATTCCTATATATGAGTGCCCAAATCAATAATGTTTTCATCTATAAGATATTGTATCTTATGTCCTAGTTTGGAATAATTTTTATTTGAATATCCCATAATCTAATGATAATTAAAATATGCACTACCATCATAGTTTTTGTCTAGGCCTACTTTGATTGATATTTTATGGAGGAAGGAGTGTGATACATTTGCACTCAAGTAACTAATTTAATAGTACATGAAGAAGTGATGGTAATATTATAAATTGCCTCTTCCATGGATCGATCAATTGTAAGTAGTTGTTAGGTTACAATACTACATTGATTGTAACCTTTGTGTCATTATTGTTATCATTTGGTTTGACCTTATAATTTGGTTTTCTTTGAAACTTTGTTTCTAAATTAGTCGTAGGATTGGATGTATACTCTATTTTATTCAAATCTATTAACTTGACCTATATATCCCTCATTATGTGGCATAACTCATCAAATGATTTAAATCTCTTAATTATAATTGACTCATGCAGTGGTGCTAAGAAAAAAATCTTTAACATATCTAATAATTCATTATATACCATAACATTAGTCATATTGTCTAGAATATTCTTATATCAAATTACATAATCACTAATTATTTCATTGGACCATTGTTTTATCTTAGAATTTGTTTTATATGATATCTTCTCATCATTATTTATGAAAAATGTGTTATGAATTGGTCTTCCAAAGGATTGAATTATCTTATGTAATGAAAGGGGATATCATATAACCATATCAATTCATAGTCCTTGAGTGTATTTAGAAATATTTTGGTTAATAATTTAACCTTGTATGCATAGTCCAAACATGTTGCCTGGAGTGATCTAAGGTGTTGCTCAGGGTGACCCTTAACTTCTTATAATGGGAACTTGAAAGCTACAAATACTATAGATAAAGGATATGTTGATATGTTAGAAACTAATGGGTTATGGGGAAAAGCATATGGATACATGGATTGACTATCTATAAACACACTTTTCTCTAGTTGCAACACCTTGGTGTGCAAAGTTTTAATAGTCTTCTCAAGGGAACATGAAGTATACAAGATTGGTCATGTAACATGTGTAGTCATTATGGAAGGGTAAAGATTGCATATGAATGAATAGGTATTGAAATCTAATAGCATCCTAGTGTTCACCTCAAAATTTTGGTAGATTTCACATAGGTCATTATAAGTTTAGGCATAGTGATAACACCAATAATATAGGTCTGAACACTTAATGTGGAATCACTAGCTCAAAAGGATTGATTGATGATGATAAAGGGTTATTTTTGTGGTTACTGAGATGTAACAAACATATCTTGGTGTGTGGTCTTAGAATATAGGATCAATTGGAAAATTTTACCCATATCTTTATGGTATTGATATATTCATAAAAAAAATTGGACAAGGCTTTAACTTGGTCAAGATTTACCCCATTAGGTTCATTAGGATTAATTCTATATAGGGCCTCATAATTGTCTTGATCATTATGTTCATTTTTATTATTTGCATTGTCATTTCAAATGTAGGAATATCAACATGATCATCTATTTATACATATTCATGAATGATCTCACCATCAAAATGAGAAGAAACATTCACTGTATCCATTTTTATTGAATTAGAAGGAACCAAATTATGATATATATGGATTGAATTTAATCTAACACTGTGTCTTAGATGAGAAATGGAATTGGCCTTCTTGGATGGTATAGAATGGGATCGTGAAAGGATGCATAAAGATAGGGACAAAGGTGAAAATATTATATGTATGGAAATAAAAAATTAGTTCCTAAAATATTGAGAGAAATTTTATCAAAAAAAAAATTGAGTAAGGAAATTTAGACAATACCAATATACTGGTGCCACCATGTCCATCTTCATGTAGACAGGAAAGCTGGGAGGTGTCATGCCAAATACAATGTAGAAAAGTCTATAGTAGAAAACTTATAAATTTAACCTCTTACAGACAAATAAAATATAGAGAACCTATTTATTGAAAAGGACACACATAATTTTCTAGAGGAATCTATAAGACCTTGAACATTCCGTGATAAATTGTTCATTGAGAAATATCATCCATGTGGAATTCCCCATGCCCATCCTCAAAATATGATAACATAGTAAAACTATTGTGCTACTTAGGGCTAGAAAAACCTCTCAACATAATGGAGAAATGTTTATCTCCATGTTCACCTTAGGGAGAATCTCCACCATTGCGGGGTGGGAGGCATGACCACCTCGATGATCTAATGGTAGGGACCAAGGAATATTAAGAATTATTTAAAATTATGGTTTGCTGGAACAAGGGGACCAAAACAATAGGGGGAGGTAGATTAGGTATCTCCTAAGAAGGCTTGATGCCCATGGAAGAGGTAGTGGGGGAAGAGGGTTTTAGATCCAACTGAAGTTTCTTGGACTAGACTGTGGTCTAGCCATCCTTGTTGTCTATCACCTTAGGCTTCACTCGTTGAGGAGAGGCCTAAAAGGGATTTGAACATCCCATAATACGGTAATCTTTGATACAATGGTCAGATGCCTGACAACAAAAGCAAGTGTTAGGCAATTTGAAGTATACAACTTTTTGTGATCTTCGAGCGCTACCTACTTGAAATCAACAAGTTCCTTTAGGGCTTTGGAAAGGTCCACTTAAATGCAAACATGTTTGTTAGGGTGAGAAAGGAACCACTTTGGCTGCTCATGGCAAACAATGGATCCAATGGGTGTCATAATTTTCTCCATAAAGGACCGTAAGTGCACTGTCAAGTTATGAAGCTCAACCATAGAGAACTTGAAGGGAGGCTTGGTCTGTGACCTTTAAATTGTTGGACAACTTGGACAAAATCATGATTATGTTTCGAAGAAACAAACAACATGATTTGTCAAGGAGGGCTTGGGCTTCAGACGACTCTTTGAAGGTAAGCAAGAAGAACCCTTTGGTAAGGTTTCTAATACTAGCCACATGGACACCTGATGGCTACCAATAGTGGTAGAACCAATGCCAGAGAGACTCTTCTAAGGGGACTTGGCCAATAGAGTAAGCAATAAGGGGAAAATGTTCATACCATTTGCATAGTTGTTCTATAACATCACCATTAAGACACCTCTCACTGAGAAGCAAGGATAGAGGGAATACCTCATTGACGATCTTCAGGGCAAACTTTGGAGCTCTCTTGAGTGCCATTTCTCTTGTTTCTTACAATATCATTTGTAGTTGAGAATGGGGAAGCCATTATATAAGGCAGGCCCGCTTACAAGACAGAGCACCGAGCACAATAAATATATAAAATCCCCGAAAAAAATCCTAAAAAAAAGGTATGCAAAATGGGTAAAAAAAATCATAAGAAAAAACAAGTTGACACTGAGAAACCCTAACAAAGCAAAAATTCCCAAAACAAGTTATAATCTTTACTCTATATTAAAGTATCACGAATCAAAGAAAAAAATTAATAAAATAAAATTGTAACACCAAAGAGAAAAACGCATTTAAGGTGTGAAATTTGTAAATTAAAAGATTCTCCTGAAAACCCCATGGATATACACACATAAAGTGCGATAAAGAGGGGTGGTTTTGGGAGAAAAAAAAGGTCTTGAAAGCGTATTAGAGGTGAAAAACAAAAAGAAATACATATAGGCTGAAAAATATTCTTGTTGAATTGAATCGCCTTGTTCTGTTCTTCCGCGTCCTTCGCTACCTTGTTAAAATAAAATTGACTTGACTGCGTTATTGCCGTTAGAAATGTCGACAAAGAAATGTATAATCAAGAACGCAGTGATCATCTTTTCTGCGTACGATTTGGCTTGTTAGATAGTTCAACGATTTAATTGACTTGATTTAGTGGAAGCTCTGCATTCTTTTTCAAATTTCTCTTGATGGGTGATGGGCAACGAATTTCTATATACGTACCAACTCTTGATGGATGATAGTCAAGCCATGTCTCTGCCCATTAAAATGTATGATCCAAAAATAAAGATTAATCCAATGACTTGACTTAGCAGACCGCATCAACGAGCGAAGTTAATATGAAATTTCCTTTGGTAAAGAAAAGGAGTTAATTAAGATTTTCGCATTACGAAAAAGATTTATATGGCTCTGGAACTCCAATCTTTTTCGCTAATCTCAAAGAGTAATTATTGTTTTCCGTTCTGCTCATATGTTTCTTAGATCATGTTATAATTTGTTTTTGACTTCTGTAACAATCTGCTGGATTCTTCTACTCGAACTTGCCGTGCAAAATCAATCTGGTCATAATTTTCTGTTCAGCTTGCCGTGTAAGAACTTGTGGCGTATTAGAAGTGAAAAACTAAGAGAAACGCGTGACGACTGAAAAAGATTCATTTAATTGAATTGACTTGCATATATATATATATATATATATATAGCAAAGGCCTATTAAGTATGGGGCACTTAGGAAAGGGTATTTCATTTTTCTTACCATTTCGTATATCATTAAACTTAGTAGGTTTTATAACTATTTGTCTTATAAAAATTTATCTTTTTCAAGTGAACATTTATATGGAATTATGGAAACTTTTATTAACTCATTGTTATAAATGTATTTAATACACTAATGCACTCTGTAAGTTACTATGTGGAGCTTATGTATCTAAGGGTGACCTAATAATATATTATAGACTCCTAGGTATGGTGTAATTAAGAAGGCAGTGTCCACATATGTTGGAATAATTGCTAAAGGTAAATGAATCTCACCAATAATATGATGGGATGTCCCATCAAATATTCTGATTATTTGGGTTTAAAGGTATAAATCATCATGTGTATATTGCAAATGTGTGAGTAACATCATGGTACATATGCTCTCATTATAACCATTATCAAACATGATAATTTAGATAGGTTGATGATCGATATATACTCTAATAAACAATGAGTGAAGATATGAGTTATCATCCACAATGTCACTATCGTCAAATGTAATAGATGGTACTTAAACCAAAAGAATCTTATGTCATGTAAGTGTACCAATAATCTCGTATAATGGGTGCCCATAATGTGGTGGAGGAGAATGTGCATGATATGTCATTTTTTCTTATGGAGTTTTCTTAGAATGATCTTGTAGTGGATAATTGAATATCTTTTATTTATGATGATCACTAGGTTGTGACTTGGAGTTCTTTTATAGGATTATAAAAGGTATTTTTTTACGTATCGATGAGGCCCTGGATCTTATGCTTCAATTTAAAAAATTTATTTGTAGAATTCTTAGGACTGTGGTGATAATCACTATAAATATTGGCATCATATCCTCTAGCTATATTTTGACTCAAATCAGCTTTTATTGGAGGAGGGAGATATATAAGATTACACTCTATAAGCTTCTTGACTAGTGAAGCTAGGGAATAAGTTAATCATGTAAATTATCTCTTAGGTGCATTGGATAAGATGATATGTTTAAGTTTTTTTGACACTACATTAATAATTGTAGTTGTTTCCTTTTTGGGTTCTATAGGCTTAACTTTATAACTTGGGTTGATATAAAACTTGGCATTGAATGTATATGGTTTATTCACTACATACTTTTACTTGTTTAAATCAATAAGTTTCATTTAATGATCATGAGAAACATGGAATAAGTCATAAAAAGATCTAATTTTTTTAAATAATGGAATCATGAATAGGTGTAAGGAAGCTTTTCTTAAATATGTCTTGAATTTCCATATCTGTAATGGGAGTTGTCATTTTGTCTAACATTGTCTTATACCACAATACAAATTCATTAATAGGTTCGTTAGTTCTTTTTTCGATGTTATCAATGTGTGCATATGATATCTTTTTAGTGATGTTGATTGAAATATGTGCAATATATTAATCCATAAGGGGATTTAATGGTTTCATTTATTTTAATGGTAGATCATAAAACCATCTCAATCCTGTCATTTAGGCTTCTTGGGAATAATTTGGTAAAAGTTTATCATTATAAGCTTAATGGAGGTATACTATGAATAAAAAATGAAGAATTTATGTAGGGTCACCCTTGCCATCATAATATGTGAACTTGGGTGAAACAAAACTAGTTTGCAAATGGTGTAAAGATATATCAGGTGTAAGACGGTTATAGAACACATCTTTTGAGTTAATAGGATGAGGAGGCTTTAGATAATTGTATTCAATGTTGGTAAACTTTTCTTACAAATATTTTATAACTTAGAGAATGGTTTTAAAAATTAGACCCATTGGGATTAATATTTTATGCTTAAAAAGTCAACAAAGGGGTTGAAAATAGAGTGTGAGCATATATGGGTATTGAAATCAGTATTTGAGTTGAAACATTCATTTGTCCCATAGAAGGTGTAGTAATAAGAATTTGATCTTCAAAGAACAATGGGTTGAAAACATAATATGTTCCCCCACTAGATGTATGCATACATGATGTGGTCTATTAGTTGGACAAGGGGATTGAATTTATGGTAGTTCCACCTAAAGTGTCATGATCACTAGATGTGAATGCATTAGCCTTAGGATGTTTACCAATTTCATCTCTTATAATATAAAAAAATGCATTAGTTAATTCATGATTAGTGTTAATATGGTTGAGTAATGCTTGTTTATATTCTATTTTAAAATGATTTTACATTGATTATAAAGGAAAATATATATTCTAATAATAATGGAAAAATTTAGATTTGAAAAATTTATAGTAATAAAAAATTATGAAAACCCTAAGTGAAATTAGGTTTTGTATAGAGGGACAAAGAGGTCAGCTTTGCCAAATGTTTAACACTAGGTTCTAAGTGGGTTAAGGGTTAAAATATAGAATATCCTAAACATAAACATGAATAAAACTATTCTAGAGCATGACAATTAGATGAATACTCATACAAATGAATATTATGAATTAAAATATGCTAAATATATAAAGTACCTATCTAAGTGATATTTTTTTAATTTAAATACAAATAAGAAATGATTCTTAGCTACTCTTTTGATGTGTAGGTGTATCTAAGGTACACAAAGGTAAGAATTGGTATAGTCAAGATCAAGATCTAGTTGTCAGATTCTATAAATAATATTTATAGAGCCATAGATACTACCATCAACCTGTGGATACTAGCATTAATGCTTTTATCCATGTTGTGATGTTACTATCCTATACATAATATTAGTTGAATTTTAAAAAGACTAGTTGTGATCTTTTTCATTTTATATCACCTTTCTACTAATGTATTCAGATTTGGTGCACAAGATGTATGTTTTTTCTTATTTATCAAATTATAGATCTTCACTTTAGGTCATTTAATCTAAAAAATGGGTTATTTGGCTCATATTTTCAAGATGACCTCAAATACCCCTCTATTAATGAACACTACCTACATATGCAATAGTCCAATGAGGGCCTTAGAATTATGTAGTTTCCACCTATTTATGGGATTAAGTGTGTGCAAGAGTGTAATATATTATATGTATATGCATACAATGATCTACTTTGTAACTTCAAAAATACATCTCATGGGCTACTCTTTAAATTCTTCAAACCTTTTGTAGGTCTACACATGTGACTGGTACAAAAATAGAGATGAATAGGGAAGTGAAACTTAGTTATTCATTTGATTGAATGAGCCTTGGTAGGTACTTAATTGGTATTTTATTGATGAATAATGAGAAGGCTTATATTTGTATTTATACCACAAATTTTGAAAACATATCATGGTAGGGTTTAATAATATAAATAGTCTGAGCCATATTTTCAAAACATTTTCAATTTGGATGACTTTTTAGGTATGGGCACTAGTAAATAATGACACCAACATCGATACTAGTGTCCCTTTATGGATGATAGTGTCTACAAGATATAAAAATGTTGAGGATTTATAATTGACAGTGAATCACGTATATCATTATTTAACCTTTCTATGGTGTACATGTGGTATGGGTCATTATAATGATAGATTGAGATTATAAGATAAGTATTTAGACATCATGAGATGGAAAATGTAAGAATTTTGGTAGCATTAATGTATATAACTAAAGGGTAGAGCCTTGATTGGTATTTATCAAATATATAAGAGTAAGATTCTATATAAATTTTGTTTTATCATTTACGTGGTGTAGTAATATATATACACTTATTAAAATCCAATCAAGTGAGGACCTTCTTCAAAAGGTCATAACCACCATACTTTTAAGTATATCTAATGATTTTGGCTATGTAAAAGCTAAAAAGTGTTTTGCACCACCAAAAAATATGAGGTCCTATGTACACATAACAATGGGCACCAATACAAAGGAATGAATCACTGTGTTAATGACCAGGCACAAAATTTAATGTGGGGTAGATCGTGCCTTAGAAGGTTAAAATATGGCATCTAGGGAAAGATGTCATGGATAATAACTGATGAGGAGTTCATTAAAGGACTTTAATAAGGAAATGAGGTGAATAGAGAAGGAGTGATATTGAGATGTGTAGGACACACATAAAAGGGGGATATGAAGTGAAAAAAGATGGTGTGTAGACTAAGTCAAGGGTACAACATGAATTGATAGGTGATAATAATGAGGAAAAATAAAGTAGATATTTATATAGCCATATAGTGATATATGGTGGTGAAAATACCAAAGGACAAAGGATGGTAGTTCTAGGAGGCCAATATGTATTAACTACTATCATATTTCATCAGCTCAAGGAGTGACTCAACCATAGAAATTAAAAGTGTGTGAGGTATGACTTAGGCCATTCTAAATTTCATAATTTAAAACCTAAAACATCACTTAGATAGGATACACTATCATAGGTTTAATAAATGAGTGTAAAACCTTATGAAATGATATTTTTCAACCTATCAACTAAACGAACTAGTGACACCTTCATATTTATAAATTTAAGAAGGTGACCCATGGTAGAGGTTTCTAATAAAATAAAATAAAAATTGATAGATAATCAATGTTAGGAGAATTATAGTGTTTTAAGAGGAAGGGTTGATAAGTTTGGGACATAACATTATAAGGAGAATCTAAGAGGATCATAGGGGGGAGGAGGAAACCTTCCAAAGGGTTGGGATTTGAAGACTACTAGTAGGAAAGCGTAGAGCTGAGAATATGGAGGCCCCACACATGTTTATTTCTATGTGGGATATTTAAATCAAGGAGGATATGAAATTTTATGTCCCACTCTATTGAAATAGTACATGGAGACAATATAATTTTAAAAAGTAGGATAAATATTAAGAAGACAACCAACTAAGTGGAATATTTTTTTGGATATTACTAATATAAGATTCCATTCTCTCCTTTAATATTGGATGGTATAAGGTAGGAAGTTTAGGAGAAGATGTAGTCATCTCAGTGAATATTTGTGTATAAATCTAACCTAAATAGGAAGAGGAAATGGGTAGAAGTTGGCATGTTCAGTTTTACATAAATTAAATTTGGTTGAACCATGAGTTAAGGAATTACGTAGAGGATATTTTCAATTAGAAGATCATAAGACATTGAAGAGAAAATTAAATGGAAAGGAAAGGAGAAAAGGCTACATGAATACACATAAATATCATGATTAGTGTTTACCTAGACTAACCTAAAATTAAGGAGAAGTCCCTACAGGAGCATTAGATTAGAAGAAGGTAGGAAACCACCCATACTAGATGGCTAGATCCATCCAAAAAATTGCCCTTGCTATTCAAGGGTACTATAGGTGTTAACTACAATGAACTAGAATGTAGGTAAAAGTAAATGGTTGGGTTAACTCCATGAACCTAAATAATGACAGCATGGGTTGACTCCAACCCATGAAAGGAGCATAGGGGAAAAGATGACCCAGAGATGTAGGAATAAGTTGTTCGGGCACAATGGTGAGTAGAGGAAGGTTATTTCAAGAGAAAAATGGAGAAACAGGTGATTTTGAAGGTTGATAAACCGTAAGGAAGAATTTTAAGTGATCCTAATAAAGTAATCCACAATTTAACAAGGGAAATAGGATGCTCAAAATATAGAGGATAAAGGTTTATGCTCTAGGTGAATACATTGTTAGGTGGAAGGGATTGATATGATGTGAAGAGATTGGGAATAGATTAATTAGATTGGAATTGAAGGTAGGCAAAGGGAAAGTCATAATGTATTGACCCAAGAATCACAGTAGAGGATGTGAGGGAAATTGTGGGAGTTATAATTGACATAATATATTTAAAGATAGTTACAAAGTGATGGCATAAAATGACAAAGTAGTTGGATGTGGACAAATATAGAATTTAAATTGACAAGGGTGGTAAATACATTAACTATTGGTAGTTAAAATTGATCCATCCACCAAAAATACCTTAGAAGCAAGTAAAATAAAAGGAAATTGAAAGATTATAGAGAGAGGGTTGAGATTATGAAATAAAGCTAAATGGAGTAGTAGGGAATGTTATTTTTTATCAATTAAGGGGAAAAACACATGGGAAACCTATTGTTATAATTTAGTTATAGGGATGGAACTATTTGTTATATAGGTAATGTTAGAGCACCTAAATTATTGATTGTAATAGTAAGTAGTCACGTATGGGTGAGCCCAATATTTAATGAAAAAAGTATTATTTAATTTACAAATGGTGTTATGGTTGTGTAATGATATATTTGATATTCATTTTTAATTTTTTATTATTTTCATAAGTCTCTAATGAATACTAATTTGTTAGCATTTAGTGATGTGCCAAATGAACTAATTAATATAACTAAGTATGTGGGATCAAACAAGTTATTGTGCATTCTCACAATCTAGCTAATTCCCATGTGAACATTATGTGATTGTGCTACTTGAAATTTGATCCAACCATATGATGTATTCAAGTTTCAATAACCTCTCTATGAACATAAATCCAATTCCTAACCTTAATTTTTTTTTATGGAAATAAATGTAACCATCTCAAGGAACCACACATTGTTCTATTCCATGAAGACTTTAATCCACGATAATTTTGCATAGAAATGTCAATTTGCTAAAATTTATTAGATATGTGAATATTCATGATTTATCCATGTGTTAAACATCATGTGTCCATTCCTAATAGACTTATCCATAGGACCTAAGTGAACTCTATTCCTTCATGACTATGTGTTAGTTTTATGAAAACATGTGGATGGTCTAGATCATCACACCATCATGTAATCCAAGCGTCATATCTAAATCAAATTCATTTAAATCCTTGGAATTAGCCACAACCATGGCATACATGTGTGTTGGGTAGAGGTCATGTGAAACACTAAAAAAACTATTAATATGACATAAAAAAACCCATGTGCATAAGGGCCCATGGTCTTTCTACTTCCTTGAATATTGTGGAGATTATTTGCAAACTTAGACTAACCACACCCTAGTCTACATATGTTTGAGGTTATAAACTATGGTTTAATGTGAATGAAATTGTAAATCTTAGGTCATGTAGTTATGGTTTACTTATGAAAATTGAATTAATACCAAATGAAATTGCTCCTCCAAAGTTTTATCTCATAAAATTTATAACGTGCACTTCTAAAGATAACTTGAAAGCTCTTATCATGAAATATATTTTTGGTAAAGTAGCTCAGGTCACTATCCCATGCCATCATATTATTGGATTATAAAAAATGACATTGCTACCACTTGGTTTATTAATCCTACTAATTTCACTAATATTCAACCTATGACATGAGATGCAGGATCTGATTCCACTTGATGTAGGGGGATTCCTACAATTCTTAATGCATACTCCTAGCTATGATATTTGAATTTTTTTCCCTTCATTCATATTTAATTTCATTACCTCTTAATAGGTACTCTATTCCTCTTTAAACCCTTGATCAATTCTTAGATTGTCTAGGCTCATAAGCCTCCTTGCACGTATAGTCATCCTTTTTATATTGAGTACATATTATATTTCATATCCCTCTACACTCTTACCTAAGAACCAACTTCATCATCTCATCCAAAATTTTCAAGACCTCACTCTCTATTCTTATTTAAAACTTATTCATTCTTTGATATATATTCATAGGCCTAAAATATTAATGCATGAATATAAGATTCATGTCTCCACCAATGGGGGTCATATGTCAATTATCCTATATATTATCTCTCCCATACACATCTATTCATAATATTCACTATCAAGGTTAGGACACTCAAACAAACCATTCTTTCCTCCTTGAAGCATAGTCCCTTATAGCCCTAATTTTTCAAAAAGTAGCAAGTGTGAGTAATATACCAATTTTACATATATAATAAAGACACTTTTATATACCATTTATATTCTTACTAATCCACCTAAATTTTTAGGTCAATAATCTCAATGGAAGTCCTTCTCTCACACCTTTCTTGTCAATTAGGTCTCTTTAGACCTATTTCAAGCACACAGTCTTAGTGATCATATCTTACATCAATGTACCAAATTAAAACCTCATGAATACTCTATAACATTTCAAAATAAACTATATTTATAGGTTTAATTAATTTTGTTATGTGGAAACTCAAGTTATTCTAGTTGTAATATTAAAACCCTAGTCTTGATTTTTACAAGCCTGTGTAAGGCCAAGAGTCTACAAAATGGGATAGATTGAATTTTAGACCACTTAAAACACATATAATACCTCTAAATTTTATTTAAAAACTCTATTCACTTTTTTCAACAGCTATTTTCTCATGAACAATCCCCTAACTTCTTTAACAATCACTTTTATAGAGTTATAGGTACTTTTCTAAGACTATGTAAAGGTTTTTTGTTGTATCTTACACTTATAAACAAAATTTGAGCCTCAAAATGGGTTAATTTTATAATTAATAAATTATCTACTATTATTATGCTTCAAAAAATTCAATAACCCTTAAACAATCATCAATAATTCAAACATACTTGTCATTTTGGACTGTGTAAACACTAAATTGTTCCTTGTTAAACTGTGATGTAGACGAACTTATGATTATTTGGAAAAATGTTTATAGGAACCCAATATATATAAATAAATACACAATATAATATTTCTCATATGATATTAATCTCATGGAAATATAAAAAATACTCTCTAAAACATTTTTTTATTCCTTGATCTTATTGCTCATATAACAATCAAACACAAAATTCACAAAGGTAGGCAAAGTTATTTCCAAATATTGATCTTTTTTGTCATTATTAAGGATCTCATCCTCTATAATTTCAATATATAATATACTATATCCCACTACTACTCACTCTATATACACACCTACATGCATTTCCATTCTTTTATGACATCAAACATGCAAAATAACTCTTTCTTTAGGCTAACTCCATGTATGGTGGCAATTATAAATCCAAGTTTCTTGGATTAAATTTATTTTTTACAAGATATTAACATTGAAAAACCTTTAACACCACTCCTAGGACCTACTATGACCCTTAAAAAACTTTCATGAACATTTTTATTTCACACAAAACCTCAAAACACCACTCAAATCCCAATCACAAATTCAAATTTTTAAATTTTACCTTTTGGTGGGAAACTCCAAATGGCTAAGAAACACAAAAATTCAAGACTCTTAATGACTCCAACACACTATATGGGACCATATAATACCCCTCAGACTCATATAATCCTAAAAATGACTAACATGAAACTTTCAAACATAATAACAACTTATGTCAACTTGTGATGCTCTACATCAAACTCCCTAAGTGGGAATATTTGAACTCCTAATCAAATTTACCTTGTGTAACTTCTTCATTTTTTTTCCAATTCTTATCCCTATGATGTTCTGAGCTCATATTGATACTACTCCTCTTATCCTTCTCATTTCTTCTTAGTTGGTTCTTTTTTCTTTGTCTCCTTACCTTGGCTTGCCTCTTTGCCAACTCATCTTCTATTTTCATAAAGTATAGGATATTATACAACTCTTTCCCCACATCATATTCCATCTCATCCATATTTTATTTCTATTTATCATAATCTACTTCAAAGGGATGGATCTTATTCTTCGCTCTTACTCCTAATCCATAGTCTCCTTCTACATTTATCATGGTTTGTTCATCCACTCCTTGCTAGTCTATCTTATTAGCAATGCTTTCTCATTTGTCCTCATTCTCTAATTGATTCTTAGGCATAAATTATTCATTCACCATTATCATATATATATATATATATATATATATATATATATATATATATATATATATATATATATATATATATATATATATATTCCTATTCATGATACTTCATATTCTCATGGTGATTCTTGTCATAGCCTTCTTGCTCTTTTTTTAATGTCTTCACCTCGACCAATTTAGGTTCATCATATCACAACACTTATTGGTAACCTCTTATCTTACTGTCATCATGTATACCTATAAATAACTCATTTATAACATTACCAGTTAAAGAGATTAGCTTCTTACCTTGC
>JARHVA010008113.1:375000-382500 GCA_037957365.1 Torreya grandis
CTCTCCTTACTTAAGAGATTCAAAACTTAAATTAATATTTATTAATTTGATATATATCCATGAAATTAATTTTCATATCTTATCAAACCTAATACAACTCATTTGGGTCCATCAAAAACTCACCAAGACCTTGCTTTTCACCTTAAGCTCTCACTAGACTTCAATTCCCTATAGCCTTGGAAACACATATATCTCATTATGTGGAATAATGCATAGATGGTATTGGAAAACTAAGGGAATATTTAGTACCCAATATGAATTTACGTGTCCATGTCAAATTTCATGATCATAAATTGAGTGGAAGTACACTTATTATCCTATTTTCTCCCTCTAATTAGGCCTCTAGGCCTAGAAACTGAGATTTTGCTCCAGATACCTCCCACATGTTTGAAAATTTCATTAAGTGTGTGACTAAATTTACCCAACCTATGACAATGATCCATCCCAAATTTAGGCTTATAATACCCTATGTAGAAAGGTAAACCATGAAATGGCCAAAAAAACCTAGCCTTTCATAAGCCTTTTTCACACTGCCTTTAAGAATCAGACTTGTTTAAGTAATTTCAAGGTTACATGTATATATTTTTAGGCCTAATGGGATATAATACACTTCAATTAATCCTCCCTAATTGTTTTCATCTATCTATGAGGTCAACAACCTTGTTTTGATCTCAAATATTTACCAAAACATAACATTTATTACATCCATACAAGTGTAGGTACAAGCAGGTGTCATGGTGAGGACATACTTGGAGTGATAAATCATGTTAAATATGTTTCAAGAATAATGCAACTCATTATAGGCACCTTAGAATAAAAAATCATGTCCTTATTAGGGTTTTATGAGGGTTTAATGTAGTTTGAGTTCTCAACAATTGTTTATAATCCATAGGGCCTTAAATCCTTAAAAAAAGCCACAAATTTAAATTGAATAAGTGTACTCAAATACCCCTAAGTGATTAGGTTCCCATGTAACTTGTCTATATAGATCTGAGCTTGAGAAATTTCTCTTTGAGTCTCTACTATGCCATTAGAGAGTGCTCTGCAGTCTTAACCTTTTTTCATAAAGGTTGGAGACATAAACCAACATTTGATGCCAAAAGTATGAAGTTTGGATACCCCTTCACCATCATTGAACACCATTATACTAAATTCAGAAGGTTAGAGTCATACTAAGCAAGATAATCTTGGTCTAAAAATGGAGTCATGCACTTACAATAGCTCAATAAGGTTTTATAAGCCAAACAATCACTTTCTTTGTCTTATTTTGCATATGGATGACCTTATAAGATATATGCCACTAATATACACTCCATAATGATCTAATATTCTTATTTTAACCTCAAAAGACCATTTTTATCACAAATGTACATACAAGTCTTTGTGTGTGATCTTAGACCTAATAGGCCTATTAACCTTGGCACCATTTTTGTTGACTCTAAGAATCATATGGAGTCATAATAACCTTAGAATATCATTCCCATGTGATTTTATTCTTCCAAATAACCTCTTATCTCCCAAATCAATTAAGCATATTCACTTGATAAGGCAAGCCTATAAGTGTGAAAATGACTATGTCTATAGGGTCTAGAGGGGAACTATTTTGATCATCCTCTCTCATCTTTATTTTAGGTTTCTATTTGATTTTAGCAATTTTTTCACTTTTCCTATTCACTCACCTAACCTTAAATTCCAGTATTATGCATTATATCCTCTTTACAAGTTTGCAAACCAACCTAAATTGCTTAGGCAATCCTATAAGTGGTCATTTGGGGTTTTGACTACAATTTTGGATTTAGGATCTTAATGAAAATCACTAAGAAAAATAATGACATTTTAATGGTATTTAGTGCTTATTTATCTTCCTTTTAAACTATGCAACCTTCAAGATTTCGCAAGCTCACAAGCATACCTTTATCTCTTCTTGCATTTGTTCATGACATGGTTGTAGGTAATGACTGAGAATATTTTGAGTGTCAGGATTTAAAACATGGCCTTATCAGCTAAGTTATTGAAATTTTAAAATTAATTTAACTTCATTTAAGGCTTATTCAAATTCAAGTTATCCTTCTATAATTTATTGGCACTTTCCATTTTCTCGAGCATATATGTTCTACCTATAGGTCTATTTAGGTTTCATTATCTCAATGTCTTTGGTAATCACATGAGAGAACTATGAATTTTAGACTCTAACTAGATAGGTCTTCTTCATTATCTATATTTCACATTTACATATTCATATCTTCTTCATGTTGACTTAAGATCTCAATTATTCAAGTCTTGAATATTCTACCTATAGATGATCATTGGGTGTCTTGACATTGGGTCTTAAGACCACACCTTATCCACTAGTCTTAGACTTATCCAAGAATAGATACACCATATATCTCTCAACATTTAGGTTTTCAAACTCAAACCTTGATGCACATTTCATTCAATTTCACATGAAAAGAGACCTACAAGTTTGTAGACCTTTAGTCTACATTTTCATGTTTTCAATCCTTCACATGATGCAAGTTTGATCTCTTGATCCCTAAGAAAGTATATTAATTTATTTCTCAACTCTCTCTTGAGGTTAATACCTTCATACACCTCTAATAATGTAGTATTAAACCTTCACAAACCATTTTGTAGGTAATCTCAATAACATAATCTAATTGGTTGATGACATTAATGCTACTTGGAGGAGTGGTACGTAATGACCAATCAGATTAGGGAGATTTATATGAGATGATAAAATGGTGTAAAACATTAAAACATCCCTTGTATATATTTGACCCTATTTTTTCTTTCAATACTTAAAGTGTAACTTGTGACATATCCTTCATGGATGCTCCTCTTGATCTCATGGAAGTTCACACATGTGAGTTTGATGAAAAAAAGTGTGGAATGGATGTGTATACCTATACATAACTCATAAAACACTCACCATTCTCTAAAAATCTTCAAAATACATGAAATTGGTGTAAAACATGAGCTTATGGGATTTATTAGGTGTTTTTGATTGCCTATCTTGTTAGCGATGGTTCATATAGCTCAACCCCTTAAATCTTAAAATATTTTAAATAATATTAAGCCCATGAGGGATAATTATTATTCATAAGATAATTTGGCCCAAAACTATTGTATGTTCATGAAACAAGCATAAACTTATGGCCTTCTTGAGCTTATGAAGAGCTCAACTAGTCTTCTGACTATTTTTATGCATCTATTGAAATCCCAACACCTATGTAAGTTCATTTTGAAAATGGATAAGTTAAAGAGACACTATTATACACATTTTCACCTAAATATGGCTCCTATTGGCTGTAAAAGTGACTTAAAATTACCACCTTTTGAATTATTTTATATCATTACATGTTCTACAAATTTATCTAAATCTGACCATCTTTTGACCACCTTCTGACACCATACATGTTATAATCTCTCTTTTAATGTTTGGCCTTTTGAAAATTATGTATCATTCTTTCAAATTGGCTTAGAGAGTGGCTTAAGACCTTGAGGTACATAACAAACATGGTGGAAGACAAATGCATGACTATATGACCTTCAATATATGACATAACTCATATTATAACTAATCATAATGATAGAACCTATAACACACATGACAACAACATTATCTCATGAATGACCTTTGAAGGCTAAACAAGTACATAAGAGACCAAACCTTAAACAATGTTAATCAAGGATTTAGTTGACCACTAGAAGACCACTAAAAGACCTAGGTGACCATATAAAAGCTTGGATATCCCTATGAAAAAAATTTAAACTAGAAGGGTTGACTCATTTTGACCAAGGGTTTAAAATTAATCAACATTTATTTCTACTAGTCATACACTTGTAGAGACTGAATGTTGAGTGGTTAACCAATGGAAAAAATGATGTGGGTACCCTTTTACCATTTTGGAAAGTCAGATATGCAGACATGTATACTGATGCATTAAATTCTAATAATATTTTTGTGGTGTATTTAAATTAATATGTAAGGATGTAGAGACTCATTACATACATGTTTTTTTAATTGATTCAAAAAAATAATCTAATCAATATATGACCTTGTAATCTATGAGAGAAATTTCATATTGCACTGAGAAAAAGTTTGTTTAAGAATTTTGAATTGAGGGAATAATTAAAAAAATTAACGTTATTTGAAAACGAATTTTGTGGGAAACTGTGTGAAAAAATACCAAAAGGGGATACCATCAATCAAAGGTAGGATATCTCCCCATGCTTGCATTTTTTTTAAGTTTTATGTTGTTTGATGACACGTAATCATTGGCTTATTAAAAACAAAGATTTTTTTTTTGTTCCTTTTTGTTCAGTGGTAAGTATGCAATGCAAACTTATATTTTTATTTTATAGTTTTAGATAAGGTATCTCATAGGTGGCTACATGGGAAAATGAATATATGACTTGTCATGTAAATAATGCAAAGAACTAGCTATAGTTGCATTATTTTGTATAGTATTATGTTTTTCGATGTAATGTAATCATTGGATTCTTGTAAACATACCTATGTTGATGTTATTTATTGGGTGGTGATGAGACAATAAATTACTAGTATTTTTAGTGCTTCACATGAATAGACTAGAGATTATACATGCAACCATTGTCAAGTGATTTAAAAATGGCCTATTAGAATCACCTTATTTTTTAAATTACTATATGGGTTATTTGTCATTATTTGTGGCTATTTGATGGTATGGAATTATTGGGTTCATGAAAATTATTGGTCAAGGAAAACATCAATCGCATGTAGGATATGTCCATGTGCTTGCATTGTTTTTTACATTATTATGTTGTTTGATAGCATGAAATCATTGGATTCTTAGAAAAAAAGATTTTTTAACGATCATTATTTTTTCAGTGGTAATTATTTGATGTAAACACTATTTTTTTTGGTTTTACATCTTTAGAGAAGGAATCTCATGGGAAACTACATGGAAAAGTGCAAGAGGGATTTCTCCTCTAAACAACACAAAGAATTTGTTATGTTTTCATAAATGTTTATAGAAGTATGTTATTTAATCGCATGGAATCAATAAATTATTATAAGTATGACTCTACTGATGGTATTTTTTGGGTGGCAATAGGAAAATAAGGCCCTAGTAGTTTGATGGATCGATGTGGATAGACTAGAGATTAGGCATGGAGCCATGTCAAAGTGATTTAACAGGGCATATTAGAATCGCCTTATTTTTTGAATTATTTTAAGACTTGTTTGAAATTATTTATGACTACTTGATGGCATGGAATCACTAGATTCTTATAAACATAGCTTGTTCAATGGTAAGTTTGTTGTGAAAAATGCTATTATTAATTTTTAACAATTCTAGAGAAGGTGTTTCGTGGGAAACTATGTGTCATATAAATAACACAAAAAATTAGATATGATTGAATTTATCAATAGTATTAGGTTTTTTGATGTCACAAACTCATTGGCTTATTCTTAAAAAGTTTTACTAATTCTATTTTGTTCAGTGGAAACAAGACTATAAATCCCTACTCATTTGATATATTGACACACAAAGAAGAGAGACTATGCTTGAAACCATTTTCTAGGTAAGCTAACAATACTTATTTGAATCATCCCATTTTTTTGTGAATGACTATATGGATTGTTCATGGTTATTTATGAATACTAGATGGCATGGAATCATTAGATTCTTGTAAATAGATCTATGTTGGTTCTTTTTTTGGGTGGATGTGGGATATTAAGGCCTTGGTCTTTTGTTAACTTAACATGCATAGACTAGAGACTGGCCATAAAGCTATTTAATAAGTGAGTTAATAGGGTGTATTAGAATAATCCTTTTTTTCATTTATTTTTGAATGACTATTTGGGGTTTTCATGTTTCTTTATCACTGTTCAATATGTTTCTTTTTCTCATGAATTTTTTTATTGGTATGTAGGGTTCTCGATTAATTTTTTTCAAAGAACTATTTTAAGGTGTGATAATTTATGACAATGGTGATCATTGGATGAAGTTAAGTTTTGTCTTATGAAGAGATAAATTTAGGTTTTTTTTTCATTATTTTTAATAATATTATGTTATTTGATGACATGGAATAACTGGCTTGTTGTAAACATTTCTATCTAAATTCCATTTTTTGTTGTCTAGAATTAAGTACTTTTAGGTTTGGATCAGACATATGAGGATCAAGTTATTTAGAATATTTTGTTTCTTTGTTTAATTTAAGCATTCACAATAGTGACTTAATTAGATAGTCAACTTTGCCTATCATGATTTTATTGGATGATAATTATCTATTCAACATTTCCATTCAAATTTTTAGATTAGAGTAAAACCACCTTTGATAATTGGTATGGGTACCAGCCTCAGACACATCAGGAGGTTTACATCTCCCCCTAATGGAAACCACTTGGCCAAGATTACAAAAAGGACCCTACAACATGAGAAATGGATCTCCTCCTAGTCATAAATAGTTGATCGAGAGTACAAGGAGAACCCAATCAAAAGTAGTAACTAATTTTAAATGGATTGGTAAAAAGTAGAGGAAGAGCTACAACCAAATTTGACTAGATTAGAAACCATCTAGTTTTGGTTGAACTCAAAACCAAAGATACCACATTTGACTGGTTCATCAACCAACTAGTTTTATTTGGACCAAAAACCATCCTAGATTAAAAAAGCCAAAGGCCTATGTCTCAAAAGTACTAGCAACTTGATTTGACTAGATCAAGTACCAGTGTGCATCTAGAAAGAGATACAGGTCTCAAAAAACTCTTTGAGATGCCCATGGGACCCAAAACAAAATAGAAAGAACCCAAAAAATTTAGATGGATTGGTAACCATTCTGAATTTAAAAGAGAATGAGGTCTAGATCTATGAAATAACCCTTTTGATCCCATAGTGGACCCAACATTCCAATACCAATTACATTTTACTCGTGCAATACCTAATCAATTTTAGCTAGATCAAATACTAGTTTGGTAGATGAATTAATATGCCTGGGTTTCAACACTAACCCTCTAGGTTATGAGGGGATCAATATCTTAATTTTAACTAGATCCAACATTTCAAAAATAATTGAATTTTACTAGTGCAGTACCTAATCAGTTTTAGCTAGACCAAATACTAGTTTTGGAAGATGAAGCAAGAGGCTTAGCTATCAACACTAACCCTCTAGGTTATGAGGGGATCAAAGTATTAATTTTAACTAGATCAAGAACCATCCTAGATATAAATTAAAGTCCAAGTTTTTAGAACCATCTAGATCCTCTAGGGGACCCAACATTCCAGAATTATAACTAGATCTAGTTTTAATTAGACTGACAACCAATTTGGGCTAAAAAATCAAGAGGCCTAGGGCTTAAAAGAACCAAAATGGTCACAAAAAACTATCAAATTGATTTGACTAGATCAAAAACTAGCCTGAATACAACTAGAGGTCCAAGTATCTAGTTATAGGAAAGAGGGGTAAAAACATTTTGGGACCCTTACAAGACCTAACTCAAATAAGGCACTTCCATGA
>JARHVA010008113.1:387500-552947 GCA_037957365.1 Torreya grandis
AAATAATTCAAAAATGACTTCATGTACTTCAAAGGGTGCTCAAATAGTGCATTTTGAGCTTGAGAGGAAAATTTTCATGTTCATCAGTGCATGTAGACTTTGCATGGGGAGATGATACTTTCATATATATTTATTAAGTTTCATAAGATTTTTTTTCAATAATTATTTCATGGATTAAGGACCTATTCTTTATGAATGATTGCTAAGAAGGTAAGCAGGTTTTTATGTGAAAAATTCCTAGTCTTATAACCTGATGTTGAATATCTTTATTTTTTATGATTAAGAAGGAGGTGGATGGATTTAATTTTGGAATGTATAGGATTCAAGTGAGAGATTTTTGAAAGTATCTAGGGGAAAAAATGGGTGTGTGATAAATATTATAAATTGATTCAAAAATTAATGGAAATTTTAAGGAATACTAATTTCTCTATGTCAAATTTCTAAGTCCTCAAATTTGCCTAGTTGATATGAAGGAAAGGATGCCATGAGTGAGAAAAACCAGTTAGAGTGAGAAGTGGAATTGAAAGGCCTAATCAGTGAGTAGGGATGGATCTAATAAATTGAGGTATTTTTTTGAGACCTATTCCTCTTAATTAATTTATTTACAAGTTATTATTCTCATACATAGGTGAAATAGTGCTTTCAAAGTGACTTCTCTGAGTAATGAAGACTGTGAGCTAGTGATTTGAGGAATTGATCTGTTAGACCAATAAATGATGATATAAAAAGATAAATATCTACTTGAGAGTTATCTTGAGATTCATATAAGATATTAATATGGATTATATGTTATTAAAGTGTTATTTCAAGTGATATATAAGAACATCTACATGACTGTACTGTTAGAAGGTACAGACAGTCTGAGTGGTTAGTTTGAAGGCATAAGTTGGAAGTTGTTTGAGCAGAGTTAAAGAAACAAATAAGTATGAATATTTTATAAAAGTATAAAATATTTATGATAAGTATTATAATTCATTTTTTATTTCTAATTAAGTTTGGAGAGTCAAAAATACTTGACTGTAATTTGATTGTGTTTTACCAGAATTGAGTGAGCTTGTGATAGTGGTGTTTTTGGATGCTTGACGCCTTTTTAGTGAATCCAAATGGTTTTGGTGATTTTTTTAGGTCATGTAGGACCCATTAATTTAATTTATTCATATTTTTGATTGAAATAATTTATCTTTCACTTTAGATGTGTGAGATAGTGTTTTCAGTGTGTGAAGACCTAATTAGTGAGTAGTCTAAATGGCTTGGTTCATGAGGTGAGTTGGTGTTCCAAGTGGCATGGACCTTTGTGGGAGTATTAAAGGGTATATTTGAGGCATTTTTGATGTTTTTAATTCATTTATTAAGGTTGAAGGTGGACCAATGAGTTCAAGGTGTAATGTGTTGGTTTGTAGGCCTAATTCATTTAGATCTCTATTAGGCCTATTTGGTGTTTTGGGTCTTAAGGGCAATGACCAACATAGGGAGTGTAGGGATATTACATATAAAATGTATTAGGATATATTTAAAATATATATCAAGCATGGAAATTATCTTGTCTGACCAAGATGGGTTAGATGAGAGTATGGTATATATACTATGCCTAATTGGCCTATTTGAGGATGGAGAGTGTGTGTGGACAAAAGTGAAGGAAGAAGCTCAATCAAGTAGAAGAGATAGGTCATTGAGGTATATTAGAGGGTGAAGATGATAAGTCATATTTTTCTAAGTAGGTTCATGATCTAACAAGTCATTAGACCTAACAATCCAAAGGGTGACTTGATTGAGCGAATAAGCTAGGAGTGTCTACCTAGAGAAGAGAAGCAGGTTTGAAGGTGTTAGAGAAAGAGAAGGTCATCATCAGATGTATAAGACATAAAATCCATGGTGAAAATCAGAGCTGAGGTGGTTGAGTGGGTTCTTAATCACCTATGGGGTTGTATCATCCTTATTATTTGGAGCTAGTTAAAGGTTTAGTAGGTACTTGGCTAAAATGAGGGGTGGGTGCTCCTTGATCAGTTGATGTTGGTATAAAAGTCTCATGTTTATGATATATTTATAAGATAGGTAGTCCATTGTTTGTATGATTAAGAATGGGTTTTATCCCTCATGAGGTTTTCCCACATAGATGAAGTGTACTTATGTTGATTACTTTTGATCTTAGTTATGTGTTGATTTGTTTATGTTATACTGAAGTGTTTGTTTCATTGGAATAAAATGGAATTGATTATGAGATGTTGAGCAACTAATTCAGCCCCCCCCCCCCCCCCCGCTCTTAGTAACTACTTCCAATAATTGGTATTAGAGTAGGACCTTTGAAGGAGAATTGATAGCCTATAGGTGATCCTAAGTAGCTTAAGGTATGATGAAGATAATGTTCATCTTATTTGCAATGATGGATAAGTCTATAAAGATCAGAGTTGAAGTATGCAAATATGGGTCTACATGTTGGCACTAGAAATTTCAAAGAAGATTATATAGAAGCCAAATCCAAGATAAAACTTGAGTTATATGGTAGGTCTTAAGAAGATGGTCTCTTTGTCAGCAAGCATGATAGGTACAAATATGTACACATGTCTTGAAAGGTAGAGGTCTACAATTGAAGGAGAAATTGATCATCAAACAAGACAAGATATGCATTGTGAAGAGGACCATTGGTGAGTTGATTTATTATTTTTGATCAAGTTTTTTCAAGATGTTAAAGAAAGGTTACATTAAGCAAAAGAAATATTATCCTATGTATATTAGGTCTCCATGAGACCTAATCAAGAAATATAGCCTAATGGTGCCTTGATAGTATATGCAAGTGATTCGAGGGATTTTAAGCTTGGTGAGATCTATTAAAAGTTATCATCAATGTATTTTGATAGGATTTAGTCATTGTTAAGGAATTTATGGACCATCTTGGTTAATTAGTTGTTAATTAAAGCAAATAGGGGTAATTTAAATTAGGCCTCCTTAAGACCTAAAGAATATATGAGAGCTAATGTAGCTTTCTGAGTAAGAGTGAATGGTTTGTGGATACTTATACATGAAAAATACTCATAGAAAATGGAAACAAAGTACATGATAAGGTCTAGCTTATTAAGGGAGATTTGAAAGTGTGTGTTTTTGAAAGAAAAGCTCCATGGAAGTTGACAATGTCTCAACGTCTCTTGATTAATAGACTAGTGTGACTTGCTGAGTTGAATGGTGACTTTAGACTTTGAAGGTGACTGATCAAAGTGTATGATAGTATTCTCAAGGTAATATGACATTTGTAGATGCTCTATGAGTAATTAGATTGATATAAAATTTGGAAAGCTAGCTCAAGAGGTAAAAGATAGTTATTTGATGGTTTCAAGATGAGTTATGACTATAAACCCTAAGATTATTTGAGTAATCTGAGGTTGATAGTTGTTCTAAGCTTCCTATCAGGGTTCCAAGTATGCTTATTGCAGAGGTTGAAGATTGTTGTTTCAAGAGTTGCCTTTGGTTCTATGCCTTGTAGATGAGATGTTTTAGAAAGGGAGAATGATTTTAGGATTATTGAATTCTTATATGTTGTTTGGTATCTGTTACATATCTAAATATGTCATAAGTTTTGAGTTTTCATAACAGGGTCTTAATTGTGAGGGTGAGGTTGATCCTTTGAGTCAATTTAAAGGGCTTTCATGAAGAGATCAAAGGACTAAGAGGTTGTTTATGACCTTAAGGTCATGTACCATGAGTTTTATTATTGTGCTATCATATGTTGAGTGTTTTGAAATAAATATTTCTTATCAAATGTCTGATAGATAGTTGGTGTATACACAATTATATGATTATGTGTTTCCATGAAGTAATTTGAAGAATTATTAATCAGAATAACTTGTGGTGTTTGAAGGATAGATGGTTTATGAATTAAGTATCATATGTGATATATTATTGTTTGTCTCAGATGTTTAAGTTAACCCAAGAAGTCATTTGGAAGCAAGAATGGTTTTAGAAGGAATGTTCAGGTCTCCTAGTCCTAAAGTGCATTTTTGATCAACTTTTGATGCCTTGGTTGAGTGGTGTTTTGAAGGAAAATGAATAATATATTTAGATGAGGTCATGAGTAATATTGACAAAAGTCATTCCAAGGTGGTTTGAGGTCTTGATGAGCTCAGACATGAGTTTTATAGTCAAAAATTAGAGTTGACCAATTTTAGTAGTGATGACTGCCTAGAAGGTGCCCAAAGTGATCTTATGGTAATTTATGATGGAAAGAAGGTTGTAAATAGATTATTAAAGTTGGGTTTGACATGTAAAATTAGGATAGGAGGTTTGATGGTGTCCATGAATTACTTAGGTATGAATTTGCCCTTTTGGTCAAGGTGTTTGCTGTAGATAATGAGCCTGTATGCATAGATTGCTTGGTTTCAAGGGTCACTTGAAGAATGAATATATGTCATGAATAATTTTTTGCTTAGGAAGGTATGAATTTTTTTTTAATACATGTTCCATGTGGTTTCATAGTTTTTTTAATCCTTTTATGCTAAGTGGAACATTTTGAGTGGCCATTGGCTTCTGTTCTCAAGAGCATGCATTTGGTGGCTTGAAGGAAGTCATGGTTCCCAAAGGTGTGGAGGATTTAAATTTGGCATGGTATTTATTTTTTTTGGTCTCCAAGTGTGGCATCTAGGTCAAGTGTCTACGTTGATCAAAGGTTGACTTTTAACCAAAATGGTACTTTGAAGGCCTAGTGATTTGGGCATATTTGGAAAAGTTGTCAAACTTTGAAGTTAGAGGCTAGAGGCTTCAAAATTAGGAGAATGGGACAAATGGGTATCTAAATAAACTTTTACAGTGGTTTGGAGGTGAGTATAATTCATTTTATTCAAGTTTTAGCTCATTAGGAGGCTTAATTGGCTAATAGGCTAAAGAAGGAAGTATGCTCAGAAGGATGAGTTAGAATCTCATTCTTGTCATATATAAAGGAGCATAGTAATTTATCTTAGATATGAATTTTTAGGGTTTGAAGTGCTCAGGGAAGGGATTTATGAGGTTTGTAGTGGCCAGTTAGGGCTACAAGGGGTCTAAATAGGACTAGTAAAGAAAATGAAGATTGTTGAATAAAATTTTCCAAAGAAGGTTAGAATTTTTTGTTCCAATTGAGCATGTTGATCTATTCTAAGTATGATTCAAGTTTGTTACTATGCGTGAAGTGCCCTTAGTGTTCTGTGTTGTGCCTTGAAAGTGATGATAAGTGAGTTTGTATGGATCTTTGGTGCTCTTGTTATTTTTTAAAGTGATGGTAGCTATTCTTTGAGGTCTTATAGGTGTGCATGGGTTGTGTATACTGAGGGGGAGCCTTCAAATTGGAGTAGGTTCCTAAGGGGAGCTATATTACCATGCAATTGGTGACAAGTCCAAAGATCTTGATGGTTCAAGAGCAGTCTCTGAGTGAGAGCATCTTCCAAGGGGGAGCTGTGCCTATTTGAGTTCAAAAGGGTACTCTTTCAGATGTATTCTTTTAGGTGAGCTTTATTCCATTTTTTTCTTAAAGCTTACTTGCTTGATTTATGAGGTAGTAAGTGTTGAAGGGTGTTCACTTTGTCATGTTGGCAAAGGGGGAGAGAGAAAATGAGTGTTTCCATCAATGAAAAAGGGGGATATTTTTGGGAAATTGATGTTAAGTGTTGTCATTGATGTCTACAAGTCATGTATAATGATAAAGTGGTCTAACAGGTGCAGTGAGATGGAGCATGGTGGTATAATGGGCTTGGTGCAATGAGATGATTAGATGAAGGTTGATTGGATGAATGTATGGTGGCATAAATAATGATATATTATTGAAATACATGATCTTGGAATGTTATATTTAGTTAGAGTGGTTTCATGAGGTTCTCATAAAGTATGCAGGTCTAGTAGGTTTGACCATGCATGGTTGCCTATAGGGTTTTGAGTCCTATGGCTTGTATGCCATGGTATGGATCTCAATGTGCTTGGAATATGAATTTTGGACATGTATAAGATGCTGATAGGTCAGATATATGGTTTATAAGAGGTTCCAAGTGGTCTGCAAGATAGTTTGGCCATTGTCCTAGTTGGCTTAGATGGGCTTGTGAGGCCTTACAAAGGGTCAATGAGTGATTTTAGGGTTTTTGACCTTATATATTCATGGTAGATGATAATATATGTGTGTTAAAGTTTATTAACAAAGTTATAGGTATAAGATAAGAGAGAAAGACATAAATGACTTCATGTGCTTTTGAGGGTGTTCAAATGGTGTATTTTGAGCTCGAGAGGAAAATTCTCATGTTCATCAGCTCATGTGGAATTTTCATGGGGATATAATCCTTTTTGAGATATTGGTAAATGTTCCTACTAAATTTTTCCAAGAATTATTTAATGGATTAAGGACTTATTCTTTATGAATGATTGTTAAGAAGGTAACCAAGTTTTTATGTGTAAAATTCCTAATCTTAAGACCCAATGTTAAATATATATTTTTATTATTATTAATAAATAGGTGGATGGATATAATTATTTTTTAAGGTTTTATAAGACTCCTCTAGGATTCTAACAATGTGTTTGGTTAAACTTAACTATTTATGGGTCCCACAGAAAAGTGCTTCTTAACAGTGTTTTTGATATTATGAGAGATTTGTGAAAGAAAATAGGGGAAAAAATGGGTATGTGATAAATATTATAAATTTATTCAAATATTCATGTAAATTTTTAGGAATATATATTTCTCTATGTCAAAGTCCTAGGTCCTCAATGTTGCCTAGTCGATATGAAAGAAAGGATGCCATGAGTGAGAAAAACCAGTCAGAGTGAGAAGTGGAATTGGAAGGACCAATCAGTGAGTAGGGATGGATATAATGAATTGAGTTATTATTTTTATACATATTAATATTAATTAATTTAGTGTAACATGGTGATGATGCTCATACATAGGTGAAATATTGCTTTTAAAGTGACTTATCTGAGTATTGAAGGTTGTGAGATAGTGTTTTGAGGAATTGGTCTGTTAGACTAATAAATGATGATAAAACAAGAGAACTATCTAATTTATATTTAGATCTCATATAATCTATTAATATTTATTAAATTTTATGAAATTTTTATTTTAAGTGCTATACAAGAACATCTACATGACTGTACTATTAGAAGCTATAGGCAATATGAGTGGTCAGTTTGAAGGAGTAAGTTGGAAGTTGTTTGAGCAGATTTGAAGAAAAAAAAAGTATGAAATTGAAGATGTTATAAAAGTCTCAAATATTGATGAGAATTTATTACAAGTCATGTTTTGTTTCTAATCAATATTGGAGATTCAAAAATACTTGACTGTAATTTGATTGTGTTTACCAGAATTGAGTGAGCTTGTGACAATGGTGTTTTTGGATGCTTAAAACCTATTTCATGAATCCAAATGGTTTTGGTGATATTTATTAGGTCATGGAGGAACCATTCATTTTATTTATTCATATTTTTTTGGAATAATTAAGCGTACACTTTAGATGTGTGAGACAATGTTTTCAGTGTGTGAAGACCTAATTAGTGAGTAGTCTAAATGGCTTGGTTCATGAGGTGAGTTGGTGTTCTAGGTGGTATCAACATTTGTGGTAGTATTAAAGGGTCTATTAGAGGCATGTTTGATGTGCTTCATTCATTTATTAATGATGAAGGTGGACCAAGGAGTTTAAGCTGTAACGTGTTGGTTTGTAGGCCTAATTAATTTAGGTCTCTATTAGGCCTATTTGGTGTTTTGGGTCTTAAGGGCAATGATCGACCTAAGGAGTGTATGATCTTACATATAACATGTATGAGGATATATTTAAAATATATATCAATCATGGAAATCATATTTGTTGATAAATATTGGTTAAATGAGAGTATGGTATATATACTAGGCCTAATTGACCTATTTGAGGATGGAGAGTGTGTGTGGACAAAAGTGAAGGAAGAATCTCAATCAAAGATCAAAGGTAGTTCATTGAGTACCATCAAAGGGTGAATAAGATCAGTCATGTTTTTCTGATCTAGTTCATGATCTAACAAGTCATTGGACCTAACAGTCTAAAGGGTGACTTGGTTGAACAAATAAGCTAGGAGTGGCTACTTGGAGAAGAGAAGTAGGTTTAAAGGTGTTAGAGTACGAGAAGGTCATCATCAAATATAGAAGAAATCATAGCTCAAGTGGTTGAGTTGGTGCTTAATCACCTAGGGGTTGTTTCCTCCTTTCTATTTAGAGCTATCTAAAGGTCTAGTAGGTACTGGACTAAATTGAGGGGTGGGTGCTCCTTGATCAGTTGATGATGGTCTAAAAGTCTCATGTTTATGATATATTTATAGGATAGGTAATCCATTGGTTTTAGGATTGAGAGTGGGTTTTATACTCCATTAGGTTTTACCACATATATTAAGTGTACTTTTGTTGATTTCTCTTGATTTTTCTTATGTGTTGATTTGTTTATGTTATGCTTAAGTGTTTGTTTCATTAGAATAAAATAGAATTGATTATGAGATGTTCAGCAACTGGTTCACCTGCCCCCCTCTTAGTATCTATTTCCAACACATGTAATCATTGTATTCTTGCAAATAAATATCTATTAATGATCATTTTTTGTTTGGGGGTATTTATACAATAAAAACACTACTTTTTTCATTTTGCAATTTTAGAGAAGGCATCTCATGGGAAACTATAAGGAAAAGTGCAAGAAGGATATGTAGTCTAAATAACACAAATAATTCATTGTGTATGCATTATTTTTTTATATTATTATGTTTTGTGATGGCATGGAATCATTATATTTATGTAAATAGAGCTCAATTGATGTTTTTTGAGTGTGGAGGTAGCACAATAAAGACCTAATATTTTGATGGATCAATGTAAATAGACTAGAAATAAAACATATAACCACTTCCAAATGATTTAAAAGGGTGTAATATAATCACCTTATTTTTTAAATTACTTAAATTATATTTCTGGTTCTCTGTGACAACTTGATGGCATTGACCAATTACCTTTTTATAAACATAGTTTGTTTAGTGGTAAGTCTATAGTAAAAATGTTATTGTTATTTTAAACAATTTTAGACAAGGTGTTTTTTCAACAACTTCTTTTCCTCTTAACAACACAAAGAAATATCTATGTTTGCATTTTTTTATTTTATTATGTTGTTTGATGGAAAAAAATCATTGGATTATTATAAAAAAAAGTTCTATTTATGCCCTTTCTCAGTGGTAGTAGAACAATAAATGCTAAGTATTTTGATTATTCAATGTTTATAGAATAGAGACTATCCTTACAACTAATTTCTAGGTGAGTTAAAAAGATGCATTAGAATCACCATTTTTTTATGAGAATTACTTTATGTATTTTTTGTTGTTCTCTATGACTATTAGATGGCATGAAATCATTAGATTCTTTTAAACATATTGTTGTCCCCCAAAAATATCACTCCTTTTTGGGACAACATTTGAACTATTTTGGTCCTACAGACCAAAATTGTCTCTTCCCTTTTCAAAATTTGTCTTAGGCATTCAAATTCCTCATTTTTCAAGCTTAAATCTACAGACTCTATAGGTGGGTTCAATCAAAAGAATCAGTTTCTGACACTTGGTCACTTTTGGAATTAGTTCAGTGCCTTGGTTCAAACCAAAATCTCCATTGGCAAGCACCAGTAGCAGGTTCAATGTTTGGTTCATCCTTTGGTTCAACGTCAAATGGTTCAAAGGTAGGTTCAATCAAGTGGTTCAACACTTTATTTCACTCATTTGGTTCATCTGCTTTGTTTCAAATGCTTTGATTCATCCTTTGGTTCAATCAAACGGTTCATCAATTGGTTCAAGGCTTTGTTTGAACCATTGAACCAAAACTTGGTTCATCAGTTAGTTCAAGCGACAAAGTTCAAAGGAGTGCCCCAAGATTCAAAGACACAAGTTGCCTTACGAAGGGAATTCTCATGGCAAAAAGTGACCAAGGCAAACAAACGAACTGAGACAAAAGCCTGACAAAATCCCACAGATGCTGCCAAGTGTTGATGGCTGAGCCCCACTAAACTTTATTTCTGTGAGTTGGCAGATATTTCCATGTGTCCCTCTTTAAGCTTGTTGGGAGCCTTCAAGTGTCAATATCCTTAGTCTCTTCCCTTAGCTTCACTATTTCGAGTAAAGACCATGGTGGGCCCAGGGATGAGTGATTAAAGAAAGTGAAATGTGCCACGTGTCCCTTGCAAAATTTGATAGAAGTCGACAAGTGTCAATCTCTAAAATTTCTCCCTCCTACTTCTTGTTTTCATAAAGACTATGGTGGACCCCTAGTGAGCTACTAAAGAAAGAGGAATGCACCATGTGTCATCTTCTATAGGGCTCTCAAAGGATATGTCATCCTTCGAGTCTCATTTCACTTTACTTCTAAGAGCCAAGGAAGTCACCACGTGTCCTTTGTAAGTTAAGCAGAACACGCCAAGTGGCATCATCCACATGAATCCAAATGAGTTACGCATAGTTCTATAGGGTTTATAAAATGCAACTAAAGTCGACACGTGTCATCTTCTACAAGATTCTCAAGAGGCAAGTGGAAGCTGCCACCTTTTTTGTTATAATCCACAGAGAATGACACATGTTTGCATCTATGATTCTAAATTTCTAATAGGTTTCAAAGCCTCTATCAATAAATGTTTCTCAGAGTCCCATGGAAGTTGCAACGTGCCTTCACCTATTTAGCAGTTGAATGTGCCACACTTCAATCACTAAAGATTAGCAAAAAGTGACTAAGGAATAAAGCATTGAATTGAATCTAGGACCCGATTCAAATAACCATAAAAGGAGGAATGATGAAGAAGGATCAGATTGCCAGGTGGACATTGAAAGTTCCAAACTTTTAATAAGCGTGACATGTTTCCCTGCATTGATAAAATCAAATGGGTAAAATACTCCTAAGTTCTAGCCTGTCTTCTTAACAGATTCCAATGCAACATGATGTGTTATTGTTCTCGAGTCCTTCTTGAAGTGGCTATATAAGGGACTCTCTTTTATTGTAAAAGGGGATCTCTTTTTGACAAGGAGAACAAAACTCTGCCCAAATTGAAAGACACTTCTAAGACTTTGAGCTTAGTTTGTTTATCATATTTTGTTATTGGAATAAGAAAGCAAATGGTTTTTTAGACTTTGTGATGTAATATTGTTTGTTGGTGAGGAATCTGTTCTTATGTCTTTTTCTTCAATATATCTTCTATTCTTTTAATTCAACAAGCAGTCAAAAAGGTATCCTGAAGAGTCAACTGTGGAGAGACTTTGTGCCCCCATAATTGCCTTTAGTGTGTTTTCTTTTTATTTTAGTGTAAAGGACTTTGGGACAACTTTGTGCCCTCATTGTCCTTCGTATCTTACTCTGAGTAATTCAAGTGGAGACTTTGTGCTACATCTCGATTTGATGGTTATTATATCCTTTGCTACATTTTGTTGTTACTACCAGGAGTATTCTTGTGGTTCACTAAATTGTACTTCTGAAAGAAGAGGAGTATTGTCTGTCATTTCCCTTGAGTTTTTCCTTTGATCTGCACACATCATCTCTGAAAAAAGAGAGATGGATGGTTTGTCCTACCCCTGAGTATTGTTTTCTATTTATATATATAGCTCATCTATAGGGAACCTCCCCTTGATGAGATGAGAGATCAGTCCCCTTCTGATGTGGTGAACCTACACATTTGGATGATTAATCTTCCTACTTTGGCTGATCAGACCTATTTTGTTTATCAGTATGCTGATCGACAAAATATTCAACCAATAATTTTTGGTGACTCTGCTAGGGATATACATTATTTTGTGCATTTTGGAACCTCATGTTTCAGATTAAAACATCACCTATATAACCCATTATCATTATAACCCTTATCCATTACAGACTCTAGCAACTCTATTTCATGTCTTACCCATTATTCATTATATCCTTACCATCTTCCTCCACCTCCATTATTTTATCTAGTCTACAAAACCATAGCTATTGGGAAAGAGTGTGTAGTTTGAAGCCTCAAGCCTCAAGCTGAAGTTGAGCCAGTACTTTTCCATTTTTGTTCTATAATCTGGCCATTCCATCTAGATTGGTTATCTCTATTTTTCTTAATTAAATCATGGTAGTTCGAGGCCCCTGGGGTAACTCTTTTGGCCCACTCAACTTGACTCCACCTCTACATGAACTCCCACGTAGTTCAAGAAAGAATTTCCCTAAGTTTTTGGTGATGGAATAGTTCACCTTGATGAACACATTACAGCCTTCAGCATAGCCTGTGGTGTTATAGGGGTGGAATTTGAAGACGTGGTAGTTAGGCTTTTTGTGGAGACACTACAAGGTGCTACTGCAGACTGGTTCTACCATCTGTAAACTAGATCAGTGACTAATTGGAATACACTCAAAGCCAAGTTCGAAGCAAGGTTCAAGCCCATAGAAGATGCACATGCCTTGCTGGCCCAACTCACTCAGATCAAGAAAGAGCCTCATGAGCCTATGATGGATTTTATTGCTAGGTTTAACAAACTAAGAAATAGAATCTCAAATGAGAATCTCAAATGCTTTTTCATTAATTTTTAGCTACCTGAAGTCAATTTTCTCTTGAGACGTGCTGGCCAAATAGATCTTGCTGCAACTCAACTTTTGGCCACTGAGGTAGAAGATGACCTTATCTTGGTAGGAAAGATAAGGAGAGATATAAATAGAAGCAAACCCTCTTCATATTTTGAATACTCACCCATAGTCACCACTAACCCAATGGTACAAAAGCTGGTAAATTAATTGCTAGTCTTGAAAATGCAAATGGCACAAGGTATGTCTTATGCTCCTCTATATAAAGATATACCAAGGAGGACATTCCCTAATTATCCATATTAAGGAAACACTAATAGAAGTCAAGGGCAACCAAATCATCTTCCTCCCCCACAGAGGAACCCTACTCTTGAAGCACCTCCAACAAACTCGGTAGTTGGATATCTGGAAACAGAGCATGTTTCTTATTTCCAACCTGAGTTTGAGCAAGAAAATGGCACTAATCTCTTCAAGGAGGATCTAAAAGAATCAATTGGCGACTCCCACATTGGTTTCCTGAATTACCAAGATGAACCCAGAAGTGAAGGTGAAGCAATCAAAGGATCATACATAGTATTCACCCAGTCCCAGAATCAGTCATCTCAGCAGGCTGACAAAGAGAAGATAGAGGAGTAACCCCAACCAACAATTTCAATTACTGAGTAGATAACTCCTCTTCCTTTTCAATCAAAGGACCCAATGATTGCCAAAGAGGTAAGTACATTGAACATCTCTTCACCTTCTACTTTAGATTCACAGATCAGTCCTCCCCCTCCCAAAAATCAAAAGGATGAACTCCCATCCTATCTTCCAAGTCCATCTCAGTCATTTTCCATGATTGATCATGTCAAGAAATAAAAAAATTTAGATGACTGAATTTGAATCCCTGCAAGCCAATCCTAAGAAATTAGACATTGATGGAGAACCAAGTGCGGACCTATCTAAGGCAAAAATTGTGGTTACCCAAACATCAGCCCCTGTAGCTCAAATTCTATTTGAGCCTTTAGGCAAGGGTAATTAATTCTTGACCACAGAAGATGCTCACGTCTCAACTAATGAAAGTCTTGTAGCTGGTAATCTAGAATTTGATCCAAATAAGATGTCAGAATAATTAGTAGGGCACAGTACAAATCAAGAAAGATCTTCCATCTCCCATGAAGAGAAATTTGATAAAAGATCATCTTTTGATGATGATTGGATCTTGGAATCCAATCGCAGCAATTTTTCCATAGCTAGATATGGATCTCTGTTGCTTGAATTAAAGACTGCTCAAGATGAAGAGATCAAAATCCTTCACACCAAAGGAGATACTAAGCTCATGGTTTGTCAGAGGTCTAATGTTGATAATCCAATCATGTGCTGGACTGAACCAGTAGAACATCAAGCTATGGTGGTGGACCATACTACCGTATTCAAAAGTTATCAAAAGGAACTCTTCACAGTGAGAGAAAGTAGTTATGGTTTTTAGTCTGAAGACCACGTCCTACCATGGAGCAAGAAGAAGAAAAGACCAAGAGGAAGACACAAAAAATTGGTTTCTTGGTGGAGAGCTCCATTTGCCCATCACCATTTCTGGGGGCAAAATGTCCTCTTACTGGTTTACCAAGATATCACACTCTTTTCTCTACCTCACAATGGGTAGCATCTGAAACACTTCAACTCTTGAAGTATCAGATCATTGCATCTATATATATGTATATTTGTACAATTTTTAATTCTATTTGGTTTTGTTTGTTTCCATTTTTGATGCCTTTCATTTTTGGGTAGCATGACTCTGTAACCCAATGGTACACATGAAGACACTGGAGATTCTAGATCCTACTCCTTTCAATTCTTTTTGAAATTGATAGAAGTTCCCCAATTGGAGCTAGCTATTATACCCTAAAAATATCACTCATTTTTGGGACAACATTTGAACTATTTTGGTCCTATAGCCAAAATTGTCTCTTCCCTTTTCAAAATTTGTCTTGGGCATTCAAATTCCTCATTTTTTAGGCTTAAATCTATAGATTCTGTAGGTGGGTTCAATCAAAATAATCAATTTATAACACTTGGTCACTTTTGAAATTAGTTTAGTGCCTTGGTTCAAACAAAAATCTTCATCGGCAAGCATTAGCAGCAGGTTCAATGTTTGGTTCATCCTTTGGTTCAACATCAAATGGTTCAAAGGTGGGTTCAATCAAGTGGTTCAATGCTTTGTTTCACTCATTTGGTTCATCCACTTTGTTTCAAACACTTTGATCCATCCTTTGGTTCAATCAAATGGTTTTTCAATTAGTTTAAGGCTTTGTTTGAACTATTGAACCAAAACTTGGTTCTAGCGACAAAGTTCAAAGGAGTGCCCCAAGAGTCAAAGACACAAGTGCCCTTGCAAAGGGAATTCCCATGGCAAAAATTGACCAAGGCAAACAAATGGATTGAGAGAAAAGCTCGTTAGAATCCCGTAGATGCTGCCAAGTGTTGACAGTCGAGCCCCACTAAACTTTGTTTCTGTGAGTTGGAAAATATTGCCACGTGTCCCTCTTTAAGCTTGTTGGGAGCCTCCAAGTGTCAATATCTATAGTCTCTTCCCTTAGCTTCACTATTTTGAGTAAAGACCATGGTGGGCCTAGGGACGAGTGACTAAAGAAAGTGAAACGCACCACGTGTACCTTGCAAATTTTGATAGAAGCTGACAAGTGTCAATCTCTACAATGTCTCCCTCCTACTTCTTGTTTTCATAAAGACTATGGTGGACCCCTAGTGAGTTGCTGAAGAAAGTAGAATGCACCATGTGTCATCTTTTGTAGGGCTCTCAAAAGATATGTCATCTTTCGAGTCTCACTTTACTTTGCTTTTAAGATCCACAGAAGCTGCCACGTGTCCTTTATAAGTTAAGTGGAACACACCAAGTGGCATCATCTACATGAATCCAAATGAGTTACACATAGTTTTATAGTGTTTATAAAATGAAATGGAAGCTGACACGTGTCATCTTCTGCAAGATTCTCAAGAGGCAAGTGGAAGCTGCCACCTTTTATGTTATAACTCCATGGAGAGCGACATGTGTGTACATCCGTGATTTTGAATTTCTAATAGGTTTCAAATCCTCTATCAATAAACATTTCTCAGAGTCCCATGAAAGTTGCCATGTGTCTTCACCTATTTAGTAGTGGAATGTGCCACATGTCAATTGCTAAAGACTAGCAAAAAGTGACTAAGGAATAAAGCATCAAATTGAATCTAGGACCCGATTCAAATAACTAGAAAAGGAGGAATGATGAAGAAGGATCAAATCACCAAGTGGACATTGAAAGTTGCAAAATTTTAATAAGTGTGACTTGTTTCCCTGCATTGATAAAATGAAATGGGTAAAATGCTCCTAAGTTCTGGCCTATCTTCTTAACAGATTCCAATGCAACATGATGTGTTACTATTCCTGAGTCCTTCTTGAAGTGGCTATATAAGGGACTCTCTTCTATTGTAAAAGGGGATCTCTTTTTGACAAGGAGAATGAAACTCTACCCAAATTGAAAGACACTTCTAAGAATTTGAGCTCAATTTGTTTATCATATTTTATTATTGGAATAAGAAAGCAAATGGTTTTTTAGACTTTGTGTTGTAATATATTTTATTGTTAAGGAAACTGTTCTTATGTCTTTTTCTTCAATATATCTTATGTGTTTTTAATTCAACAAGCAGAATTAGTGACAGTAGTCAAAAAGGTGTCCTGAAGAGTCAACTGTGGAGAGACTTTATGCCCCCATAATTGCCTTTAGTGTGTTTTCTTTTTATTTTTGTGTAAAGGACTTTGGGATGACTTTGTGCCCTCATTGTCCTTCGTATCTTACTCATGAGCAATTCAAGTGGAGACTTTGTGTTGCATCTCGATTTGCTAGTTATTATATCCTTTACTACATTTTGCTATTACTACTAGGAGTATTCTTGTGGTTTGTTGAATAGTATTTCTGAAAGAAGAGGAGTACTGTCTGTCATTTACCTTGAGTTTTTCCTTTGATCCACATGCATCATCTCTGAAAAAAGAGAGATGGATGGTTTGTCCTACCCCTGAGTATTATTTTCTATATATATATATATATATATATATATATATATATATATATATATATATATATATATATATATATATATAGCTTATCTATAGGGAACCTCCCCTTGATGAGAGGAGAGATCAATTCCCTTCTGATGTGGTGAATGTACACATTTGGATGACTAATCTTCCTACTTTAGCTGATCAGACCTATTTTTTTTATCAGTACGCTGATCGACAAAATATTCAACCAACACATATATGTGTTGATTTTATTTTGTTGGGTGACCATGGGATAGTGACACCATGGTACTTTATAAAATCAACATGCATATACTAGAGACTAACATTACAACCAACCAAGTTATTTAACTAGATGTTTAAGAGTCATCACTTTTGTACTTTTATTTCTAAATGACTATTTGGGGTTTTCATGCTTCTTTATCACTACTTAATATGTTTCTTTTTCTCATAAACTATTTTAGAAGTTTTTACGGTTGTCAATTTTCTTTCCAATGATCTATTTTATTGTGTGGACATGTTCTAGTGTGGGTGAACATTTGATTAATGTAAGTTTTATCTTGTGAAAAGTACAATGAATTGTTTTTATTTTTTCATTTTTTAAAGTATTATGTTGTTTGATAACATGGAATAATTGGCATGTTAACTTTTCTCTGTTAATGTATTTTTTTCATTTCTTAGAATTAAATGGTTTTAGATTTGGATTAGATGTATTGGGATCACATTATTTATAAGCATTTTTATCATGGTTTTATTTTAATAATTTAGGGTAAGACCTTAATTTGATAGTCAACTCTACATATCATCAAATTTTTAGATGATAGTTATCTATTAAACATTTCCATTCAAATTATAATATAATTCATGGTAATATTATAATCCATTTAGCCTCATCCCCTCCTCACCATCCCAATACCTCAATCCCTTATCCCTCTTGTGCTCTCATCGTCCCCTCTCATTCTCCTGAGCCCCTTCTGATTAGGAACCCTATCATCACTCAGCCCTCTTCCATGGTTTTGAGCCTAACTTTAAAATATTATTAGATTGGGACCCCTCTCTCAAATCCATGCTTAACTAGATCCCCTTGTTTTATGTGATCTATATGTATTTTACCCCAAAAATTCCTAGGGATTCATCTAACACTTTGGTTGTGTCGTAACTATCATCCTTGAACCAACTGGGTGTGGTGAATTTGGAATCACTTCAAATCCCACCAATCACAACTCTATTGTATATGCTTCATAGTGGAGTCTCTAATCATATTGATTCCCTATGTTTTAACAATATATCCATACCTAAGAAGGAGAGAGGACAATGCTCCACTCCAACAAAAGAGGAGGAAGTAAAATAAACATAAGCAAAATAAAAAAGAGGTAGGAAGAAATTGGACACAAGATAAGGATAAAAACAACTTGGTAGAACCCCAAAAAATGTATCCTAGAAGAAGGAGACTACCAATAAAATATCCAAGGGTTGTCAAAAAATACTTAAGAACTACTTCACCAGATAGAAGCAATGAATTTAATTTCTTAGAACATAAGAGGAATGAATAATCCCAAAAAGTAGAATTTGGTTGGTAATTTAATAAATAGAAACAACCCAATTATTGTTCTTTTATAGGAGACTAAAATGTCATAAAAATAATTCCATAAAATTAGTAACTTTATATGGAAATAATCAAAGTCATTATGTATGAGATTAGATGGAACCTCTAGAGGAATTGCCACCCTATAGAACTCATAGGAATTGGAAGGTGAACTTCTTATCAAAAACAACTATCATATAGCTATACTCTTTACAATCAAAACATCCAAAAAAGAATGGATAATATCTAACCTTTATGTTCCCAATTCTAGGATGGCTAGGATAAAGTGTTGGGATGACCTAATATCTTTCCAAAAAATCAACAACAATTGGAAATGGCTTTTGATAGGGGATTTCAATTGCCCCTATTTCTTATGGAAAAAAAGGTGGCATTATGGATTTTTCAAATAGCATGGAAGACCTCAATGATTTTATAATAAAATTTAGACTAGTGGATGTTAATCTCAAAGGAAATCCTTTTACATGGACTAACCAAAGGATAGGTGAAGATCTAATACAGGTCAGACTTGACAGATGTCTAGTCTCTCTATGTTGGGATCTCCATAATAACAACTCCTTATATTTCCTCCCTAGAATTGAATGAGACCATAACCCTATTATGTTTGAAGGAAATATCATCCCCAAATTTAAATACATCCCATTTAGATCTAAAGTCATGTGTATGCATCACCCAAATCTATATGAATATATTAAGGCTTGGTGGCAAGAACCATTCTTAGGGTCTCATTTGTTTATCTTGGTAAAGAAAATCAATTTTATGAAAACCAAACTGAAATTCTAGAATAGGGAGGATTTTGGTAATGTTTTAACTCAAAATAAACACATAGAATAAGAATTTACAAATCTTTAAATCTTCTCCTCACTTCATGGTACTAATGAATAGAAAATTTCTCTCGAGAAGGATCTCCTCAGTAACTATCATAATTTTGAATCCAAAGAAGAATATTATTTGAAATATAAGTCTAGATGCCTTAGGCTAAAGTAGGGGGACAAAAAAACTAGTTTTTTTCATCAGTAGTCTTTTATAAATAAGAAAAAAATTCTAATGTAGGAACTTATACAGGATGATGGAAGGAAATGTATGAATCCATAAGACATTGATGAGAAAATTATTTAATACTTATAGGATATGCTCAAAGAAAGTGGATCCTTGGAGAAATTTCTTGACAAAAAAATGCTTTGAAACATACAATTACTTATCTCTTAAGCTAAAAATATTGATCTTATGAAACCTTCCTTGGTATAATATATTAAACTAGTGGTGTTCTCAATGGAAGGAGGTAAGGCCCCAGGCCCAGATGGATTCTTTGTAATTTTTTTAAAAAATTATGGGATATCATTCAATTAGAGGTAGAATCTGTTGTACTTGATTTTTTTAGATAAGGGACAATTCTAAAAAATCTAAATAATACATTTCTTGTGATTATTCCCTAAAATCCTAGAGCAAATCATCTCACTGACTTCAGACTGATAAGCTTGTGTTCTACATCTTACAATTTTTTTTGTGTAACTCTGGTTAGAGGAATTCATCCCATTCTATAGATAATCACATAAGAACACCAAGAAGCTTTCATTTTAGGCTAACAAATCATAGATGGGGTTATCACCATTCATGATTCAATCCATTCCTCACATTTGAACAATAATCATGGAATGTTCATCAAGCTTGATATGAACAAAGATTATGATAGAGTCTCTTAGAAATTCTTGGATAAAATATTAGAGAAGTATGATTTAGTTCTTTCTCTCGATCCATTATTTGAATTTTCATATCCACTCCTAAATTCTTGGTCATTATCAATAAGATCCCAAAATGATTATTTTTAGTTAGTAGAGGTCTAAGACAAGGGGATATGTTATTCCCTTATCTCTTCATCATTCTTGTTGATCCCTAGGAAGAGTTATAACTTCAACCAGAAAAATAGGTATTATTAAAGGAATTAAAATAACCGAAGGATCTAGACCATCTTTACACAAACAATTTGTTAATGGTACCTTCTTAATCAGAGAAGCTAAAATAAAAGAAGCCAAAAAATTTAAAAGGATCCTTCTAGATTATGAAAAATGTCCAATCAAAGTATCAATTTTAGCAAAAGTTATACCTTCTTCATTAACACCCAAGAAGTCCTTCAATTGAAACTAGCCAACATTCTCGATTGCCAAATTGGGAAGCTTCCCTCTTTTCATCTATAAATTAAAGGATGAATATTGGAACCTAATAGTGGACAAAATCCAAAAGAAACTTGAAAACTAGAAAGGTCATCTCCTTACTCAAGCTGATAAGTTCTAAGTACTTAAGATTACCCTTCAAAGCATCCCAATTTACTTAATGTCTCTTTTCAAAATTCCAAGCAAAATTTCAAATAAAATTGAATAGATATAGTGCAATTTCTTATGGAAAGGGTCAAAGGAAAGGTTTAGATTTCCACTAGTTCATTGGAATAAGCCCTGCCTACCAAAATAAAATGGTAGACTTGGGATTCAAAAAATAAGAGATATGAACAAAGATCTTATCGAAAAAATGGTATGAAAACACCTTAAAGAAGATAAATAATGGACTCAAATAATTTAAGGCCAAACCTTTAGAAGGTACTAATGAAGATAGATTTTATGGGAGGAAGGACCCGTGGATGGATTGTCCTTATGAAAAGTGGTCTCATATGGTAAGAAAATCATAAAAAAAGGGTATAGGTGGTAAATTGTCAATGGAAAATTGGTGGATTTTTTGGATGATCATTGGTTATATCAAGTCCCACTTGGGTTTTAAAACCAATGGAAAAATATATCATTTTCAAAGTAGAGTGGGGAACTAAAGTTAAAGACTATTGGGACAACTCAAGAGGTTCCATAGAATGGAAATCCCTAAATCTGGATAATATATTGTATGAGGATTCTTAGTCTCTCCTTGAGCTCAATTCAAAAATAAAGAAAATTCACATACATCTCTTCCCTAAGAAGGATTTTTTACATGGTTCACTAAAGATAGTAGGACTTACTCGATGAAATAAAGATATTTAGTGGACCTAGATCTAGTGTATCAATGGGATCTTTGAAAACCTCTCTAGATAAAACACCTTACCCCTAAGATCAATAAATTTTTCTAACTAATTGATCAGAACTAAATTCTCACTATGGATAATCTTATCAAGAGGGGCATAACATTTCCTATTCATTGCTCTCTCTATTTTGCTAATGCAGAGTCGATTCAACACCTTTTTCTAGAGTGACCTATTAGTTTATATGTGCTCTACATGTTAATTAGTTTCTTTTTTCTTGGGTCTATCCAAGATCCATTTAAGAGCTTATAAAGCAATGGAAATTCCCTTGGTCTCTTTTTTCTCTTTCCTTCTTGTGGAACCTTTCCCCTCTTCATTAATTTTTCGTCATCTAGAAGGCTAAGAATGATCAATTTTTTGAGAATAAGAGATCCTCTCTTGGTTCGATCCTCAAACATCTATGTTCTTCTATAGTGGATAATTGGAAAACCTTTATCCCTAAAGATAAAAATAGTAGCTCCCTTTCTAAATCTTCATTTATTTTTGTATGGAATATTTCTCAAATGGTGGTAATAACACCATTGATAGTAGTTCATCATGCCACTAATTGGTCAAATCCCCCTTTTGGGTGGATTAAGCTTAACATTGATGGTGCCTCCAAAGGCAACCTAGGGCCAGTTGGGGGGTGATTCAAAATCACAATGATGTTGTTATTATTGCTTGTACGAGTCTTTTAGGTAATCAAACTAACCATGTAGCAAAGAATATAGTGGCCTTTTGTGGCATTCAACTTGATTTTAGCCTCCACATTCCCAACATCATTATTGAAGGTGACTCCCTCAATAATATACATGCCCTTGATGGTAATGTCACCCTGTCCCATATAATAAAACACTTGATTGATGACACCTGCAACCTTTTAAGCTCTTTTGAACATGTTTCCATACTCCATGTGTATAGGGACGGGAACTTTATGGTGGATTGCCTTGATAATAATGGTGTTGGTGCTAATAAATTGGTCATGTGGGATAGTCCTAATCATATCCCATACTAAATCCTTCACACCCTCTATCATGATTTTGCCTTGTCATTTATTTGAGTTAGGCTAGGCTACCCCAAATGATGTATCAATGAATATCATGATAATTGGGTGGGTTAATGATTTCCAACCCATTCTAGCATTAAACACCATTGAGAGCTTCATTTTCTTGAATTTTCTAGATGTATTATTGGCATTTCTCCTTGTAATCAATTGATAATGGGGGGAGAGAGACTGAATGGAACCACTATCATGTTTGGATGTTCAAAACAACATGAAAGTGTGGAAGAAACTCTATAAAAGGGGTTTTGCCTCTTTTATTTAGTGTATTAGTAGTCACGATGAAAACCTATCAAAGGACTTTATTATTGCATGGAACAAATGAATTATCAAGATAAAGGATCTACGCATTAAGGTCTCAGAATAAAATATTAGGGAGGTTATGGGTATGCCATGAAATGGAACAAAATCACTAAAATATAGTATCAAGAAGTTGGAACTCATGTAGAATTTTTTAAAAACTAATGAAGAGATGAAAATCAACAAAAATGGCTTCCCTAGACTCAACCTCCCAAAACATTGGCTAGATATCTACCTATAGGTGGTGAAATATCCCACCTTATAAGGTAAGTTCACAATCATATTATTTCACCAATTTCTTATGCTTAATTAATTTAAAAGATAAAAAATTATTCTATCTTTTTACCTATTAAAATCATTAGAGAGTACTGTACTAACATACCAAGTTAGAAATAAAAATGAAATCATACACCATGGTTTGATTTTTTTGTTAATTTAAATATGAGAACATGTCCCAAGAAAACCCCTTCCCTCTACTGAAGACCTCCCCATGAAATATTCCCCTATTAAATTACCTAAGCCTTCAGATAATGTAGATCCTTCCCCCATCCTTGGTTCATTTAGCCCCTCCACTACCCTTTTTTAACTCCCTGTAACTATCTAATCACCCCCTCTTCACCCTCAGCCAAAAAATTTATGCTCATCTCCACTCCCACCAAAGAAGCACCAACCCATAAATTCACTCTTACCCTATACCCAAAATACTCTTTGAACCAATGTAATAGAGAATTGGGGATATTTTTGGACAAGATAGAATAGGTTGGTATGGCTATGTCTGACCTCATTTCAGACTTGAATAGAATAAAGGTAGCTATGGTGAATCTCAAAAATGGCATGGACATATTTATAATGATGAAAGATACTCTACTTGAGAATAAAATGGAACCAATGGAATTTTATGAAGAATCCCCTATACAGGATAGGACCAATCTGACCTCAGATGAAGGTCCATTGAAGAGGACCATGGGTAGAATCAAAAAGATTTTATTGAAGGAATCTATCCTAGATAATGAGGAAGAGTAGGAGACCAGTCAAAAAAATACAAGATCTAAGGAGCTTTCTAGGTCTAGTAGTTAATCATTCAATGGTCTTTTATGCGTAGTTGGTTAGTCTTGTTGATCTATTTTTTCTTCTAGGTTTTTAGTTACTTTATAATGGGTTGAAGGCCTTCTATCTTGAACTATTTCTACTCTTCAATTATTATTTTTATTATACTTCTTTTTGTATACTAGTGGTTGTAGGAGCCCTTCAAAACCTACTTATTCACCTTATCTAATAAAAAACATAATTCATGGTATAAAAAAGAAACATTGAAAATATATATTATAATATTTTATAGTTTTTTATGGTCTACATAATTTTTTACCTTGTATTTAATATGGTCTCCAAAAAATAAATAATTATATTTTATGATAAAAATACATAAATATGATCATACAAATATCAAATTTATGGCTTGAGTCAAAGGAATAAAACCCATACATTAACTAATATATAATATAATTTTCTTACATTATAATTATAATTACAATTATATCATATTTTATACATACATACATACATACATATATATATATATATATATATATATATATATATATATATATATATATATATATATATATATATATATATATATATATATATATATAGTGTGTGTGTGTGTGTGTGTGTGTGTGTGTGTGTGTGTGTGTGTGTGTGTGTAATTCTATAAAAATGTATATAATTGTATAGATATTATGATGCTAATAGGTGTTCACCTGTTAGATTGATATTTGTGTTTTGTACCTTATTGACAGTCCACATCAGATGGTGGAGGATGAATATGTTTGAACCACCATATTGCTGGCACATTGTATAACCTCATTGGCCTATGTCATAGGGAAAATAAGTGGTTGGTTGTGAGATATTTTATGTTGGTGACATGGTGGTAGATATAAAAATATGAATGGTTAATAAATTGAAACAATGGTGTAGGTACCTTATCTACTATGCTAGAAAGCTTATTGCGTGGATATATATGTTGTTATAATGAATTTTGTGGTGAATTTAAATTCATGTGTAAGGTTACAGAGGCTTTTTGTATGTTTAATTAACTAATACTAATGTGTTATTAAAATCATGTAAAAAAATTATAATCTGCATATGACCTCGCCATCTATGAGAGCAAATTCGATATTGAGTTGAAAGAATGTTTGTTTGAGGATTTTAAATGGAGGGAATTTATATATCTATTTTTATAGCCTTAGAGAATGAATTTAATTAGAAATAGTGTGGGAAAGTTCCTATCGAGGCTAGCATCATTTATATGTAGGATTTATCCTCTAAATAATGTAAATAATTAGCTATGTTATTTTTTAAAATATTGTGTTATTTTGACATTGAATCATTGGCTAGTTTTAACTAGATCTATTTTAATGCTCCTCTTTTATTTGGTAGTAATCATATTATGAAAATGTTGGAGTGGTCATGTTCACACTAGCTAGTGGTTTGAGTTATTTCAAAACCAATTTTATGTTTAGTTCTGTTTACACCCACTCACAGAGTTAAGCTTGATTTGGAATTTTGTTATATTCATTGGATTATTTTATTTGTGTGCACAAACAATATTTTATTATGCACTTATTTAAAAAATCCACCTATATTCAAGTTGTTCACAAAAACCAAGTGGTTGTTGTGAAACCAACTCTTTTTATTATTTATTAGGCACACTTTGTGCTTCACCTTAGTGCCTAAGAGAGAAAGGAATCTATGGATTGTATTTTGTTCTTGAGAGACAATAATGAAGAGGCTAGATTGTGCATAACTCTTGTTTGTGTGCATAATATCTAAGATGGTTTTTCTATGGTAATAGTGTGAATGAGTGATCCTATAATTTCATGAGTTCAATATGAACTCTGACATGGTATTAGAGCTACTCCTAGCATCCATTACTCAATAGTTTTGGTCTCTTATTTTTCTCTCCAACTATTTCTAGCCTAAGGCTATTGGCAATAAAATTTCTTATTATTTGGATTTAAAGGGACATACCATCCATTATTGAAGGAAATATATAGATGGTTTTCTTAACCTTTTTATTCCAAATGCATATTACATTTGAGGCAATCGTGTGGAATTCTTAGATTCCTTTAGCTCAACTACTATTATTTTTGAGTATCTCTCAATTATATATGCACTTTCCCATTTTTCTTGGTATTACTACTAACTATATAAAGTCATTTTGTTTATTTAAATTCATAGAATAGCCTCATGGGTTTGTTGTCATTTATCAACATCAATCCATTCCCATTGATCATCCAACTCCTAAACACCAAAACTTTCAATATTTATTCCTTGACACTATTAACATCATTTTTTCGTCAGTGTCATTACACTAATCATATAGATCCTTCATCTCAATCCATATTATACTCTAATATCCCTTCACTCTCCTCTATAACAGAGTCTTAGTGGATTACTTTTTTTTCATTATGTTTAACTTTGTTATTGAAAATTCCTTAGAGCCTACAAAAATCATAACATAGCACCCACAAACCCTTCACATTGCAAAATTGTCAACTTTCACCAAACCTCCAACTCTCTCCTACCAGAAAAGTACCAACTATTAGGTGAAAATACTTTCTCCACACATGACCATGTAGCCCTAAATCCATAGTTGACATTAACAAATTTTAAATACTATTCAAATTTAAGTTGTGGGAGGTCTTGGATTTGAGCACCACCCCTACACCCTTTTTATAAAATAAATAATTATAAGTGGAATGTTTATTAAAAGAAATGGAAACTTTTTGTGTGGAATTTTTTTAAAGGTTATTACATTGTATTAAATTGGTGGGGGATTTATTTAAATTGGAAAATTTTTATAAGTGGTGGAGTTTATTTACAAAGTGGTGGAGTTGCTTTACAAAGTGGTGGCCATTTACTATATTTTATAAAATTAAGGGATATTTTTTGATGTAGAAGCCATTTTAATTATTGAGACCACTATAGTTATTAGAATACCATTATTTCATTATAATATGTTGAAGATCAGAGGGTGAGGCCCGATCTAGTAGGAGGTCAGACCCCCTCATAGGACAAACAAACTTGTTTATTATTCTCACCTTCTTTGGAAGTTGATTTTATTACATTTGTCACCCATTACACTCTTTTCACTTACAAATGCATTTTTTAATATGACATACATGAATTTTAATGTGAATTATGATGAAAATTTCATATTTCTCATCATAGCTATATAAACTATCCATAAAGTGTTGCCTTTGGTTATATGTTGCATTGCATTTAATAGTTAAATTCTGATCTAAGTAGGATATGAATACAATTTGTTCTTTGTTTTTATGTAATTTATTATTGATTATTTACCTTGTTATCATGTCTAACTTGGACTAATAACACAATTTTGAGTACAAAAACATATCCTAATGGTGGGGTAATTTTGAGAAGGCAACACATAGTTTTGGAAACTCTTTTTGGTTACATTTTTTAGGATTTGGCAAGCGAGCTCTAAAGATCTAATTCTCAAAAGACACTCTAAATAAGCTCCAAAAATGATTTTAATATGCTCTAGATGTTCTCTAAAGATATACACAAGATGCTCCAAAGAAGTCTAGGCATGCTTTGAATACCTATATATGGTATTTTGAAGACTTATATAAGATGCTCTGAAGATACTCGAACATGCTCCAAAGACCAGTTGGATCTTACTTTTCAGGATAATAATTCTACAGATATATATAAATAGACTTTATATATTTAGATGTATTATTTTAGATATTACCATTTGTGTTAATGGCTTAAAATAGTCTAGATATATTTGTATCTTTATTTTGTAAACCAGATAAGTATCTTCATTTTAGATTAGTCATTTTATGTCTATAGTTAGTTGAGTCGGTTCCAATGCCTTCATAGGAGAATGGGATCTAGCTATTAGATTGTCTATATTTTAAATAAACAAATTGGGGCATTGAGATTACCAAAATTTCATACTCCATGAATAGATGGTGAGATGTGTTTAAATACACATCTCCTTCTCATTCTAGGGATTTTTTAATTGTTGAAGTTGAAGAAAAGTTAGAAGAAGTTGGAAATAAAGTTCATCATTTCATATTTTTATATGTTCTTTTAAATAAAATAGAGATCAAAATTTTCCTTTATTACTAAGTAAAGTAGTTCCTATTATGAGGAAGGAGCAAGGTCCCACTTCTCTCCAAGGATCAAGATAAATTGGTACCTTTAGTTTAATAATTTAGAAGCATTTCTTTAATTCATATATATTTTATTAAATGTAGATTATAATTTCATTTTAACCATAATAATAATTTATTTTAAATGCAGAGTGATTTCCTTTCAAATAAAAGATTGATTTTTTTTAAATGTAATAGTGAATTTCATTTTCAAAAGCAAGTGTGATTTCTTTTTCCAAAAGTAAGTGTGAATTTCCTTTCATGCAAGAGTGTTTCATTTACATGAAAGAGTTATTTCAATTCAATAAAAGAAAATTAATTTTATGTAAGAGTGTGTTTTTAAAATAGATTAAATTTGTTAATTCATCTCATATTTATTATTTGTTAGAAACTATTTAAGTGATAATAAACAACATTCTCAGAATCTGAACATCACATTGTCCTACCCAGCCAAACTAGTCAAGTGAGGTCATTATGTCTTATGCTAGATGTTTAAGTTCTAGATGTTAATGGTGTGAATTCCAATAAGAGATATTTAATTAACAAAAAAACTATATTTAATTTATTACATACTATATTTTAAATTTTCATTTAGTATTTTTATGATTTAGAAAGCATGACAAAATTAAAACCCCCAAACAGTGAACTGTACAACTCCAATATAAAAACATCTCATTGCATATAGCTATTAGACACTACCTTGGTTGAAAATGACACCAATACATTGATTTTTTAAATGAGAGGTATAATGACAGCCTATCACATTATACTTTTTATCCATGTGTTACACTCATAAGACATATTTTTAGTGGTAACCGACATCTTTTCTAAAGGCTCTCTTTTATTCATATTTGGCTATTTTACACCACTATTATATTTTCATGACTTTCAATATGGATTATCATATGTTTAAACCCCTTCATCCATCAAACTAAACCACATGGAAAACCAAAATGTAGATGCACTTGCAGATGAAGGGATTATTGAGAGTTTTTAATGGTGAATTCCCATATTTATAGATGAGGATGATATTTTATGGATTTCATCTTTGCAAAATGAGTCACTTTTGTTTATTTTACTTCATGTTTATGATAGTTTATAAACTCATATTGAGAATCATGTATCACCTAAGGAATATTGGGACATTATTTTAGCCTTGTTTAATGATGTTTTGTCGCCTTTCATTGTTCTTCTTCCTTTTCCTCCCTCTCATAGTGATGATTTATCTATTAGTGACGTTGTTGATGTTTCTCCACCATCTTATCCCATTTATTCAGGTGTAATTCTTGATGGTGATTTGATTGAGGATTCTTTGGAATATTTATATCCTACTCTTAGTTCTTGTCATCTTTCTATTATTAGTGAGGAAACATTTTCTAAGGATGAGGCACTTGTACCACCTCTTGCTACTGTTCATGATGCATATTGTATTATTAGTGGTCACTTAAATGAGGTACCTTCACTTCCTCCACCTATTGATGCACATTCTCATACACTAGTTATTTCTCGTATTTTTTATTTTGGTATTTTTTCAGTACCCTACCAATCCCTAAGAAACCCATTGATCATATGGCCTCTTTCTTAACACTTTAGGAATAGAATAAGAAAATCATGATAAAAAATTCTCATTTATGCTCCCTGAATCATGGAAAGGATGCCCTCATATGTTCTCTATAGAATAAAATCATTAGTATACAACATCAATCTAATACCCTATCATGTTGTGTTAATGAATTTGGTATACATCCCCTTGATGCACTTTTAAAATGTGATATACCAGATTATGAGTAACCCATTGTTCATGTTGTTCCTATTATTGTAGATGATACTTATATGCGTACTATTATTACACACTTTAAAGATATCACTCCTATTTTACCTACATATATGCCTACTTATTTTGAGAAACACACCACTAGCTTTGGCTCCCACATGATTCATTCCATGGGTCACTACCATACTTTTAGGCATTGGGAAGCATCTATAGGGCATTGCTCACCCTATCTAGCATATTATGTGGATCACTCAACATGGCATTGGTTATGATGTAGTTTCTTCATAGTCATTGTTATATGTTGATATAGCTCTATATTTTTTTCACTCCACTCTTTATGAGGATATTGAGTCATATATGGGTTCTTTTGCATGTTCACTCAGGCTTAAGAAACTTAAGACTATAGTGGTTAGACATTGTTTACTTGATACTTCTTTTGATGTTACCTAGCATTTTTATACTATGGACTTTGCACCCACTCATAACCAGGCATCTTTAACCACCATTTATGTTAATTTGGGGTGGATTTATGATCATTCTTCATGGCGTAGACAACATTCTTTGAGAGGACTCTACAAGTGAGGTTCCTCCACCTTTCACCTTAGACAGTAGATTGTTCCTCCTGACTTTTGATTCTCCTTAGTTATTTGAGCTCCTTATTAGGAAAATGTGTTATTTGGAGCTGACATATCTCATTTCATAGATGTTTCTACTACACATTAATTTCATTGTGTACTTTCTTATGTCACTTGGTGATATTTTTGTTGTATGGTACTTTTATTTGTAGTCACACTTAGTCATGGAGATTTTTTCGTAGGTATGTATATTTAATATTAAGCACTTTAATATTTATTTATTGACTATCCCATCACCACCATGGACATATTATTGAGATATTTGTATATGTATCTTTGATGTTGAAAGTCTCCTTTAGCTTTGTTATGGAGTTTGATCTCCCTTTGAAGAGTAGCTAGTCTAGTGCAGCCCAATGTTGGCATTTTAGTGTTTTTTGTAGTGGGATTGGCCCATTAATACATATATGCTTTTTAAGTCACTAAACCCACTTAAGAATTATGTGGGGGGAGGTATGAACATACTACTTTAGGTGTTGTGCTTCTTGTTATCCCTTGACACACCACATTTTATTTTGGAGGTAGTTGATTGAGTGTATCTTTTATTCAATGGGATTCATTCCATTGAGTTCACCTACTATAGGTTTGCATTGATTTTTTTGAGTCATGATTCTTGGGATACCTTATAACATATGTTCTATTCTTCACTCTCACTATGGTTTTACTGGGTTTCTGGGTACCTTATAGTGATGCATTTCATTCATGTTAACTCTTTTCCCTAGTTTGTGATTAATGTGTTTTTTATAGAATGAGCCTTGTATAAAGTACTAGTTCCTATTTGACTTGGTAGTTACAGAAACTCAACATCGATGTATTATGATAAGATGGATTGGCTATCATAGGGACACTTTGTATTTCACTATAATTTTATACATGGGTACCTGATCAGGCCAAGTTGTCAGGACCCTTTTAGTCTCTTTTATTTCTCCTTTCTCACTCATTATATTCTTGATGAAAGGTGTTGGAGTGGTCTTGTTCACACTAGCTAGTGGTTTGAGTTATTTCTAGAATAATTTTGTTTTTATCTATGTTTAAACCAACTCATAGAGTTAAGCTTGATTTGAAATTTTGTGATATCTATTGGATTGTTTTGTTTACTTACACAAATAATATTTTGTTGTACACTTATTTTAAAAATACACCTATATTCAATTTTTTCACAACATCCAAGTGTTTGTTGTGAAACCAACTCTTTTACCTATTTATTATTCACTCTCTATGCTTCTCATTAGTGTCTAAGAGAGAGATAAATCTACAAATTTTATTTTTCTTTTGAAAGATGATAATGAAGAGGATAAATTGTGCATAATTATTGTATATATGCATAATACCTTAGATGTTTTTTCTATGCTAATGGTGTGCAAGAGTGATCCTATGGTTTCATGAGTTTAATATGAACTCCAATAGAAAAATGTATTTTTTGGTAGGTTTTAAAATTTTAGGTAACACATTTCATGGGCATCTACATGTAAAAGAGTAGGTAGGATCTGTCATCTCAAAAACATAAATAATTGGTTGTGTTTACATTCTTTTTCATAGTATTATGTTGTTTGATGGGATGGAATCATCAGATTCATGTAAATATAGAAGTGTTGATGTTATTTTATTTGGTCATGGCAAGAACATGAAGCCCTATTATTTTTTATGTATAAACACACATAGATTAGCTATTGGGCATTCCACCATTTATATATGAGTTAATAAAATGTATTAAAATCACTACTCATTTGAATTTTATGAATAAATTTATAGGTTGTTTGTGTATCATTATAATTGTTTGATGGCATGGAATCATTGGATTCTTATAAACATAGTTCTATTGATGATATTTTTTAATCAATTGTAAATATATTATACAAAATATATTAATGTGTATATCATTTTAGAGAAGATGTCTCATATGAAATTGATTAGACAAGAGCATGTCAGATCTATCATCTGAACAATAAAAATTCCTAGATGTGATTACATTATTTCTTATAGTGTAAGGCTGTTTGATAACATGGAATAAATGGATTGTTGTAAAAATATATTTGTTGATGGTTTTTTGTTTGGTTTTGGTGGGACAACAAAGTTGTGATCTTAGAGTTATCGACTATCAAGTGAGTTAACAAGATGTATTAGAATAACATTTTTTTGAATGACTATGTGGATTTTTCATAGTTATTTTTGAGTTCTTAATGGAATGGATTCATTGGCTTATTTTAAAAATATATCTATTTGTTTTATTTAAAATTGGATTAATTCAATATTAACCCTTTAATTAGGTATAAACTAATAAAATATAAGTTGACAATAGATCAATAACATATATTAAAAATAAAATTCAACAACTAGGATTCAACTTGAAAGTTCAACCAATTACAATAAATAAATGCAAGCGCATGGATAAATAATTAGCTTATTTTTAATGCTTCCCTAATCCATACATGTTTTTTTATATGGTGATATGTGAAATAATTGTATTCAACTCATTTCTAGAATTGATGATTATTTATGTTCTTAGATAAAATGATTGGACTAAGATAGTAAAAACTTCTTATATTAAACTCTTTGGGCTAATCCTAACCCTATGGATACAAGGTATTTAAATTTGATTGTTTTTCTAGTTTTTTTCATAAATGACTATAAGGTGATATTATCACCAGTCAATTTAGAACCCTATGGGTCAATGTTAACCCTTTTATTGTTATTTTTTTATTATTTCAATTTTTGATCTTTCTCCTACTTCAATGATTTATTTTACATCCTTTTTAGCATTTTCAATCCATATACATGTACCTAAAATATCAACCCCTAATTTACTACATAAACATTTGAGACATCATTATATTTATTTATTTTGTGGGGCTTAAAATGTGTTGAAATGTATTGAGTTGGATTGGCATTAGTTAATCCACATTGAAGGACCAAGCATTACAATACATTTTCTATGCTTCAAAGAGGTTTCAATCCCAAATGTAATTTTCACATATAGGGGTGTGTATTTGTGTGTGAAAATACAAATTTAATTTTATATTATTCTTCTCCTAGTTAACCCTTGACATAATCATGTAAAATGAAATAATACTACAAATGTAGATCTAGTGATTCATTGTAAACAATATGTAACTTTTGTATAGCCCTTGTAATATGAGAACTCCTATCTAAAATGTATCCTACCAACTCTGTATATTTAAAAAAAATAGAAATAGAGTGAGAAACATAGTGGCACACAAAATAGACCCAAATATCATCCAAGGGATAAAATAACAATGGATAAAAAGGAAAACATGTTAAACAAGGATTATAAATATCAAAGGCCAAGATTGACTGGAAGGGGTCAAGAATGATGGTTGATATTAGCCTATTGGTCGATCCTTTGTCAATATAAGATTAAATTAACAATGAAAATTGGGTTAGAGATCTATTTTTTTAAAGGAATTTTAAGTAACAAGGATTGGAAAAGGGGACCATAAGATCTTGGAAAATTATAAGTAATAATGGGAAAACATAAAAAATATGTCCCACTAAGTACTTAATCCTTAGTTAAGATCCATATATAAGAAAAAAGGTTAAAATACATTTTAAAACAAGTATTATGCCAAATTAGTGTGTATATATTTACACCCCCCCCCCCCCCCCCCCCCCCCCCCTCTCCCCCAATTAATCTAGTATTTTATCAAAAATTAAAATACTTTATAAAATGAAAAAAGAGAATACAAACTTGTGTAGATGATACTCAAGTAGACTTATCATGTACCATAATAATCCAAAGTTTTCAATCAAAAGGAATATGTACATAATTAGATAGATTACTATCCAAATTAAATTAAATATTCAAAATATTATTCAAGGAAAAAATACACATGTATGTGTGTCATATAGAGATAAAAAATTTGAAGGTTAAAGATTGACCTAGTCACAATTGATAAAAAGTGGGAACTTGTAGCCTATATTAATTTCCTAGCCAAAGAAATGGATAATATTTTGAGTGTTCTATGTGATTATTAAAACTGTCAAAGGAACCTAGAACCCAATGGGTTGACTCTAGTAACCATGCTTATTGGATAAATTTTTATCTTGTTGAAACATTAGATAATTGAGGGTGATCATACCCCAAATAGAAATGAGCCTATATATAAAATAAAAAACCATTTATGGACATAGAAACCAAAATTTACAATGTTGGTATTTTTAACCCAAGATGGAAATGGGTTGGAAAACATAATGTTTTCATAGGCTATAGTGTTGGATGGATCTAAATCTCCAAGTTATGCATTATACACATTAATTGAATCATCCACTATATATGAATTTTAGTTTCAATTGTCATTTTTTACTTAGTTCATAAATGCAAAATAAAAATGAATTGGATAAAATACATGCCCATAACATGACTATGGATAAAAAATAGTGTTGAAAATATGGCATGAATATGTATCATGCTCATTAACTTAGAAAATTATATAGTAGATATGAATATATATCATTCCCCTATTGTTATAAAATTAAAATATTTAAGTCTATATAGATGGAAATTTTGTAATTTATATTTAAATTTTTTGCATGAAGTAGTATCATGTAGCCAAAAAAATTATATGAATTTATAATATATTCTTGTAAGATGAATCATATGTTTGCATATATCCCCATAATATGTATCAAAAATTTAATTTTGAACCGTTATGAATCTTTTGACACTATTATATGTATCATTTGAAATCTATAATATTTAATTTATGAATTGACTACATATCCATGGCATATGTCACCAAAATATTGTACCAATATATCAATATATTAACCCTTGGGGTAGCACTATAGTGTAATGAATAATCAGATATATGAACTATATAAGGTTCATATAAGTACAAAATTGTTTTCTTTTGCCCCATGTTTAACCCTATTAAGATGCAAGATATAAGATTTTCAAATTGATAAGATTAAAAAGATATAAATATTTTGGCATGTTAAACTGGTTAGAATTATTAGAATTTTGAGTATGATATATAGATGTTTTCATTATGTAAATAATGTTAAACACAACATAGCATAAATGATAGGATAATAAATAGTCATATTAAATTGAAAGTATGATTGCCCAAGGAAATGACGTTTGAATCATGATTTGTGAAATTAATAAAAAAATTAGTTAACATAGGTGACCAAATATCATTATGATGTTGGATAATGTGTCATGTGTTTCACAATGTGATTTATAGATGATGCCTATGCTCTCCTCATACATACACCTAAATCTGATTTTTGACTTTATCATTTCTCTAACCTTTGATTTGCTTTATCATGTAAATACATTGCTTATTTTTTACACTCTTGATCAATTCTTCAAAACATTAGGCTTATAAGTCTCCTTCCATCCTATTCCATATTCAATCTCTCCATTACACATCACCTTTCATTTACCTTTGTAATCTCACCTCCTTATCACCCACATCATCCTTTTATAAACACTTTTCAAGACCCCATTATCCATTATTTCTTCAAGCTTGTTCATCCTTTGGTATAGGATCATAGGCCTAAAATAATATTTTGTAAGAAAAACCATTTAGAGTGGGTGAATCAGTGTGCAAACATTTCATTCAATTCCATTCATCATTCTTTAACCATTAAAACTAGCATAGAGATATAGTAATGCATAATAGAGCAATCACATAAGCATGAAACAAGATATCAACACATGAACACAAAATCTATGTGGGAAACCCTCATGGGGAATAAAAAACATTGAAAAAAAACCTTTAACACTATCATATAAGTCATGGATCAACATTTAGTGAATCACCAATCCTGCAAGAAGTTCTAACCCCTACCTAGTCAAGTACCCACTCAACTAGTCTTTAACAAGTACTAACTTGATAGGAGGATCTAAACCATAGTGACATGGAATTAAAAAAAATATTTCAAGGAAATTTTTTAAATATATAACCTAAAATTAATCTCTAACTCGCTCTTTACCAAGCACCAACCAAGCGAAGACAATCTTGATCACCTCAAGACACCATGTTGCTTAACCAATACATGGTGACCTCTTTTTAAACTCTTATATATTATCTCTTTGATTTAAATATCTATCATATACTTATAATGAATATATGATGGAATATCATATATAAATCAGCTCATTCATCTCACTTTAGCCTTCTACCCCTCTCAAACAACCTCTTAGGCTTCCTTGCTCAACATGCCTCTTCTAGGCTCATTAGGTAAACTTGACCTTGTCATCTACCTATATACAATTTATTAGATAATAATTATTGATAATATTATCCTTATTTATAGTATACACTACATAATTATTCTCATTAAATATCTATTTTATTCTCTTATGCTCACTTAACATGCTCAAACAGGCCAATTTTACCTTGTATTTATACCAAACACTAGGTCTCACCCATCTTGGTCAGCCAATCATCTTTAAAAAATTGTATAAAATTTTAAATAGGTCATAATACATGTTTAATAAAATAAAAATTCACCATATAGTTAATACATTACCCTTAATATACAAAACCACCATTAGGCCTAATGGAGACCTAATGCAATTATATCTACTCTAAGCACACATTTCACTTACACCTCCTTAGAACAATTTGATCATCTACCAATTCATGTAAAAAATAAAATATTCCTCTAATATAATCTTTATATCATCCATATATTTCCATACCATCTTTTATCTTATATGACCCCTTGAACCACACCATTAGGACTACTTACAATTAGCCCTTCACACACTTAAAAAGTTTGTCTCTCATACCTGAAGCATAAAGTCAAATTTTATTAATAATATACTAAAAAAATACATTAATATATCCTCCATTACCTTATGGTTACCAAAATTTCCATTTTACATCACCAAAAATTCCAAAAGGCCTCAAACCCACTCTTGCAACATGACCACTTAGAATGGTCAAACACTGCCAAAGTACAATCAAGAAAATTTGATCACTAACATCTAAATATGAACTTATCATGAATAAAAAAACATTTATATGAAAATAAAACACTTATATAACATCCTAATATTCAATTTATTCTTCTACTCTTGATAAAACACTCCAAACTTACCTTTGCAATATGACCACTCAGAACTACTTGTAGCTCCAAAAACATAGTCATGTAGAAGTTTGACTTTAGCACTTTAAACACTTGTAATGAAAATTTATTATTTATTTAATATATTTAGATAAATATTTTATATATATATATATATATATATATATATATATATATATATATATATATATATATATATATATATATATCAATCTCTACTATCAAATATTGTTCTTATAGACCAATTTCTCAAGTCTCTCTTACACAATGCATACTCAACCAAATAGGCCATTTTGGATTCCACATCTCAACACCTTAAATATGTATTTATATCTTATAACAAGCATGAATAGCTAATTTTTGTCTTAAAAATATCAATATATTAATTATATACATAATATAAGTGTATAGATACTTCAACTCAACATTCTCACAAACTTACATAGGACTGCACATAGGCTCTAAAAACCCAGTTAAGAGTCATTGACTTTTTACACCTTCATAGGAGATTCTCATGCATGATAATACATTAAAAAGAACCTATGATACCTATGTAAAAAATTCAAGTTAATTAGATAATTAAAATCTATCCAAATCACCTTGAAAGCATCTTTTTAAGAAATTCACTCTAATCTTCCATAAACTACAAAAAACATGGTCATCTTTGACAAGCATTAAGTTCACTTGTATAGTTTATCATGAAGATATTCTAATTGGGTGTTGTTAATTAGGGAGTATAATACAACTTTTATTTTTTTATCATGCAAAAATTATCAATATTTTGGTGTCTACATGCATTCTTTTACTCACTTATTTTTCTAGTTTTTACCACAATTAGAACCTTTAACTTTGACCTACAATAAATGCACTTTTATACATAGTTAGGATATGCCACCACTTGGAGGATAATCTTCATGAAGTATAATACAACTTTATATTTTACACCAACTTGATCTAAACTCTAACGTATCTTATACAATCATTTATTTTTTCACTGGTCTCTTATGCATACATAGTCATTTGAAATCCAACGTTCATATTTTTGAATTTCAACAGCTATTCCTTGGGGCTTAAATTGATGGTCTTTGGCAAGTCACATCCTACTAGATTAACTTTGGAGGCTTATAACTTGAACTATGGATCTCGTCAAGACACCAAATTTATAGGGTACCTTTTTGGCACTATGAAAAATAACTTCATGAAATCCTTTGACCAATTTTGAATTTTTGAGTACCTATAATAAAAACACAAAATTGCTAGGTTATTCATATATCCATGAAGTGTAGTGTTTGTCTGACTTGTCTTAAGCTATAATATGCATGTTTATCACTCGAAATTATCAAATGAAACACCAAAACTTCACCGAGACATCTATGGATGCCTCAAAACCTCTTCTCTATCCTCATTGACCTACAAACAATATGTATTCATATTAAAGCTCATATACAAATAGTTCATCACCACCATGCCTCATCAAATCAGTTCCATGCTTAGGAACTAGGCCATGAAATAATCCTACTAAGAACCATACCTATTTAAGACCTCCCTAATAATGTATATGTACTTTGAAACTCATTCTCATGCCAAACTCAATCTCAACTATTTCCACAAACAATTCCACATGCATGTAATTACTCTTTTCATCATCTCTCACTTTCATTCACAAGACACTTCATTGGATCACTTCAGAGACCACACTTAGTAAGTTTAAAAAATCATCCTCTTATCAATGACCACTCTCACCTTGAAATAAATGATAGGCTCAAACATATGACATCAATGAAAACTTACAACAATCTCCCCCTTTATCATTGATGGCAAACCACATTGATGACAAAACATAATTCAAACTGACTATCCTTTGAAAATAAAAACTTCTCCATCAATATGATCTTTTTCCCCATTTGACATTAATGAAAAAGTGTCTCTATAACCATCATCTTATATTTTTACTCCTAGGTCAATAATGCTACTAAAGAAAAAATGACCAAATGCTTTCCTTAGAATGATTGAGATGTTATCTCTGAACTTCACCTATTTCTCATCAGCTTGACATATGACTTTCATGACTTCACAAACCTTCTTGTATCTCATTATCTAATCTTGATCTTACCTTGGCACCTGATCATTTCACAAAATAATCAAGTTCCCCCTTTGTCCATGCATACTTCTCTTCATGATTCTCAAGAGACCTGAGTTAGCTCCCCCTAACTACATGTTCCACTGAGATCATGTCATTTGAAACCAAATACTAGTTATTTATAAGAAATACATAACTCATTTGTAACATGTCAACCTGTCCCTTTATAACCTTATTATCTCACCTTGATATCAAATAAACATTACATTTAATGACACAGCCTCAAAGGAACACTACAACTATTGTCCTTCAAGTTTACAAGATTCATGTGATGATAAAGGATAATTATTACTTTTATAACTTTATGAACATTTTTAGGGAAAAAGAAACTTTTAATATCACTCTTAGAACACCACAAGACCTTGGATCATATGAGCAAACAATCTCTACAATCAATATCATTGGTCTTGTAGACCAATCTTCAAATATTACTCCACTAGTTATATCATTAGATTATTACACATCAACTTAAGTTTAAAAATGAATTACAAGCATGATGTATTATAAAGGAAACATTACACTCATTCCATCTATCAAGTACTAAACTCCAAAGTCCATGAATGAGTTCTTTTACCACAAAAAAACATACCTAGAGTTTGCAGTCATAATTCACCTTGAAACCCTCATATATTTATCTTTTTATGCCTTCTAAACTAGGATAAATTTTAACATACACAAATAATTTACATTTTATATATGACCTTAATAACATCTTTAAATACTTAGAATACTCACCTTGAGTGTAAGAACACTACATAGCTCACAAGGATACCCCTGTCTTCCATTTTCAGCCATCAGTTTAGTGATAGGTCAACTTGAGTGACCCAAATAGTTGACATAGAAGATATAACATGCCTAAATAACCCCATTTACAACAAAAATAAGTATTTACCTTAAAAATCCATCCACTTTCATGTATTGACTAAGTCAACCCTTCTTATTATATCAAATTCTTCAGAAACAAGGGTTTTTATGTAGCTTTTACTCACTGCCCTAACAAAATAATACTACATAGAGATTAATGTATGAGTAATTTACATGTTACAAACATCATACTATCCTTACCAAATCATTTTGGGCACTTTACAATAAGATCTTTCCAATTGGGTCATTGTGAGGGTTTTGAGAGGGTTTTAGACCAATTTTCATTCTTAGCATTTATTCATATAGATATGTATTTGAAACCACTTCCTAATGCTTGGAAAACCTTATTAGGATATTTTTACATCTCTCCAAAATATCTTATCCTCCCATTTAATGATCACACATGCCAATGTGCATAAGAAAAATCTTCTCATGCTTGAAAAGCTTCATTTTGCATACATAGGAGACCTCAAAACAAGTTTTCTTGATTTCTCCATCTCAAGACATGAAACTTCATAAACATGATTTAATAAAAATATTAAACCTATTTAAAATCTCAAATGATCTCTAGGCACCTTTAAAACTCATCTTGACAACTCATCAGGCCTCACTAGGTCTCTTTACACACTAGGCCTAAGACTACCAGTCATGCTTAGACCTTGAAAATACCTTGAAATAATTTTGTAATGATATTATTACCTCATAAAAATTTCATAAATCCATATACCATGATCAAAAAATATTAAAATCTACCAAACCTGATCATGATGCATCAAACTACCACCTAGGGTCTTAAAACTAGGTCCATGAGAAAACCATGAATGAAGGACTTACTCCTTTTCACTCAATTTGAGAGTCATGTGACTAACTCATAACCTCTCTCTAATTATATGAAAATTAATTTTAAACCTTCAATCTCATACATATCCATTTCATCATCTCCATGCCTTCATACCTTGAATATTGATCATTAAGCCTTATTAGGCTAGGTATGGTCTATGAGAGGTCTAGGTGTAGATCTAGACTGAAGCAACAAACACCATAGATTCACTTTGATATAATAATAATAATAATAATAATAATAATAATAATAATAATAATAATAATAATAATAATAATAATAATAGATCCTATAAATTAAATAACATATCTTAATATTGTTTAATCAATACTCCATGTTTATATATAATAATTTAATCAACTTGATACCTTCTCATGCATCTTGGCTTGCTCCTCAAGCACTCTTGTAGACTTACAGTCCTCTTGAAGACCTCATTATTCAAATTCTCTATTTATATACTAAGGATGATGAAAACATATTCATGTAATTTAACTCCTAACAAGACAAAATATCCATCCACCAAGCTTTATTCTTCCACAAGCTCATAAACACATTGATCTTGTAACTCACCTTCACAAGCCTAACCATTTTGTGCTTCTAAGATCACCTTCAAGTTGTCAAACCTTCATCAAAGGACATGATATAATTCCAAATATTTGAATCACAACCATAGATTAGGGGTAGTGAATCAATTTTTATATATTTCATTCAATTCCATTCATCATTCTTTAACCATTCAAACTAGCATATAGATAATAGAATAACAATCACATAAGCATGAAGAAAGATATCAACACATGAACACCAACTCTATATGGGAAAACCTCATGAGGAATAAAACCCACTATAAAACCAATTACAATATAATTATATAAGTAATTTATCAAAATTTTGTGATGCACCAACACCACAAGGAGCTCAAACCACTACATAATAAAACACACATGCACCTAGTCTTTAACAATAACCAAATTGTAAGGAGGTTTCAAACCCTTAGTGACTTGGAACCGACCCATCCACTTCAAGGACACTTCCAAAAAATCTAATCTTTAAGTCAGATCCAAGTCAGATCCAATGCCTGCTTCACCAAGCACCAACCTATCCAAGACATGCTTGATCACCTCAAGACACCTTATTTCTCAACCAATAGATGGTGACCTCTTCTTATGATCTTATATCTTCTCTATCTAATTTCAAATCTATGTCACATACCTATAATGCATATCTAATGAAAATATGATGTTATCTCAAATATAAATGAACTCATTCATCTCATATTAGCCTTTTACCCCTCTCAAATAGCCTCTTAGGCTTCCTTGCTCAACATCCCTATTTATGCTATAATTTTCATTTTTATGACTAAGAGGAAATAAAGAGATAAAATATACAAAAAAGGGTAAAATAAATATGGTATAAAAACTTGGTAGAAATGCATGTATGAACTAGATGAAGTGGAGAACTCTTCTTTGGCTAGGGGAAGATGAAGGGTGGATTACCTAGCTAGGGATAGATCCAATAAAGTGTGAGCTATCTATGGAGGATATCAATCCACACCTGTAGAGCAACTTACTTCTAAAATAAGATGAATGAAAGTAACCATAGACAAAAGTAAACAATATGAATACTTTGCTAATGTAAGATAAAGATCTAATAAACTAACAAAAGAGATGTTAATTTACTAAATGAATGTTCTATTATATTTTGGTCTATTCTAGTCTCATCTAGTATGTTAAAAGGGAAAGTAGGGTCTGGTTGAGGGTTGGGTTAAAGGGTAGAAAGATGAGGGTCTTGGGTCTGAGGAATAATCATTGGTATTTGTAGGTAACCATCAGTGGTTAAGTAAACCACTGACAGTTTAGGTAATTGTCAGTGGTTACCTAATGGGATTGGAAATGTCAAAAAGGTTCATGGGAAGAGGTTTGTATATCTAGTATGGCTGAGGATACAAGTCTATTTGAGACCTGAGAATGATAAGGTGAAGAGATAAGTGATCTTAGGTGAGATAAGAGGTCTAATAGGAAGGATTTAAAGAGGTAGGATCTAGATAAGAATATCCAAGTAGAAAGAAAAAATACAAATGAAAGCAATCCAATGCTTACCTAATCTAAAATTATTTTGGTAGCATAATGATATGTAAAGGAGATTTAGAAGAAATTTACCAAAGGTTTAGGTTGGTGGCTGCTAGAGAAACCTGTATGAAGAATATTTAAATGCTTATAAGACTTGAGTACCTGTATGAAGATAATCTAAATGTCAAATTTGGATATGTATTTTTGGATCCCTTTCCCCTCTTTCTCACTTCATTTTATAACCAAAATGTGATGGAGTAAGAAGGGTAAGGATGATGAGTAATGAGGCATTCATGATGTGTTAAAGGAATGAGGTAGAGAAAAATATTAATTTTTTTCCTGATTACCTCGAGAATAGTTGATGATGTGTTACCAGTTTAGGGACCTAACCATAGATGGTTAGGTTAATTATCTATGGTTACCTTAATCGTTAGTGTTCAAGGTACCACATAGAAGTAAGTTTGAATAGGGTTAAAGGGCAGAAAAGGGTGTTAGCTAGAAAGAGTGAGTCAAGTTAGCTAACTTTAGCTAACTAGGTCTCAAGGTGAGTCAAGATAAATTAGATGAATGGGTTAGATAAAAATAGGTCATTTTGATGATGCAATGTAAAAGGGATGATCAAGGCACTTTGATGACTAGAATCGAGTGTGCGGTTTTTCAATGTCTATATTGTGCCCCTTTTTGTTATGTGACCTTTATCTGTGAGTTATAAAACAAAAATGTATTGTGTGGTTAAAGGTTGGTTTGCCATAAGTATGGGAGGAGTTCCCCCTCAAATTGAGAGATGATGAGGAAAGGTCAAATTGGACTGGGGTTTGATGAGTGGTTTATGGTTAGTCACAAAGGTGGGTGACTAAAGGGTGGTTTAAAAGCTAGGTATTTATAATGCAAACATGCACACAAGATGCAACAAAGATTTGATAGCCAAGATCACTTAAATATAAAGGATTCCAATGTTGGTAAAAATAAGCTTAGCACTAAGAAGATAAGTGAACAATAAACCATATGATTGTATTGTGATGGTTGGGTACACTTGTTATCCTTCTAAGTAAAATAGATTGGTGTTTATGGGGGTATCTAAATCTAGAAGTGATATTATATGTGGGTATCTAAAATTGAAAGTGATCCCATGGAGGACTCCAATGCTTTGGTCATGTACTAAGTGCCAAATGTTCAAATGTTTGAATTTTCAACATGGAAAAGCCAGTCGGTGCTATAAAAAAGACCAAGGTAAGGTCATCACAAATAAATGTGAATGGTTTGGGTCAAAATTCTCAACATCAAGATGGATGTGATGAGATGGTTCAAGGAAAAAGTTTAGTGGTTGATGGTTGAAAATAAAAGGGATGGTTGAGTTGAATTTAGATGCACTAGGAAAATGAACGTTGCCTACATAGTTCCATGGACATATGATCTAACAAAAAATTTAGGCCAAATGTAGTTCTCTCAAGTGGGAAAGATGGAGAAATGATGTCTCCCAAAAGGTCAGAAAAGGATGGAGAAATGATATATCCAAATTATAGATGGTAAAAGGGTAGGTAGAAAGGTAATGATCAATGGTTGGGTGAAGGGTATGTTAGAAACAAGGTGGTTGAGCAGACTCTAGATGCACTAGGTAAATGAACTTTGCCTACATAGTTTCATGGATATAATATCCAATAGAAACTTTAGACCATATGTAGTTTTGGTTTTGATCGGATGATTTTTAAAATAGGAAGGAAGAAGATAAGATTAATCTCTAAAACAAATATTTGAGAAGTAAATTCCACAAACAGGTTGAGGTGGTTTTCAAATGAGTTTCCCCAATTTGACATACCACATGGTCTAGGTTTGGTTGAAGGTAGTGTTGGTTTTGATAAAAGAAAGTGGTTCAATAAAGGATGAAGAGTAATACTCTCTAAGAACTAAGTTATGGAGAAGGAATATCTAAGATAGAGGCCGTGTTTGGTTTGGGGGTGAGGTTATGAAAAGGTGAAATGTGGGAGAATTAGGAGATGCATGTTTCAAAATAGTCAATAATAGGAGGGAAATAAAAGAAGTATGAATCCTTTTCTTTGTTAAATACCAAAAAACATCACCGAAGTTGGGTAGGGCTTAGTGAACCTTAACCTTTTTAATGCTTCACATAAGCACACTTTAGTTGATAAAATTGTGTATTGATCACGTTATGTCCAATAAGCTCAAATCCTTTGATTCATAGAGAATGGAAGAAGGGGAATAAGTGGTAAGTGAATGGTAAATAGGTGAATAGGTAAGATAACCTTATGTGGGTAGACTTTCCCCTTCTATAGATGACCTAAGAACCAACTTTAGACAAGTCCATGTCTTATGCTTGGTGTAGACTGATCAATGTGGGAAGTCTACTGAAGGGAAAATTGATTCCAGCTTTCTTGGGATGTTTATTTTATTTTTGAGAAAGGGTATGTTTATGCCTTTGTTTTTTTTTACTTTTGAGAAGTTTGTGAGGTTGATAGCTGTGATAAGCTTGAAGTAATTGATTTTAATATATATTTAACTTAGCCATTCTTTGAGGGAGTGGTATAAGTTTTTGATTTTTGGTAGCCATCCTTCAAGGGAATAGTTTATCTTTTAAATAATGTTCAACAAATGCTTCAAGGGAGTAGTCTATAGAATGCTAGAAATTTTTTGACCCAAATGATATATTTTCTATCACAAGTAGTGTTAATGATAGTTTTAGACATGGATAATTCTAATAAGGGTTAAATGTGTACCTTTATGAGGGCAAACTTCTAACACAAGAAGGTAGTGAAGGGTGGAAAGGAATGGGTTCTGAGAGACAAAATACCATGGGATTTTGACTCATAAAAGATAAAAAGTATCCATGAGAACCATGATATGGGTAGAGTTAGGTTACCCATATTCAAGATTAGGTAATAGTTGTGATGGATAATGACATGGTTCTATTTGAATCAAGTTGTCCTCAAAATTAGAGGAAAAAGGAGTGTAAGGGTGGAAAATCTTGTGAATCAAGAGATGAGCTTAAGTTAGACAAGAAGGTAAGTTTGATTCTTGTTTTAATAGTAGAAAGGATGTAGATGTGAAGCATTAAGAGGCTCAAGTTCTAGTTTTCCTTTGAGGGAGGATAAATGAAAAGCTCCTAATCCATATCTATGGGTGATGATGTAGGGTCCAAACCAATTAAAGGCAAATTTGCCTCTTTTGCTTTTCTTTATGTTAGTGACATGTTGGTTTTCTTTTAGGATGAGATCTCTAATTTTTAATTCTTGATCTCTCAAATTTTTACTATAGACATACGTAATGTGCTCTTGGTAGACATAAAGGTGGTTAAGGGCTGCGAGGTAATGTTCATCAAGTTGCTCCAATTGGGCTAAACATTTTTGACAATAGTTATCCTTAGAAATATTGTCTTACAATGATATGAAAAGAGAGGGAATATTTACTTTGAGAGGAAATACCACCTCTACCCTAAAGATAAGGGAGAAAGGGGTAGCACCTATATAGGTTTGAATGTTGGTGCAATAGGCCCATAAAGTAAAGGAGATATGAAAGTGTTAATCTTGGCCTAAATCATTGATGACCTTAGTTAGCATTTTATTCAAAATGTTGTTTGAAGCCTCATCATGTACATTTTATTGTGGATTATAAGGAAAATAAAATCTAAGTTTGATGCCAAAGGAATCACAAAGACCTTAAACTTGCTTGTTCTTGAAAGATTTACTATTGTCAGTGATGATCTTATGGGGAACACTAAAATAATGGATGATATGGTGGTTGATGAAGTTAATGATATTTTTCAAATTTGGTGGAAATAAGAGGAATAGCCTCAACCCACTTAGTGAAGTATTTGGTAGTGGTGATAATAGAGTGGTGACATTATGAAGAATGAGGGTTTATTTCTCTGATGAGGTCCAATCCCCATTCTTAGAAAGGCCAAAGGTCTTTGGATGTTTTAAGGCCATATGTAGGTGTGTGATGAAAATTATCATGTTGTTGGCATTTAACACACTTCATTACATAGTCACATTAGTCTTGATTAAGGGTAGGCCAATAGTAGCCAAGGTGAAGGATATGTTTAGTGATAGCTAGGCCACTAAAGTGTCTACCACAGATTTTGTCATAAGTTTATTTAATAGCCTGAGAGGCATCATGACTATGAAGAAAATGGAGAAGAAGGCCATAAAAACCATGTTTTTTGAGTATTACTCCTAATATGGTATAACAATAAGTGGTTTGGATGAAGGCTCATTAGGCATTCCTAGATAGGTTAGGAGGAACTACACTGAGATTGAGGTAGTTGAAGGTTTGTTCACACCAAGTGTTTGAATTAGATCCTTCCATATTGAAAATGGTAGGAAGGTCAAAGTGGATATATGAGGGTGTGATGAAATGGTGAATGGTGATAAATAACTTGGAAATGGCAGGTTGAGTTGGGATTTGGGAAGCAAGGGAAGCTATTATATCTACAAACTTATTAGTGGATTATGGAATAGATTGGATATAATAATGGTCAAATGAAACTAAGAGTACATCAACTAATTATTTATACTTTTGTAAGATGTATTTTTTGCATTGGTAGGAACCATTAACTTGGTTGACGACACGTTGGGAATCACCAAAGACATTAATTTTCTTGACTTCCAAGGCTAAGGTGGTTTAGAGACCTATTACTAGGGCTTCGTACTAAGCCATGTTGTTGGTACACTCATAGTTGAGTTTGAAATTAAGAGGAATGGGTTCTCCATCAAGGGGAATGAGAAAAACTCTAGCACCACCACCATGTTGGCATTTAGATCCATCAAAGAACAAGGTCATTTTATAGGTGATGTATTCCTGAGATAGAGTTATAATGGACTCATCTATAAATGTAAGAGGAAGGTGTCGATGTTCTGGTAAAGGAACTTAGACTAATTAGTTGGAAATGACTTTCCCTTTGATTAACTTCTACTAGAAGAACTCAAGGTCAAACTTAGTGAGGAGTATGAGCCACTTAGCCATACACTAGTTTTGATATGGTTTAGAGTGAATATACTTGAGGGGTTAGTATTGGTGATGATGTAGGTTTTATGATTGAGGAGGTAATGATGAATTTTGGTAGCTATGAAGATGAGGGAAAAACAAAGTTTCTTAGTATGAGTGTATCGAGTCTCATACTCTATAAGTGTCTGACTAATATAGTAGATAACTTGCTTCTTGTTTTGTTCATCTCAATGTGCAAGAATTGCCCCTAAGGAATGGTTAGTGGTAGATATATAGAGGTATAAGGGTTGATCATCTTTAGGATGGGTGAGAACTGGTGGAGAAAGAAAGTATTCTTTGAGTGAATCAAAGGCCTACTGATAGTATTTTGTCCACTTAAAAGAAATGTCTTTCTTGAGTAGATGGTGGAAAGGATGACATCTGTCAGATAATTGAGAGATGAAATGAAAGATGGATTGGAGTTTGCCTTATAGGATATGCATTTGTTTAAGGTGGGTTGGAGGTGGCATCTCAAGGATGGCTCAGACTTTGGTAGGGTCTAATTTGATTCCTTGGAGAGAGATGATGAAGCCAAGGAGTTTTCTAGATAGGAACCCAAAAATACATTTATTGGGATTTGTTATGACATGAAAATGGATAATATGTTTTAAGATGATGGTGAGAATAATTAGGTGGTCCTTGTAATGTTTATATTTTATAAGGAGATCATCCACATAGTCCTCAATAAATTTATGAATGAGGTCATGGAACATATAGGTCATGGCATGCTGGTAGGTTGTCTTAGTGTTATTCAAACTAAATGGCATGACTCTATAACAAAAGGTTCCCCATGGGGTGATGAAAGAGGTTTTATGTTGATCCTTAAGAGATAGCATTTAATGGCCAATAGTAAGGACAATACGTTGGTTGATTCTTGGCAAATAAAATTCATCCTTTGGATAAGCAAGGTTAAGGTCATGAAAGTCAAGGTAGAGGTAAAGTCCACCTATGGGTTTGGTGATAGGGACAGTGATAGAAACCCATTGATGATAGTCTATTGGTTGGATGAATTCTATGGATAAGAGGCATTAAAGCTTCTCTTTTACAAGAAGTGTGATGTGAGGATGCATCCTATGAATCTTTTGGTGCATAGGTTTGGCGTCAGGATAGGTGATAATGTTATGGAGGGAAATAGAAGGGTTGATTCCTAGCATGTCCTTATAGGATTAGGCAAATGCAATGCTATGGTTACAAAGGAAGGAAAATTTTGTTGCTCCTCAAAATCTAAGTTTTGACTGAATTTGACTGTGTGGGGATTATCTTGAGTACCCAAGTTAACATCTATGGTAGATTCATTAAACATGGTTTGCTTCTTAGGAGGAAGATATTTATGGATAGAAGAATTTTTTTCACCAAGGTAGGTGATAATGGAATCATCATCCTATTTTTGAATGGTTTTTATGATAGGAGAATCACATTCAATCATATTAGAATGGATGAGAGGGAGGGTGTTATTTTGGCCATCATTTTGATAGATCAAGGGGTCTAAACTAAAAATGTTAATTAAAAAAAATGCTAGGAGGAATGACCTCAAAGTCCTCAAACTTGGAAGGGGAATGGGTTGGTGAGGAATGGGTTTCATCCTCAATGTTTGTGATAGTTTTTAGTGAATCAATAGGCTCTTTAGGTGGTTCAAACCCAAGGCTGAAGGACTCTTGAGGATTTTGAGTTTTGATCATGTGTAGTTCATGGTGTCCCTATTCGTAAAGGCCAAGACCAAATCCTTTCTAGGCACACCTGTGAAGATATATTTTGGAAAATGTTGGTCTATCAAGGTATGATAAGTTTGCAGTAAATTATTTGGTGGAAGAGGTAAAGGTGGGAGCAATAAGTGGATGATCAATTCCCCCATAGATGAAGTTGGTTTGACGATTGGGGAGCCCAAAAAGAATGATGGTGCTAATGTTGGGGTCATATCTTGGATCATGGATAAGGCTCCCATACTATTAAGGAATGGGGAAAGCATCCAAAGATAAAAGATGGTACTCTCCTAGTGAGAGATATTGGAATGTGGGTTCCAAAGAGTACTCTATGGGAATTTGGGATGAAGGGATGAATGAAATTGTTGAAGCTTCATCATGGGTACTGGTGGAAGTGTTGTTAGTGGGTTGTGAAGTAGATGAGGTAGGAATAAGGACATCATTTAGATGATAGGTCATATTGTATGAATCAAAGGGACTTGGGTTAACTTTAATGGTAATTACTTGACCCATGTTCTCAAATTTGACACATCAGTTTAAGGTGAAAGGGATACAACTTATGGCATGAATCCAAGGGTGTCCAAGTAAAATGTTGTATTATAATTCATCCTTTACAACACATAAGAGTTTAAGAATAGTGTGAGGTCCTAAATGGATGTGAAAGATGACCATACCTAAAGTAGTGGTCATGGTGTCATTGAAAGAGTCAAGGACCACTACAGTTTTAGACATGATGTTCTTGGGTAGTTATAGTTGGTCATAAGCATGCGAGGAGATAATGTTGATACTAGCTCCTCCATCAACCATCACACTTTTGATGTGGGTTTGGTTGATATATGCAATGATAAATAAAGGAGGATCAAGATCCTTAGGATGAATAGATGGAATATTAGAATCCTAAAATGTGATGAGGTTGGAATGGTGAAGAGTGTCAACAAAGGTGGCTAAAGGTTAAGGATCATGTGGTTTAACCTCAATGGATTGGATGGTCTCAATGAGTGCTTCATGATGATGGGGTGAGGTGATAATGAGTTCATAAAGACTCATCTTTACCAGAGATTGGTGAAGTTGCTTAAACACTACACATTGCAAGGATTTAGATGGGTTAGAGGAAAAGACACCCAAAAAGGATGTCTTGGGTTTTGGTGATGGTGTAGGTAAAGGTGAGGGTATGTGAGGTTGGTTGGTAGGTTAAGAGTTGTAAGGGTATGTCCAAGGGATGGATGATCTAGCTTTCTCCATACCTTTTTTTGGGCCCTAGATTGGTTAACCATGTGGATAGTATAGGTAAGAGAAGGTGTTGAACTAGATGGTTGTTTTAGTTCTTCCTCACTTTTTAATGAGAGTGTGGGAGAGGGTATAGTTTGGAAGGGTGGAATGGATGGTTGAGTTGGTAATGGGATAAGAGGTGGTTCATCTGAAAACATATCATCCTCATATAGCAAGCTATGGATAAGGGTTTGAAGAGCTTTACAACTTTTTATATGATGTCCAGGTGTTCTATGATAGGCATAGATTAATTGGTCACTAAACAAAGATGGTGTAGGATGTGAGTGGTCAAATTTATTAGAAGGGTCAAATGGTTTGATGGGTGGTAAGTAGATAGAGGAAGTTTTCAACAACCTTTGTAAGTTGGGTGAATAGGATTCAGTCAATGTTGTTGAGGGTGCCAAGGTTTTGGTTTTAGGAGGTAGAGTGGGAGTCCCTTTTGGAGGAGGTCTCACCATGGATTTGGAAGATGATTGAATAGTTTTAGTGAATGGTTTAGGTTGGGGATATATAGTTGGTGTTAGCTTTGTGGAGGATTTAGAATTTGAGGGTGCTTGTTTGGTTATAGGTGGGAGAGTAGATATGAAAAGTCTATCCAAAAATGAGGATGATGAGCTTGATGATTTGGTAGAAGATGTCGGTGAGGAAAAGGGTGAAGGCTAGAAAGATAAGGAATATGGAACAAGGAGAGTTAAGGGATGAGGTCCCAAAATAGAAGGTAAGGTGGAAGGAGGTAGTATGTGTCTAGCTCAGGGTAGAGACTTGATTGGTTTGATAATTTTGATGGGTTTAGTGGGTATTTGTTTTGGTAGTTTCAGAGGGGTCAAGTCCAAATTCAAAGGTTTATGAACAATATTTGGATTAGGAAGTATTCACAAGTTTTTGATGGGCTTGTTTTATGATATGATGGGTTTAGTTTGAGGGGGAAATGATGATTTTAGAATTTGGAGTGGAAGAAGGTAGAAAGATTCTCCTAAAGTTATAGATGGAGAAGGATTGGATGGAGGTGTGATTATTTTATAGGTTGAAGGAAGTGTGGTTTAAGGTTTAGGTTTGTTTTGATAAGGTAGACCTAGATGATGCCAAAAAGTTGCTCTATCTAGGTTGGGTTGAGAGATGAATCCTAGATTTTAGACCAATCTAGAAAAAGGTTTGTAGATGGCCTTAGTTTCTTGATAGTTATTTTCAAAGATTAAGCCTTTAAGTGGATGTGAGGTAATGTTATTAGGAGAGGGTTGTAAAATTTGGGAGGATTATTCCACCATAAAAGGTGTAATTGAAGAGGTTTCCTCTTTTGGAGTGGTTTCAAAAGAGAGGTTGGTTTGTTCAATGATAGATGTGATAGGTGTAAGTAAGGGGATGGATATGATTTCTTCCTTGGGTTGAACCTCTAAAGAAAGGGTAAGTGAGATCTCCTCCATGGTGAAGACATGGGTGGAGAGGTTGTTGAAGCAATGATTGCCTCCTTTGGTTTTTCTAAAGGAGGTATGGGTAAGTCAAAGGTTTTATCCAATGAGGAGGGTGAGGTGGCTTCCTTAGTTTGGATTTCTAAAGAAAGGGTTGGTGAGTTGGTTAATTCAATGAGTGGGATGGATGAAATGGAGTTTGAGGTAATGCTAGCCTCAATAAAGGGTCCATCATTGATTGTATCGATCGTATTGACCTCATGTGTGTGAGATGACTTAGGTTGGTTTTCATTTTAGTTAGTAGAGGGTGTATGGTTAGGAAATGGTTTACAAAAAATATCAAGGGGTTGATTAGGGGGTGTATTGGGATTGTCAAATATGAGTTCCCCCTTCTCAATCATGTTTTGGACTATTTTTAAGGTATTACACCTACTAACATCATGTCTAATAATGTGATGGTATACACATAAATTATTTTCATTGTACCAACCAGGAGTGAGGAGAGTAGTGTCAAATTATCGAGGAGTTTTTATGGTTGGAAGTTGTATGATGTTTGCTTTGATTAGTTTCTCCAAAATTGAAGCATAAGATTCTCTAATAAGAGTTTCTTGTTTTGGAGCTCAATGAGTTTGATTTGGTTTATGTTGTTTGAAATAGTAAGAGGAATTATTTGACAGTTGGAGGTGGAGTTGTTTTGAAGACAACTAAGTTTTCTTAAGCTTTAGATTTATAAGGGTTGGATTTATTGGTGGGTTTTGATGATGAGTAAGGATCATTACATTTAAAGGTGGAATTCTTGTTCTGAATTTTTCATTTTCCTTCCTTGATGGATCAGATTTCTTGTTTTTGTGCCATGGTAAAGGCCTCTTCAAAAGTTTGGAAAGTTTAAACTTTGACATTGGATAAAATGTGTTTGGAACACCCTCGTGAAAATATCTCAATCAATTTAGATTTTGGTAATGAGAAATAAAGTTGGCTGATAAGACCTCTCCATCTATCAATGAAATCAATAACTGATTCATCATCGAATTACTTAATGAAATAAAGGTTGGTTATGGAAACCTTTTTAGATATGTTCACCGAAAAGTGATATAAAAAGACTTGGGAAAGTTGGGTGAAAGAAAAGATGGTGTGCTTGATGAGAGCACTATACCAATCAAGATTGGGTCCTGTCAAAGACATGGGGAAATTTTGAAGGAGGAGGATGTCATCGTGTGTAATTAAATAGAATGAGTGATGAAATGTATTCAAATGTTGTTGTGGGTCCTCTTTGACTTGAAATTTGGAAAATTTAGGAAATTCCCATTGAGGAGGATTGGATTGGGATGGATGGGTGGATAGTTTCATTACATATTTCATCATAAGAGAGAAGGTTATGGGTTCCTGAGATGGATGATTCAATATTGGTCATTTTGTCAATTAACATCTTGACCAAGTTAGTTGGATGTTGGGTAGATGGAATATTGTATGATAGGTTGGGTTGGGATATGGTAGGTAAAAAGTATTGATAAGTAAGTTGTGAATATGTTTTATATGAGTAGGTGGTCATAAGAGGTTGAGATGGTGCCCCATAAGGATTCATGGGTACATAAGATTGAGTTGAAGGGGCTATATGGCCTTATGGATTAGGAATATATTGATAAGAGGTTATGGGAATTTGTTGAGAGGTTGTTGTAGTTGGAGGTATGGATGTGTGAGTGGGTTGGGGTTGAGTTTGAGTAGTAACTCATGTGTGGTGGAAGAGTTTGAGGTATATAAAGTACTAAGTTTTAGAGATGGGTATAAGTTGGTTGGGTGATGATGGTGGAAGGAATGGTAGAAAGAGGGGTAGAAGTTACCCCTAAGGTGGGTGTGGGATAAGTAATAAGAGGTTGGGTTACCTCAACATTATATGTGTGGGTTGGTGTATGGGGTGTTTGATTATGGGTCAGAATATTGGATTGGATTTGGGTGGTGGTATAAAATGGGTTATGGGTAGAAGATGAAGCTTGGGTAACCAAGGGTTCGGTAGAAGTAACACACACTATAAGCTCATGAGGCATGACTAAAGGAGGACCTATGGGAGGAACCAAAGAAATTGGGGCATGATGATCTCAAGTGTTAAGATAGCGTTGAAGGGCAATGGGGTTATTATCAAGGAAAGTGATGAAATCAACATCACCCTCAACAACAATTCGAGCAATGCTAGGTAGCGGATAATGTTGAAGAGAACCCTCAACATTTGAATTATACCCCATGGATGATCAAGAGGAAGAGTTAGGGGATGTTTGATGGATTTGATTTCTCAATTGTTTCTTGGTAAAAATCATGTGAGGAATTGGAAAATAATAACAAACCTCTCACCTCAAATAATGAGCAAGCAAATAAAAGTTCAAGGCAAACAAAGCAAAAACCAAAAGAATAATTAATCATAGGATTCATTTTAAATCATTTTTGGCTTATACCTAAGAGAGTGTGAAATAAGTTTGGATTGTGAACTAGGTACTAAAAGATCAAGCTAAAGATGGTTTCAAGTTTATTATGGTTCTAAAAAAAATATGTACTAGACCACGTATGTGGCCTAGTACTGAGGGCTTGCTCCCCACACTTCATAAACCTAAAGCTGAACCAAGCCACTTAGCCAATATATACCATTTGTCTAGAGTTTATACTCTACCAGAGAATGAAGTGGGTCCTCCCCTTGGTGATGAAATCCAAGTAGGATCACCAAAAAGGGTAAGGTGATCCAACAAGTGATGAAATCCCAATGGGCCTTGTCTCATGTATGTTATGACATTTGTATTGTGTGAGTGGTTTGGTTGTGTAACATATGTGTCATACGATTAATTCATGATACTTTAATTAACTAGATGAGCTAAATCAAGCAAACAAACCATGAATGTAAAAATTTATTTTATACCAAAAAGGAAATTTTTAGATTTCATTTGATGAGCATATAATAAAGAAAAAAGGGAACTAGGCCCCATAGTAAGAAGAAAAGGAACTAATGTCCCACCGAGCATGCCAAAATGTTTATGCTAGAATTTTCATTTTTATGAATAAGAAGAAATAAAGAGATAAAATCTATAGAAAAGTGTAAAATAGATATGGTAGAATAACTTGGTAAAAATGCATGCATGAACCAGATGAGTAGAGAACTCTTCTTTGGATAGGGGAAAATGACCTGCATAAGAAAGCACTCAAAGCAAGCTTGTTTATTAGACAAGGAGGAAGGGTGGATTACCTAGTTGGGACTTGATCCAAGAAAGTGTGAGCTATCTATGGAGGTTGTCAATCCACACCTATAAAACAAGTTAATGTTGAAAGTAGATGAATGAAAACAAGCATAGATAAAAATAAACAAGATGAATACTTTGCTAATATAAGATAAAGATATAATAAACTAATAAAAGAGATGCTAATTTACTAAATGAATGTTCTATTCTATTCTGATCTAGTATAGAAAAGGGAAAGTAGGGTTTGGTTAAGGGTTGGGTTAAATGCTAAAAAGATTAGGGTATTGGGTCTGAGAGCTAACCATCAACAGTTGTAGGTAACCATAAATGGTTAAGTAAACTATCGATAGTTTAGGTAATCATTGGCAATTACCTACTAGGATTGAGAATGTCAAAAAGGTTCATGGGTAGAGGTTTACAGATCTAGTATGGCTAAGGATACAGGTCTATTTGAGGCCTAAGAATGATAAGGTGAATAGATAAGTGCTCTTAGGTGAGATCAGAGGTCTAATATGAAGGATTTAAAGAGGTAATATTTAGATAGGAATATCCAAGTATAATGAAGAAATATAAATGAAAGCAATCCAATGTTTACCTGATCTAAAATGATTTTGGTAGCATAATAGTATGTAAAGGAGATCTAGAATAAATTTGCTAGAGGTTTGGGTTGGTGGCTATTGGAGAAACCTACATGAAGAATCTTTCAATGCCTAGAAGACTTGAGTACCTATATGAAGATAGCCTAAATTTAGAATTTGGATATTTATTTTTGAATCCCTTTCCCCTCTTGCTCACTTCCTGTTATAAGCAAAAGGTGATAGAGTAAGAATTATAAGTATGATGAGTAATGATGCATTTAAGATATGTTAGAGGATGAGGTGGAGAAAACTATTAAATTTTTTTCTTGATTGCCTCAAGAATAGTTGATGTGTTACCAGCTCGGGGACCTAACTGTCAACAGTTACCTTAACCATCGATGGTCAAGGTACCAAGAAAAAGTAAGTTTAAAGAGGGTTAAAGGGTAGAAAGGGGTGTTAGCTATAAAGAGTGAGTCAATCTAGGTGAGTCAAGATAAGTTAGATTAATGGGTTAGATAAAAATAGGTCACTTCGATGATGTAGTGTAAAAGGGATGATCAAGGCACTTTGATGACTCGAATCAAGTGTGCAGTTTTTTAGTGTCTATATGCTAGGAATTAACCCTTATATTACCCTCTATAACATTTTCACCTATCTTGATTCCAAACTTGTGTGCCAAAAGCTTCATAGGATACATCCTCACATCGCACTTCTTGTAAAATAGGAGCTTCAACATCTCTTATCCATAGACTTCATTCAACCCATAGACTATCCTCAATGGGTTTCCAACATTGTCCCTATCACCAAACCCATAGGGGAACTTTACCTCTACCTTGAACTTTATGACCTTAACCTTGATTATCTAAAGGATGAATTTCTTTTGCCTAGCATCAACCAACTTGTTGACCTTACTATTGGCCATGAAATGCTATCTCTTATGGACAATTATTTGATATACAATCAAATCTTGATTGTCCTCAAGATAAACATAAAACCTCTTTCAACACCCCATGGGGAACCTTTTGCTATAGGTTCATGCCATTTGATTTGAAGAACATTAGGGAAACCTACCAGTGTGTCATGACCTACATCTTCCATGGACTCATTCATAAAATTATTGAGGACTATGTGGATGATCTCCTTAGAAAATCTAAACATCATAAGGACCACCTAGCTATTCTCACCATCATCTTCAAACACCTTATCCATTTTCATGTTAAACTAAATCCTAAAAAATGTATTTTTGGGGTCCTATCTAAAAAATTTCTTATCTTCATCATCTCTCTCTGATGAATCAAAGTAGAAACCTACATGAAGAATCTTCAAATGCCTTGAAGATTTGAGTACCTATATGAAGATACCTTGAATGTAGAGTTTGGATATGTATTTTTGGATCTATTTCCCCTCTTTCTCACTTCCTTTTATAAGCAAAATGTGATGGAGTAAGAAGGATAAGGATGATGAGTAACAAGGTGTTCATGATGTGTTATAGGATGAAGTGGAGAAAAGTATTAAATTTTATTCCTGATTGCCTCAAGAATAGTTAATGATGAGTTACTATCTTGGGGACCTAACTGTCGATAGTTAGGGTAATCATGGATAGTTACCTTAACCATCGACAGTTGAGGTACCAAGTAGAAGTAAGTTTGAAGATGGTTAAAGGGTAGAAAAGGGTGTTATCTAGAAAGAGTGAGTTGATTTGGATAATTTTAGCTAACTAGGACTCAAGGTAGTTGGGATAAGTTAGATGAATGGGTTATATAAAAATAAGTCAGTTTGATGATATAGTGTAAAAAGGATGATCAAGGCACTTTGACGACTAGAATCGAGTGTGTGATTTTATAGCGTCTAAAATTTTCCCCTTTTTGTTATGTAGCTTGTATCTACAAGCTGTAAAACAAAAATAGATTATGTGGTTAAAGGTCAATTTACCCCAAGTATGGGAGGATTTCCCCCTCAAACTAGGAGATGATGAATAAAGTATAAATCAGGTTAGTGTTTGATGAATGGTTTATGGTTAGTCATGAAGGTTGGTAACTAAAGGGTGGTTCAAAATTTAGGCATTTATAATGCAAACATGTGCACAAGTTGTGATAAAGAAGTGATAGTGAAGATCACATAAAGATTAAGGATGCTAATGTTGGTAAAAACAAGCTCAGTGATAAGAAGATAGGTGACCAATAGATGACATGACTATATTGTAATGGCTAGGTACACTTGTTAGCCTTCTAAACAAAATAGATCAGTATCTATGGGGTATCTATATTCAAAATTGATCTTATGTGTGGGTATCTAAAATTGGAATTGGTCTTGTGGAGAAATCTAATGATTTGGTCATGCACTAAGTGCCAAATGTTTAAATGTTTAACATAGAAAAGTTATTTTGTGTGCTCAAAAATACCATGACAAGGTCATCACAAATACATGTGAATGGTTTGGGTCAAAATGCTCAAGGTTAAAATTGATGTGGTGAGATGGTTCAAGGATAATGTTCAATGGTTGATGGTTGAAAAGAAAAGGGATGGCTGAGGTGACTTCAGATGCACTAGGAAAATGAACGTTGCCTACATAGTTCCATAAACATAGGATCTAACAAAAATTTTAGGCCAAATGTAGTTCTCCTAAGTGGGAAAGATGGAGAAATTATGTCTCCCAAAAGGTCATAAAAGGATGGAGAAATGATATCTCTAAAATGTATAGGGTAAAAGGGTGGGTAGAAAGGTAATGATCAATGGTTGGGTGAGGGGTATGTTAAAAAGAGGGCAGTCGAGCTGACTCTAGATGCACTAGGCAAATGAACGTTGCCTACATAGTTTCATGGATATAGGATCCAACAGAAACTTAAGGCCATATGTAGTTTTGGTTTTTATTAGATTATTGTTAAAAGAAGAAGGAAGAGAAGAAGATTAATCTCCCAAAAAAATCTTGGGCAAGTAAATTCCTCAAATAGGTTGATGTGGTTTTCAACCTAGTTTCCCCAATTTGACATACCACATGGTCTAGGTTTGGTTGAAGGTAGTGTTGGTTCTGATCAAAGAAAGTGGGTCAATAAAGGATGGAGAGTAATACTCTCCAAGAACTAAGTTATGGATAAGTAATCTCCAAGATAGAGGCTATGTTTGGTTTGGGGGTGAGGTTATGAAAAGGTGAAATGTGGGAGAATTAGGAGAAGCATGTTGCCAAATAGTCAATAATAGAAGGGAAAAAAAAGAAGTATGATGCCTTTTCATTGGTAAAGGCCAAAAAATATAATCAAATTTAGGTGGGATTTATTTAACCTTAACCTTTTGAATGATTTTCATAAGCACACTTTGGATGATAAAATTGTGTCTTGATCACGTTATGTCCAATAAGCTCAAAATCCCTTGATTCATAGAGAATGGAAGAAGGGGAATAAGTGGTAAGTGAATGGTATATGGGTTAATAGGGAAGATAGCCTTAATTAGGTAAGATTTCCACTTCTATAGGTGACCTAATAACTAAATTTAGATATGTCCATGTCTTATGCTCGGTGTAGACTAATCAATGCGGGAAGTCTACTAAAGGGAAAGTTGATTATAGCTTTCTTAGGATGTTTATTTTTTTTTTGAGAAGGGGTATGGTTGTGCCTTTGACTTTTTTTTATTTTGAGAAGTTTGTGAGGTTGATCAATGTGGGAAGCTTTATGGAATTGCTTTTAATATATATTTGACTTAGCCATCCTTTGAGGGAGTGGTCTAAGTTTCTAATTTTTGGTAGTCGTCCTTCAAGGGAAAAGTTTATCTTTTAAGTAATGTTCAATAAATGAGGTAGATATCCTTCAAAGGAGTCATCTAAAAAAAACTAGAAATTTTGTGACACAAATGATTTATTTTAGTATCCCAAATAGTTTGAATGCTAATTCTAGACATGGCTTAAAGGTGTACCTTAATGAGTGAAAACTTTTAGCATAAGAAGGTAGTGGAGGGTGGAAAGGAATGGGTTTTGAGAGATAAAAGACCATGGGATTTCATCTCATAAAAGATTAAAATTATCTATGAGAACCATGTTATGGGTAGAGCTGGGGTACCCATATTCAATATTAGGTAAAAGTTGTCATGTGGTTCTATTTGAATCAAGTTGTCCTCAAAAGTAGAGGAAAAAAGGAATGTGATGGTGGAAAATATCATCAATCAAGAAACAAGATTAAGTTAGACAATAATTTAAGTTCAATCCTTTTTTTAAAATTAGAAAGGATGTAGATGTAAAGCATTAAGAGGCTTAGGTTTTGTTTGCCTTCAAGGGAGGACAAATGATAAGCTCATGATCCATACTTATGGGTGATAATGTAAGGTCCAATCTAATTAAAGGAAAACTTGCCTCTTTTGATTTTATCCATGTAAGTGACTTATTGGTTTCTTTGAGGATGAGATCTACAATTTTAAATTATCACTCTCTCATATTTTAGTTATAATAATGTGTAATGCACTCTTAGTAAACACGAAGGTGGTTAAGGACTGTGAGGTGATGCTCATCAAGTAACTCTAGTTGGGCTAAATGTTCTTGACGATAGTTACCCTTAGAAATAATGTCTTGCAATGATATGTGAAGAGAGGGAATTTGTACTTCAAGAGGTAAGACCACCTCTACCTCGAAGACAAGGGAGAAAGGGGTAGCACCTATAGAGGTTTGAATGTTGGTGCAATAGGCACATAAAGAGAAGGGGTTATGCAGGTACCAAACCTAACTTGAAGCATTTATGACCTTGGTTAGCAATTTGTTTAGAATTTTGTTGAAAATCTCAGCTTGTACATTTACTTGTGGATGGTAAGGTAAATAAAATCTAAGTTTGATGCCAAAGTCATCGTAAAGACCTTAAAATTTCTTGTTCTTAAGAGGTTTGCCATTGTCAATGATGATCTTATGGGAAACACCAAAATGATAGATGATAAGGTGGTTGAAGAAGTTAATGATATTTTTAGATTTGGTAGAAATAAGAAGAATATACTTAACCCACTTAGTAAAGTATTCACCAGTGGTGATGATAGAGTGGTGATATTGTGAAGATTGAGGGTTGATTTTCCTGATGAGGTCCAATCCCCATTGTGAGAAAGGCCAAAGGTATTTGGATGTTTGAAGGCCATGTGTGGGTGCTTGATGCAAATTAACATGTTGTTGACATTTAACACACTTCTTTACATAGTCACAATAGTCTTGATTAAGGGTAGACTAATTGTAACCAAGGCGAAGGATACATTTAGAGATAGCTAGGCCACTAAAGTGTCTACCACAATATTCGGTCATGGGTTTATTTGATATCATGAGAGGCCTATGACCATGAAGACAATGTAGAAGAAGGCCATCAAAACCACATTTGTAGAGTATTCCTCCCAATATGCTATAATAGGAAGTATTTTGGATGAAGGCTCATTAGGCATTCCTAGAGAGGTTAGGAGGAACTACACTGAGATTGAGGTAGTTGAAGGTTTGTTCATACCAAGTGTCTAAAATAGATCCTTCCACATTGTAAATGGTGGGAAGGTTAGAGTGGATATACGAGGGTGTGATGAAATAGTGAATGGTGATACAAAACTTGGAAGTGGTAGGTTGAATTAGGATTTGGGAAGCAACGAAAGCCATTATATCTCCAAACTTGTTGGTGGATCATAGAATATATTGGATAGAATAATGGTCAAATGACACTAAGAGTACATCATCTAATTGTTTATAATTTTCTAGGACATAATTTTTGCATTGGTAGGAACCATTAACTTGGTTGATGATAAGTTAGGAATCATCGAAGACATTAATGTTCTTGACTCCCAAGGCTAAGGTCATTTAGAGACCTATCACTAGGGCTTCGTACTCAATCATGTTTTTGGTACACTCATAGTTGAGTTTAAAAGAAAGAGGAATGGGTTCTCCATCAAGGAAAATTAGAAAAACTCTAGCACCCCCACCATGTTGACATTTGGATCCATCAAAGAATAGGGTCATTTGATAGGTGATGTCTTCCTGAGATAGAGTCACAATGGACTCATCTAAAAATGTAAGAGGAAGGTGTTGATGGTCTAGTAAAGAATTTTTGGCCAATTAGTTAGAAATGGCTTGCCCTTTGATTGAATTCTACTAGATAAACTCAAGGTTGAACTCAGTAAGTAACATAAGCCACTTATCCATACGTTGGTTTTGGTATGGTTTAGAATGCATATACTTGAGGGGGTTACTATTGGTGATGATGTAGGTTTTATAATTGAGGAGGTAGTGATGAATTTTGGTATTTATAAAGATGATTGCAAAGAAAATCTTCTCAGTATGAGTGTACCAAGTCTCATACTCTATAATTTTTTGACTAATATAGTAGACAACTTGTTCCTTGTTTTGTTCATCTCGATGTACAAGCATTGCCCATAAGGAATAGTTAGTTACAAATATATAGAGGTAGAAGGGTTGATCCAAGAAATGACCCTAGAATCTTGAGGGGATGGTTTTTGGAGAGTATTAAAGGTTGGGGGTGAGGTTTGGTATAATGGATGGAGCATGACCGCACACTCGATTCTATTCATCAAAGTGCCTTGATCATCCCTTTTAAATTGCATCATTGAAATGACCTATTTTTATCTAACCTATTCAATTAGCTTATCCTGACTCACCTTGAGTCTTAGCTAGCTAAAATTAGCCAACTCATCTCACTCTTTCTAGCTAACACCTTTTTCCACCCTTTAACTCTCTTCAAAATTACTTCTACTCATTACCTTAACCATTGATGATTAATATAACCATGGATGGTTACCCTAATTATTGGTGATTAGTTTCCTAAGCTGGTAACACATCATCAAATATTCTTGAGGCAATTAGGAACAAAATTTAATACTTTTCTTTGCTTCATCTCTTAACACATCACAAATGCCTCATTACTCATCATCCTTATCCTTCTTACTCCATCACCTTTTGATTATAAAAGGAAGTGAGCAAGAGGGGATAGGGATTTGAAAATACAAATCCAAATTCTACATTTAGGATATCTTCATACAGGTACGTGAGTCTTCTAGGAATTCAAAGATTATTCATGCAAGTTTCTCCAATAGCCACCAACTTGAACCTCTAGAAAATTTATTCTAGATCTCCTTTACATACCGTTATGTTATGAAAATCATTTTAGATCAAGTAAAAATTGGATTGCTTTCATTTATCTTTCTTAATTATACTTAGATATTCCTATCTAGATCTTACCTCTTTAAATCCTTCCTATCAGACCTTTGATCTCACCTGAGAGCACTTATCTATTCACCTTATCATTCTTAGTCCTCAAATAGACCTATACCCTCAGCCATACTAGATCTGCAAACCTCTTCCCATGAACCTTTATAACATTCCCAATCCCAGTAGGTAACTATTGATGGTTAGCCCTTAGACCCAAGACCCTCATATTTCTACCATTTAACCCAACCCTTGACCAAACCCTACTTTCCTTTTTTCTATACTAGACCAGACTAGACCAGACTAGACCAGACTAGAGCATTCATTTAGTAAATTAGAATCTCTTTTGTTAGTTTATTAGATCTTTAGCTTACATTAGCAAAGTACTCTTCTTGTTTACTTTTGTATATGATTACTTTTATTCATCTACTTTCAACATTAACTTGTTTTATGGGTGTAGATTGACAACTTCCATAGATAGCTCACACTTTCTTGGATCTAGCCTCAGCTAGGTAATCCACCCTTCTTCCTTATATAACAAACAAACTTGCTTTGAGTTCTTTATTATCCAAGTCATCTTCCCTTGGATAAATAATATTTCTCCACTTCATCTGGTTCACGCACGTATTTCTACCAAGTTTTATACCATATCTATTTTACCCTTTTCTATAGATTTTATCTCTTTATTTCTTCTTATTCATAAAAATTAAAATTCTAGCATAAACATTTTGGTATGCCCAATGAGAACCTAGTTAACTTTCTTATTGCTATGGGGCCTAGTTCCCTTTCTTCTTTATTGTATGTTCATCAAATGAAATCTAAAAATTTCCTTTTGGGTATTAAATATTTTTTTTCATTCATGGTTTGTTTGCTTGATTTAGCTCATCTAGTTAATTAAATCATCATGAAATAATCATAGCACACATATGTTACACAACCAACCCACTCCAATAAAAATAAACATCATAACATATTTGATACAAGGTCCATTGGGATTTCATCACCCATTGGATCACCTTACCCTTTTAGGTGATCCTACTTGGATTTCATCACCAAGGGGAGGACCCAATCTATTCTCTAGCAGATTAGAAACTATAGACAAATGGTATCTATTGGCTAATCATCTTAGCTCAGCTTCAGGTTCATGAAGTGTGGGGAGCAAGCCCTCAGTACTAGGCAACATACCTTGTCTAGTATAGATTCTTTTTTAGTAGCATAAAAAAATTGAAACCATCCTTATATTACTGTTTTATTACCTAGTTCACAATCCAAACTTATTTCACACTCTCTAAGTCATAAGCCAAAAGTGATTTAAAATGAATCCTAAAATTAATTGCACTTTTAGTTTGTGCTTTGTTTACCTTGAACTTTTCTTTGCTTGCTCATTATTTGAGGTGAAAGGTTTGTTATTCTTTTCCAATTCCTCACATGGTTTTTACTAGGCAATAGCTTTGAAATCAAACCCATCAAACATCCCCCACCTCTTCCTCTTCATCATCCATGGGGTATAATTCATAGGCTGAGGGTTCTCCTCATCATTATCCCCCACCTACCATTGCTTGGATTATTGTTGAGGGTGATGCTAATTTCACCACTTTCCTTGAAAATAACCCCATTTTCCTTCAACACTATCTTAACACTTTAGCTCAACATGCCCTAATTGATTATGTTCCTCCCATAGATCCTCCTTTAGGCATGACTCATGAGCTTATGGTGGGTGCTACTTCTAACCAACCCTTGGTTACCCAAGCTTCATCTTCTACCCATAATCTATTTTCTACCACCACCCAAATCCAATCCAATATTCTGACCCATAATCAAACACCCCCTATACCAACCCACATATCTAATGTTAAGGTAAGCCAACCTCTTATTACTTATTTGACACCCACCTTAGGGGTAACTTATACCCTTCTTTCTACCATTCCTTCCAACATCACCACCCAACCAAATTATACCCATATCCAAAACATGGTACTTTATATACCTCTAACTCTTTCACCTATCAACACATGAGTTACTACTCAAACTCAACACCAACCCACTCATACAACTATACCTCCAACTATAATAACCTCTCAACAAATTCTTGTAACCTCTTATCAATATATACCTAATCCATAAGGTCATGTAGCCCATTCAACTCAATCTTATGTACCCATGAATCATTATGGGGCACCATCTCAACCTATTATGACCACCTATCCATATGCAACATCTTCACAACTTCCTTATAAATATGTTTCATCTACCATACCTCAATCTAAACTATCCTACAATATTCCATCTACCCAACCTCCAACTAACTTAGTCAAGATGTTAATTGAAATTGTGACCAATATCAAATCATCCCTCTTAGGAAGCCATAACCATCTCTCTTATGACCAAATATGCAATGAACCTATCCACCTATCTATCCCAATTTGATGTTATCCTCCTCAATGGGAATTGCCTAAATTTTTGAAATTTTAAGGTAAAGAGGACCCACAACAACATTTGAAGGCATTTAATCACTCGTGTTATTTAATTTCACATGATGACACCCTTCTCCTTGAAACTTTCCCCATGTCTTTGATAGGACCTACTCTTGATTATTATAGTGCTCTTACAAAGAACTCCATCTTTGATTTCACCCAAGTCTTTTTAGATCACTTTTTAGTGAGCATATCTAAAAAGGTTTCCATAATAGACCTTTATTCTATTAAGCAATTTGATGATGAATCAGTTGCCGATTTCATTTATAGATGGAAATGTCTTATCAACCAACTTTCTTTCTCATTACCACAAGATCAATTGATTGATCTCTTTTCATTTGGTTGTGCGAAACACATTTCACCCACTCTCAAAGTTTGAACTTTCTAAACTTTTGATGAGGCATTTACCATGGCACAAAAACTAGAAATCCAATCCATCGAGAAAGGAAAATTAAAACTTTACAACAAGAATTTCACCTTTAAATCTAATGATCCTTCCTTATCATCAAAATCCACCAATCAATCTAACCCTTCTAAGTCTAAAGTATCGACCAACTCAATTTTCCTCAAAACCACTCCACCTCCAGCCATCAACTAATCCAACCCATCAATTAATTCCTCTTACTATTTCAAACAATCCAACCCAAATCAAACCCATGGACCTATAAAAAAATACACTCTTATTGGAGAATCTTACACTTTAGTTTTGGAGAAACTACTCAAAGCAAACATCATACAACTTCCACCCATAAAACCTCCTCAACAATTTGCCACTACTCACCCCACACCTGGTTGGTATAATGAAAATAATTCATGTGCATACCATTATGTTATTAGACATGATTTTAGTATGTGTAATACCTTCAAAATGGTCTAAAACATGATTGAGAAGGGGGCACTCATATTTGACAATCCCAATGTACCCCCTAATCAATCCCTTGATATTTTATGTAGACTATTTCCCAACCATACACCCTATACCAACTATAATGAAAACCAACCCAAATCATCTCACACACATGAGGTCAATATGGTCGATACAATCATTGATAGACCCTTTGTTGAGGAGACCATTACCTGAACCTCCATTTCATCCATCCCACTCATTGAAGTAGCCAACTCACCAACCCTTCCTTTGGACATCCAAACTAAGGAAACCACCTCACCCTCCTCCTCATTCAAGAAAACCTTTGACTTATCCATACCTGCTTTAGAAAAACCAAAGGAGGAAATCATTGCTTCAACCATCTCTCCACCCATGTCTTCACCCATGGAGGATATCTCACCACCCTTCCTTTGGATGTTCAACCCAAGGAATAAACCATATCCATCCCCTCACTTACACCTAATACATCTATCATTGAACAAACTAACATGTCTTTTGAAACCACTCCAAAAGAGGAAACCTCTTCACTTATACCTTTCATGGCATAATCATCCTCCCAAACTTTATAACCCGCTCCCAATAACATTCCCTCACCTCCACTTAAAGGCTTAATCTTTGAAACTAAATATCAAGAAACTAAGCCCATCTACAAACCTTTTTCTAGATTGGTCAAAAATTTGGCATTCACTTTTCAATTTAACCTAGATAGAGTGACTTCTTAGCATCATCTAAGTCTACTTTATCAAAACAAACCTAAACCTTTAACCATACTTCCTTCAACCTATAAAATCAAAACACAAATCATCACACCTCCAACTAACCCTTCTCCTTCCATAACTCTAGGAGAATCTTCCTACCTTCCTCCACTCCAAATTCAAAAATCATCATCTCCCCCTTAGACTAAACACATCATATCCCAAACCAATCCCATCAAAAACCTAGGGATACTTCCTACTCCTAATATTGTTCATCCACCTTTGAAGTTGGACTTGACCCCTCCTAAACTACCAAAATAAACACCCACTAAACCCATTAAAAGGATCAAACCAATCAAGTCTCCACCTCGAGGTAGACCCATAGCACCTCCTTCCACCTAACCTTCTATTTTGGGACCCCATCCCTCAAATTTTCATGCTCCATATTCCTTATCTCACCAACTTTCACCCTTTTCCTCACCCACATCTTCTACCAAATCATCAACCTCATTATCCTCATTTATAGATAAACTTTCCATAGCTACTCTCACAAATATAATGAAACAAATGCCCTTAACTTCTAAATCCTCCACAAATTTAAATCCAACTATATAGCCCCAACCTAAACCATTCACCAAAACTATTCAATCATCTTTCAAATCCATGATGAGACCTCCTCCAAAAGGGAATCCCACTCTACCTCCTAAAACCAAAACCTTGGCACCCTCAACACCTTTGACTGAATCCTTTTTAGCCAACTTAGAAAAGTTATTTCAAACTTCTTCTATCTACTTATAACCCATAAAAACATTTGACCCTTCTAATAAATTTGACCTCTCATGTCCTACACCATCTTGGTTTAATGACCAATTAATCTGTGCCTATCATAAAACACCTGGATATGATATGGAAAGCTATAAATCACTTCAAGCCCTTATCCATAACTTGATGGATGAGGATGATCTATTATTAGATGAACCACCTCTTAGCCCATTACTAACTTAACCATCCACTCCACCCTTTCGAACCATACCCTCTCCCACACTCTCATTTAAAAGTGAGGAGGAACCAGAATAACCATCTTGTCCAATGCTTCTCTTACCCATATTATCCACATGGTTACCTGATCTAGGGCCTAACAAAAAGGTAAGGAAAAAGATAAATCATCCATCCCTTGGACATACCTTTCTAACTCTCAACCTACCAACCAAGCTCACATACCCTCACCATGACCTAGACCATCACCAAAACCCAAGATATCCATTTTGGGTGTCCCTTCCTCCAACCCATCTAAATCCTTGCAACATGTAGTTCTTAAGAAACATTACCAAACTCTATTAAATATGAGTCTTTATGAACTCATTTACACCTCACCCAATTATAGCCAATAACTCATTAAGACCCTTCAATCCATTGAGATTCAACTGCATGATCCTTAACATCTAGTCACCTTTGTTGGCACTCTTCATCATTCCAATCTCATCACATTTCAAGATTATGAGATTCTATCTATTCATCCTAAGGATCCTAATCCTCCCTTGTTTATCACTGTATACATCAACCAAACTCATATAAAAAGGGTGATGGTTAATGGAGGAGCTAGTATCAACATTATCTCCTTGCATGCTTATGACCAACTGCAACTACCTAAAAATAGCATGTCTAAAACTATAGTTATCTTTCACTCTTTCAATGACACCATGGTCACTACTTTAGGTACAATCATCCTTCACATCCATTTAGGACCTTGCACTATTCTTAAACTCTTGTATGTTGTAGAGGGATAATTTCAATACAACATTTTACTTGGATGCTCTTAGATTCATGCCATGAGTTGTGTCCCTTCCACCTTACACCGATGTGTCAAATTTGAGAACGTAGGCCAATTAATTACCATTAAAGCTAACCCAAGTCCCTTCACTTCATGCAATATGACCTATTTTCCAAATGATATCCTTATTCCTACCTCATCCACTTCACCACTCACTAACAACACTTCCACCACTACCCATGATGAAGCTTCAACAAGCTCATTCGTCCTTTCATCCCAAATTCCCATAGAGGACTCCTTGGAACCCACATTTCAACATTTCTCACTAGGAGAATACTATATTTTATATTTGGATGCTTTCCCCACTCCTCAATAGTATGGGAGCCTCATCCTTGATCTAAACTATGACCCTAATATTGGCACCATCATTCTTTTCAAGTTCCCCAAACATCAAACCAACTTCATCTATGGGGGACTTCATCATCCATTTATTACTCCCACCTTTAACTCTTCCACCAAACCATTTACCATAGACTTATCGTACCTTGATAGACCAACATTTTCCAAACTAGATCTTCACAGGTGTGCCTAGAAAGGATTTGGTTTTGGACTTTATGAATAGGGACCCCATGATCTACCCAAGATCAAAACTCAAAAGCCTTGAGAGTCATTTAGCCTTAGGTTTGAACCACCTAAAGAACCTACTAATTTACTGAAACCTATCACCAACATTGAGGATGAAACTCATTCCTCACCAACCCATTCCCCTTCCAAGTCGAAAGACTTTGAGGTCATTATTCCTAACTTATTTTTTTATTAACACTATTATATTGGTCCCCTTGATCTATGAAAAGGATGACCAAACTAAAACCCTCCTTCTCATCCATTTTGACATGATCAAATGTGACTCTCCTACCATACATACCATTCGATAATAGGATGATGATTCCATTCTCACCTACCTTGGTGTAGAAAATTATTCTATCCATAAATCTCTTCCTCCTAAGAAGAAAACCATGTTGAGTGAATCTACCGAGAGGTCAAATTAGGTACTCAAGATAATCCCCACACAGTCAAAATCAGTCAATCCTTAGATTCTAAATAGAAATGAAAATTTCCTTCCTTCTTTTGTGACTGTAGCATTGCATCTACTTGGTCCTATAAGAACATGCTAAGAATCAACCCTTATATTACCCTCCATAACATTGTCACCTATCTTGATGCCAAACCTATACACTAAAAGCTTCACAAGATGTATCCTTGAATCGTACTTCTTGTAAAAGGGGAGCTTTAACATCTCTTATCTGTAGACTTCATCCAACCCATAAACTATCCTCAATGTGTTTCTAACATTGTCCCTATCACCAAACCCACAGGGGGACTTCACCTCTACCTTGAATTTCACAACCTTAACCTTTCTTATCCAAAGGATGACTTTCCTTTGCCTAGCACAAACCACTTAATTGACCTTATTACTATCCATGAAATGCTATCTCTTATAGATGGTTTCTTGGGATACAATCAAATCTTGATTTTCCCCAAGGATAAACATAAAACCTCTTTCATTACCCTATAGGGAACCTTTTTCTATATGGTCATGCCCTTCAATTTGAAGAACATTAGGGTAACCTACCAACATGTGATGACCTACATCTTCCATGACCTCTTTCATAAAATTATTGAGGACTATGTGGATGATCTCCTTAAAAAATATAAACATCGCAAGGACCACCTAGATATTCTCACCATCATCTTTCAATGGCTTATCTATTTTTTTAATCAAACTAAATCCTAAGAAATGTATTTTTGGGGTCCTATCTGGAAAACTCCTTGGCTTCATCATCTCTCTTTGAGGAATCAAAATAGACCCTGCCAAAGTTTGAGCCATCCTTGAGATGTAACCTCCAACCCACATTAAACAACTTCATATCTTACAAGGCAAACTCCAATCCATCCACTATTTCATCTCTTAATTATCTGATAGATGTCAACCTTTCCACCATCTACTCAAGAAATAAACTTCTTTTAATTGGACTTAAGACTATCAGTAGGCCTTTTATTTGATCAAATAATACATTCTTTCTCCACCAATTCTCACCCCTCTTAAGGAGGATCAACCCTTATAACTCTATATATCAACCACTAACCATTCCATAGGGGCAATGCTTGCACATCAAGATGAACAAAACAAGGAACAAGTTGTCTACTGTATCAATCAAACACTTATAGAGTATGAGACTTGGTATACTCATACTGAGAAGCTTTGCCTTGCCCTCATCTTTGTATCTACCAAACTTTGTCACTACCTCCTCAATCATAAAACCTACGTCATCACCAACACTAACCCCCTCAATTATATGCACTCTAAACCATACCAAAAATAACGTATGGCTAAGTGGTTCATGCTCCTCTCTGAGTTTGACCTTGAGTTCCTCTAGCAGAAGTCAATCAAAGGGCAAGTCATTGTTGTTAGGAGGCCCCTTATCCAATGGTAGCACAATTGATTACTTATATATGAGCAATTGAACACGGAAATTATACCAGAATGATTAAGAAACTAGAAACATGAGATAGCAAAGAATTTGAGAGACAATACACACAATTGTATTAGATAATACTAGAAGAAAATACAAATGAGGAAGATGCCACTTCTTCCTCCACCTCAAAGGCTTGCCACACCTCAAGACCTTCTTCCCTCTCTCTCTTGCTCAACACAAAACCAACTCTAAAACATGAGTTACAATTCCTCCTTGAATGCTATAGCTGATCTCCTTGACCTTACACCTGTAGATCTCCTTGACCTTGCTAGCTTCAATGCCTTTACTTGCCTTAGAATTCACTTTACAACACATGCCATATGGGTCTATAAATAAGATCCCATGCTTACACAAAATAGACATCTAACTACTAAAATTAGACACATAGCTCACGACTTAAAATAGTCTCTTAGCATGCAAACACTCGGTTTAACTAACTGACTGTTCGTAAATAGCAGTTCTGGACCGCACAGGCGATCGACGTCGGTCCCTGCTTGTCTGGTGCTACCGACGTCGGCCGACTCCTCTGCCGTTGCTGGTCTCCTTCTCCACTGCATCTGACCGACGTCGGTCATACTGCAGACGCCGGTGGCTCTGGTTCTTTAGCATCCTTTCTTTATCTGTGTGCAAACGGTTGAAGCTTTTAGCTCCACACCTTAACAATCTCCCACTTGGAGATAAATAGCTGCAACCTGTACCTGTACCTGTACACCGTCTATTTTGTTCCTTAGGCTCTGTATCCCTCTTCAAAGTCACCCTTGAAGACCAACCACCACGCAAACCTGTGATGCTATCCCTGACTCCTATGCCACAAGAATTTTGCTGCTCCCAAATTCTTCATGACATACTTCTGAACCAACTTTACCCTTAGCTCAAAAAACTCCCTGTATATGCAACCTTGCAAAAAGTAACACAATACAGTAACAAGATAATGTAGCTAATATTATCCATCCTGGTAAAGATAAAATACAATGGTCAAACCTCCATTGCCCTGCAGCTAACTCAAGACCATATACCATAGCCTTTTGTCTCAGATGTCCATCCACTCTCTTCTCTAAAACAGGAATCCATCCCTCTATCCAGCTGACAACTCCACCAACAAGTACCTGTTTGGCTTTACTCCAAGGACTCACACTCCTCATCCATGTCAAGCTCCCACTATTTCTGGATTCTACCTGCATTGTTTCCTCTATCTTCCTAGTTCATGACTAACAGTAAGCAATATAAAGAAGGTGAACAACGAATATGAGGTTCACATACCTTTCCTGACCTCCTCATGGGTGTTTGAGACTTAGTAATTCACCCACATCCGTTCCAATGACCAATCTAGGCCATCTCCCAGTCTGCTTCCGACCCATGTCGGTTCCCTGCACTGATCCTGACTGCCGATGTCGTTACCCCTGGCCGACGTCGGTATCCCTCCTGCCGACGTCAGTCCTGATGACCGACGTCGGACTTCTCCTATCCAACCTACCGACCCTGCTGGTCTGCACATGACCGATGTTGGTATCTGGATGACTGACGTCGGTGCCAAGCTGCCGACATCGGTGTCTGTGTGTTCCTGTAAGTGATGAATTTTTCATCCGCGAGCTCTTCTTGGATCAAATCTATGTCCATGCTGCCCTGCTCAGATTTATTCAGCCCCTGTGACTGACCTCTGTCCTTCATCTCCTCCATAAACACCAAGGCTTCTTTGTTCCTGTCAAAGGCATCAAATTTTCTCTTTCTGCAATGAACTGTATCTGTGCACATACCTTTTGAGTCAAGAACTTCCATTCCCTCCCTGTTCTTGTGACCAAGCCTGTTAGGCCACATCTTCGAATCTACACCAGAAGTGGAATTAGTAATACAAGTAGATAGATAAAGAGAACCTACTTTCTTACCTCTTGCTAGAACAAGTGCTCCCTTGGTAACCTTCCAAGAATCTGCTGTGAGGGTTATTGTGCATCCCTCATCTCCCAACCTTCCTACAGAAATCAGACTCTGCTTCAGAATTGGAACATGCATGACCTCCTTCAACACCCACGTGTTGTCAATCTGCAATCTCAGCTGCACTTTCCCTTTGCCAACTATCTGACAAGGCATACCATCCCCTAAATAAAGAACTCCGAAATCTCCCTGTTCATACTCATGAAACAAATCTCTATTTGGGGATGCATGAAAAGATGACCCAGAATCTAATATCCATGATCCTACGTGACTATCTAAAGAAAGTATAAGAGCATCCTGTACCACAATATTTGCATCTTTTGCTTCTTCAATACCCGTATGTTGATTCTCTTTATCTCTCAACCAACACTCCTTCTTTGTATGTCCCTTCTTTCCACAAAACCAGCAGGTAATACCTTTAGACTCGGATCTCCTTCCCAACCTTGATTTCCCTTGCTCAATCTTCTCCTTTTGCCTTCCTCTGCTTTCCACGCTTAGAGCGTTCCCTGATGATTCACCTGTGCTTCTCCTACGTATTTCCTCATTCAAGATCACACTTACAACATCATCAACTTTTAGAATTTTAGAAGCAAATGCAGAGTTACTTACTGCCATAACCATACCGTCCCAACTTTCAGGCAAAGAACATAAAATCAAGAGAGCCTTTACCTCATCATCAAAAACAATGTTGACTGAAGCTAATTGGTTTACCAAACCATGGAAATCACTGAGATGAGTATGTACCGAACCTCCTTCCTGCATTTGCAAAGTAAATAGCTACTTCATAAGGTATACCTTATTAGAAGCCGAGGGCTTTTCGTATAAATTTTCCAAGGACTTTATCAACTCTTCCATTGTTTTGCACTGTGATAAGCTGGAAATCACAGAAGCTCCAAGACTCAACCTTATGGAACCAAGAGCCTTTCGATCAAGAACACTCCATTCTTCATCCTTCATATCTGTGGGCTTGCATGCAACCCCACCCAACGGTAAGTACAGATCCTTCTGATACAGATAGTCCTCAATCTGCATCCTCCAGTGTTGATAATTCTTTCCATTAAACTTCTCCATTCGTAGCTTGCTTTCTTCTGCCATTGCTAAACTCCCACTCAATTAGAAAACCCTGTGAATGACCTGTAATCAAAAAACAATAACCTGCTTCCTGCAAACCGTAGCTCTGATACCAACTGTTAGGAGGCCCCTTATCCAACGGTAGCACAATTGATTACTTATATATGAGCAATTGAACACGGAAATTATACCAGAATGATTAAGAAACTAGAAACATGAGACAGCAAAGAATTTGAGAGACAATACACACAATTGTATTAGATAATACTAGAAGAAAATACAAATGAGGAAGATGCCACTTCTTCCTCCACCTCAAAGGCTTGCCACACCTCAAGACCTTCTTCCCTCTCTCTCTTGCTCAACACAAAACCAACTCTAAAACATGAGTTACAATTCCTCCTTGAATGCTATAGCTGATCTCCTTGACCTTACACCTGTAGATCTCCTTAACCTTGCTAGCTTCAATGCCTTTACTTGCCTTAGAATTCACTTTACAACACATGCCATATGGCTCTATAAATAAGATCCCATGCTTACACAAAATAGACATCTAACTACTAAAATTAGACACACAGCTCGCGACTTAAAATAGTCTCTTAGCATGCAAACACTCGGTTTAACTAACTGACTGTTCGTAAACAGCAGTTCTGGACCGCACAGGCGACCGACATCGGTCCCTGCTTGTCTGGTGCTGCCGACGTCGGCGGATTCCTCTGCCGTCGCCGGTCTCCTTCTCCACTGCATCTGACTGACGTCGGTCATACTGCCGATGCCGGTGGCTCTGGTTCTTCAGCATCCTTTCTTTATGTGTGTGCAAACGGTTGAAGCTTTTAGCTCCACACCTTAACAATTGTAGTCTAATTGGCTAAAGCTCCTTTACTAGACCATCGACACCTTCCTTTTACATTTGTAGATGAGTCCATTGTGACTCTATCTTAGGAAGACATCACCTATCAAATGACCCTATTCTTTGACGGATCAAAATGCCAACATGGTGGGGGTGGTGGAGTTTTTCTCATTACCCTTTATGGAGAACCCATTTTTTTTTCTATCAAACTTGACTATGAGTGTACCAAAAACATGGCTGAGTACGAAGACCTAGTGATAGGTCTTGAAACCACCTTAGCCTTGGGAGTCAAGACCATTAATGTCTTCAACAATTCCTAACTTATCATAAACTAAGTTAATGGTTCCTACCAATGCAAAAATGACATCCTACAAAATTATAAACAATTATTTGATGTAATCTTAATGTCATTTGACCATTATTCTATCTATTTTATTCCATGATCCACCAATAAGTTTGTGAATACAATGGCTTCCATTTCTTCCTAAATCCCAACTCAACTTGCCACTTCCATGTTCTTTATCACCATTCACTATTTTGTTACACCCTCGTATATCCACTCTGACCTTCCTACTATTTGTAATATGGAAGGATCTAATTCAGAAACTTGGTACAAATAAAACTTCAACTACCTCAATCTCAGTGTAGTTCTTCCTAACCTCTCTAGGAATTCTTGACCAGCCTTCATCCAAACCACTCTCCATTACACCATATTAGGAGGAATGTTCTACAAATGTGGTTTTGATATCCTTCTTATCTATTGTCTTCCTGGTCATGAGGCCTCTCATGCTATCAAATAAACCCATGATGAAATCTATGATGGACACTTTAGTGCCCTAGATATCACTAAGTGTATCATTCACCTTAGATACTATTGGTCTACCCTTAGTCAACACTATTGTGACTATGTAAAGAAGTGTATTAAATGTCAACAACATACTAATTATCATCATGCACCTGCACATGACCTTCAAACATCCAAATACCTTTGGCATTTCTAATAATAGGGATTGGACCTCATTATAGAAATTAACCCTCATTATTCATAATGTCACCACTCTATCATCACCACTACTAAATACTTCACTAAGTTGGTTGAGGCTATTCCTCTTATTTCTAACAAAGCTGAAAAGTTTGTTGACTTCATCAACCACCATATCATCTATCTATTCAGTGTTCCCCATAAGATCATCATTGAAAATGGAAAATATTTCAAGAATAAACAAGTTCAATGTCTTTTTTATTCCTTTGGCATCAAACTCAGCTTTTATATGCCTTACCATCCACAAGCAAATGGAGAAGTTGAGTCCTCTAACAAAATTCTAAGCAAAATGCTAACCGAGGTCATCAACACTTCAAACCAAGATTGGTACTTGCACATCCCCTTCAATTTATGGGCCTATCAAACCATCATTCAAACCTCTACAAGTGCTACCCCTTTCTCCCTTGTCTTTAGGCTAGAGATGGTCTTTCCTCTCAAAGTACAAATTCCCTCTCTTCACATATCATTTCAAAACATTTTTTTTTAGGATAACTATCATCAAGAATGTCTAGCCCAATTGGAGATACTTGATGAACATCACCTTATATCCCTTAACCGCATTCATGTCTACCAATAACGCATTACGCGTGCCTATAACAAAAAATTGAGAGAGCAAGAATTAAAAATCAGAGATCTCATCCTCAAATAAAACCAACATGTCACTAACATGGAGAAAATCAAAAGAGGCAAGTTTTCCTTTAATTGGCTTGGACCTTACATCATCACCCATAAATATGGATTAGGAGCTTATCATTTGTCCTCCCTCAAAGGTAACCTATAACTTGAGCCTCTTAATGATTCACATATATGTGCTTTCTACTATTAAAACAAGGATCGAACTTACCTTCTTGTCTAACTTAATCTTGTCTCTTGATGCATGAGATTTTCCACCCTCACACTCCTTTTTTCCTCTACTTTTAAGGATAACTTGATTCAAATAAAATCATGTGATTATCCATCACAACTATTACCTAGTCTTGAATATGGGTACCTTGACTATACCCATAGCATGGTTCTCATGGATACTTTTTGTATTTTATGAGATAAAATCCCATGATCTTTTGTCTCTTAAAACCCATTCCTTTCTACCCTCCACTACCTTCTTATGCTAAAAGTTTTCCCTCATAAAGTTACACCTTTAATCCTTATTATAATTTTCCATTTCTAAAACTATAATTCAAACTATTTGGGATACCAAAATATATCATTTGGGTCATAAAATTTTTAGCATTCTACAGACTACTCCCTTGAAGGATAGCTACCCCATTTCTTGAACATTGCTTAAAAGATAGACTAGTACCTTGAAGGATGGATACCAAAAATCAAAAACTTAGACCACTCCCTCAAAGAATGGTTAAGTCAAATATATATTAAAATTAATTCCTTGAAGCTTCCCACATCGATCAGCTTCACAAACTTCTCAAAATCAAAAAAGAAATCAAAGGCACAAATAGAGCCTTTATCAAAAAGAAAATAAACATCCCAAGAAAACTATAATCAACTTTCCCTTCAATAGACTTCATTGATCAGTCTACACTGAGCATAAGACATGAAATTGTCTAAATTTGGTTCTTAGGTCACCTATAAAAGGAGAAAGCCTACCCACATAAGGTTATCTTCCTTATTCACCCATCTACCATTCACTTATCACTTATTCCCCTTTTTCCATTCTCTATGAATCAAGGGATTTTGAGCTTATTGGACATAACATGATCAAGACATAATTTTATCATCCAAAGTGTGATTATGTGAATAATTCAAAAGGCTAAGGTTCACTAAGCCTCACCTAACTTTAGTGATGTTTTTTGGTCTTTACCAATGAAAAGGCATCATACTTCTTTTCTTTTTATTTTATTATTGACTATTAGAAACATGAATCTCCTAATTCTCCCATATTTCACCTTTTCATAACCTCACCCCCAAAACAAACATGGCCTCTATCTTGGATATTCCTTCTCTATCACTTATTTCTTGGAGAGTATTACTCTACATCCTTTATCGACCCACTTTCTTTGATCAGAACCAACACTACCTTCAACCAACCCTAGACCATGTGGTATGTCAAAATAGGGAAACTCATTTGAAAATAACACACTAACCATTATTTAAATTCCAACCTTTAGCCACACACTAACCATTCCCTAGGGGCATTATATCCACCACCCTTCTAACATGTGAGGAATTAAAGGTTGATGTTTGTGATCGTGTATGTTGATGGTTGATGACTAGGCACTTATATCTTCTCTTTCTAATTTAAAATATATGTCACATACCTATAATTAATATATTATGCTATCTAAAATATAAATCAACTAATTCATCTCAATTTAGCCTTTTACCCCTCTCAAATAGTGTCTTAGGCTTCCTAGCTCAACATACCTCTTCTAGGCTCATAAGTTGACTTGACCTTGTCATCCACCTAAAAAAACTTTATTAAATAATAATGATTGATATTTTCATCCATATTTATGGTCTACATGACTACATATACTCCTTAAATATCTATTTTATTTTCTTATGATCACTTATCCTTAACTTGCTCAAATAGGCCAACTTTGCCTTGTATTTATACCAAACACTAGGTCTCACCCATCTTGGTCAGCCAAGTATCTTACCATAATTTTTTCACACTTGAAATAAGTCATAAAACATGTTTCATACAAGAAACACTCACCATATATGTCAACCATTACCCTTAAGATCCAAAACCACCATTAGGCTTAATGGAGACCTAATCCAATTACAACTACTCTAAGCACATGTTTCACTTAGACCTCTTTGGAACACTTTTAACCTATAAAAATGCATGTAAAAATAACATATTCCTCCAATATACCCTTGATATCATCCATATAGGTCCATAACACCTTATATCTTATAAGACCCCTTAAACCATGCCATTAGGACTACATGAAATTAGCCCTTCACACACCCAGAAAGTCTATTTGTCATATCTGAAGCATAGAGTCAACTTTTACAAAAAAACTACACAAAAAATACATTAATATATCCTACATTAACTCATGGTGACTATCATGTCCACTAGACATAATTGAACATGTAAAAATGCCTCAAACCCACTCTTGCAACATGACCACTCATAACGGTCAAACATTTCCAAAGTAAAATTAAGAAAAATTGATCACTAACATCTAAATATTAAATTATAATTAATAAAAACACATTTCACTCATTCCATGTAGGAAGTATTGAACTCCAAAGTCATTGAATGAGTTCTTTTACCACAAGAAATCATACTTAGAGTTGGTAGTCATAATTCACCTTTAAACCCTCATATATCTATATTTTTACACCTTCTCAACTGGGATTAATTTGAAAAAATACAAAGAATTTACATATTATATATTACCTAAATAACATCTTAAAATACTTAGAACACTCACCTTGAGTAACCAAGAACACTACACAACTCACAAGGATACCCATGTCTACCATTTTCACCTATCAGTCTAGCAATAGGTCAGCTTGAGTGACCAAAATAGTTGACACAAAATATAGAACATGAAAAAATAAACCCATGGACAAAAAAAAAGTCTTTACATAAAACTCTCTCCACTTTCATGCATTGACTCAGTCAACCCTTCTTATTATATCAAATTCTTCAAAAATAAGGGTTTTTATGTAGCTTCTACTCACTGCCCTGACAAAATACTACCACTTAGAGATGAATATAGGAGTCCACATGTTAAAAACATCATAATGTCCTTACTAAATCATTCTAAGCACTTTCCAACAAGATCTTTCCAATCGGGCCACTATGAGGGTTTTGAGAGGGTTTTAGACCAATTTTCATTCATAGCATTTGTTCATATAACTCAATTATTGAAACCACTTCCTAATGCTTGGAAAATTTATTAGGATATTTATACATCTCTACAAAATATCTTATCTTCCCATGCAATGATCACACATGCCAATGAGCATAAGAAAAACCTTCTCGGGCTTGGAAACCTGCATTTTACATACATATGAGACCTCAAAACATGTTTTCTTGCTTTCTCCATCATCTCAAGACCTGAAACATCATAAAAATTCTTGAGTAAACATATTACACATTTTTAAAATATCACATGAGTTCTATGTACCTTTCAAACTCATGTTGACACCTCATCAGGCCTCACAAGGTCTCTTTGCACACTAGGCCTAGGACTACCAATCATGATTAGACCTTGAACACACCTTTAAATCCTTTTTTAATGCTCTAAATAACTCATAAATAATTTTAACATGATCATACAAGATAAAAATCTACCAAACTTGATCATGATGCCTCAAATTACCACCTAGGGTCTTAAAACTAAGTCTATGAGAAAATCTTGAATGAAGGATTTACTCCTTTTATCTCACTCTAAGATTAATGTGACTAAATAAAAACCTCTCTCTCATGCTCTAACACTTAATTTTACACCTTCAAGCTCATACATATCCATGTCATCATCACCATGCCTTCTTACCTTGAATATTGATCATTAAGCCTTATTAGGCTAGGTATGGTCGATAAGAGGTCTAAGTGTAGATCTAGACTAAAGAAAAAAACACCATAGGTTCACTTTGAGATCATCATAATAGATCCTATAACTTCACTAACATACCTTAATATTTTCCAATAAATATTCCATGTTCATATACAAGCATTTCATCAACTTTATACCTACTCATGCATCTTGGCTTACTCCTCAAGCACTCTTGTAGACTTGAAGTCCTCTTGAAGATATCATTATTTAAATTCTTTCTTTCTATAATGAGGATGATGAAAACATATTCATGTTATATAAATCCTATGAATATTTAATAACCATCCACTAAGCTTTTTTCTTCCACAAGCTTGTAAACACATTGATCTTGTAACTCACCTTCACAAGCCTAGCCATTTTGTGCTTCTAAGATCACCTTCAAGTTTTCAAACCTTCATAAAAGGACAAAATATGATACCAAATATTTGAATCACAACCACTATATATATATATATATATATATATATATATATATATATATATATATATATATATATATATATATATATATTGTGTGTGTGTGTGTGTTGGGGGGGGGGGGGTTAATCAATGTGTAAACATTTCATTCAATTCCATTCATCATTCTTAAACTATTCAAACTAGAATAGAGATATAACAATGTATAGAAGAGAAATCACATAAGAATGAATCAATATATCAAAACATAAACACCAAATATATGTGGTAAAAACTTATGGGGAATAAAATAAACTAAAAACCCACTTGGACTACTATTTTATAAGCAATGTATAAAAATTTAGTGAGGCACCAACCCCTATATAATCAAGCACCCACTCAACTAGTTTTTAGAAAATACCAACTCGATAGGAGGATATAACCACCTATTGACTTGTAAGCAACCCATCCACTTCAAGGAAACTTCTAAAAAATCCAACTAAGAGGTTAGATCCAACTCCCTCTTCACCAAGTACCATCCCAACCAATAAAAGCTTGATCACCTCAAGACACCTTATTGCTCTAATAGATGGTGCCCTCTTATTTTTCTCTTATATCTTCTCTCTCTAATTTAAAATATTTATCACATACCTATAATTCATATATAATTAATATATTATGGTCTCTATAGAGAAATCAACTCATTCATCTCACTTCAGCCTTCTACCCCTCTCAAATAGCCTCTTAGGCTTCTTTGCTCAACTTGACCTTATCATCCACCTATATAAAATTTATTAAATAATCATGATTTGTCCTTATTTATTTTTTACATGAATACATATACTCCTTAAATAGATCTTTTATTTATTTATGCTCACTTATCCTTTACTTACTCAGATAGGCTAATTTTGCCTTATATTTATACCAAACACTAGGTCTCACCCATATTGATAAGCCAAGAATATTACCACACTTTTATCACACTATAAATATGTCATAACACATGTTTCATACAATAAAAACTCACCATATAGGTTGACCATTACCCTCAGGATCCAAAACCACCATTATGCCTAAGGAGACCTAATCCAATCACATCTACTCTAGCCACATGTTTCACTTAAACCTCCTTAAAAGATTTTGAGCCTTTAAAAATGAATTTAAAAATAAAATATGAATCAAATATAACCTTTATATCATATATATATATATATATATATATATATATATATATATATATATATATATATATATATATATATATATATATATATATATATTTACCACCTTTTATCTTATACGACCTTTTATCTATATAGGACTACTTGGAATTAGCCCTTCACATACTCAGAATTTTTGTCTCTCATATATGAAGCATAAAGTCAATTTTTACAAAAAAAATCTAATAAAAAATAAATTAATTTATCCTAAATTACCTCATATTCACCACCATGTCCATTTAAAATAACCAAATAGGCAAAAATGCTTCAAACCCACTCTTGCAATTTGACCACTCAGAACGATCAAACACTGCCAAAGTATAGTCACGAACATTTGATCACTAAAATATGGATATGAACTTATCATGAAGTAAAATAAATTAATATGGAACTTATATACTTATATTATATCCACACAATCAATTTATTCTTCAAATCTTGACAAAACACTCCAAACTCACCTCTGCAATATGACCACTTAAAACTCCCTGTAACTCTAAAAACATAGTCATGTATAAGTTTATATTTAGCACTTTTAATGAAACTTTAAAAACTTATCATTAACATGAATATTTTATATCATACCTATATAAAAACATCCAAGTGATAGATATCAATATCTAGTTCTAACTATTGGTCTTATAGACCAATTTCTCAAGTCTCTCTTACACAGTGTATACTCAGCCAGATAGGCCATTTTGGATTTCACATATCAACACTTTAAAAGTATATATATATATATATATATATATATATATATATATATATATATATATATAATTAAAAGAATGAATATTTCATTTAGGTATTAAAAAACAACAATATATTCATTATATGCATCATCTAAGAGTAGAGTTACTCTAACTCACCATTCTCACAAACTTACACAAGACTGCACATAGGCTCCAAAATCCTAGTCAAGAGTATTTGAATTTTCACACCTTCATAAGAGTTTATCTTGCATAATAATACATGAAAAATAACCTCTGATATCTATTAAAAAAATTCATGTTCATTATATAATTCAACTCTATCCATCACCTTTAAATCATCTCTTTAAGAAGCTCACTCAAATCTACTAGAAACTATAAAAACATAATCAACTTTAACAAGTAATAAGTTCACTTGTATGAACTATCATGAAGAAATTATACTTGGAGGTTGTTCATTGGGGAGCCTAATAAAAAATTTATTATTATACCATGAAAAAATTATCAATAATTTGGTCTCTACATGCATTCCTTTTCTCACTTATTTTTTTGGTTTTTATCATAGTCAAAAACATTGAATTTGACCTAAAATAAATGCACTTGTACAGATAGTTAGGAAATCCCACCACCTATAAGATGATCTTATGGAAGTCTAATACAACTTTATATTTTACACAAACTTGATCTGACTAATAACCTACCTTCTACAAGCATTTATTTGCTCACTAGTCTCTTAAACATACATAGTCATTTGAAATCCAATATTCATATTTTTGAATTTCAAAAGCTATTTCCATAGGCTTAAATTTTATGGTTTCTATCACATCATAGACTACTAAATCAAATTTGGAGGCTTATAACTTAGACTAGGGATCTCTTCAAGACACCAAATTTTTAGGGTACCTTCTTCGCACTATGAATAATAACTTCATAAAAATCTTTGATCATGTTTAGATTTTTGAGTACCTACAATAAATGCACAAAATTTTTGGTTATTCATATTTCCATGATGTGTAGTGATGGTCTAGAATATATTTAGCTGGAAGATGCATGTTTCTCTCTCTAAATGATGAAATGACACACCAAAAATTCACCAAGACATCTATAGATGCCTCACAACCTCTTCTTTATCTTCACCATCCTATAAACACTCTATACTCATGTCAAAGCTCATATATAAATAGTTCATCACCACTATACCCCAGCAAGCCATTTCCATGCTTATGACCTAGGCCATTAAATAATCTCACTAGGTATCATACCTGTTTGATACATTCCTACCAATGTAGATGCTCTTTTGAACTCACTCTCATGCCAAACTCAATCTCAATTATTTTCACAAATAACTCCACATGCCTGTAATTACACTTTTCATCATCACTCACTATACATAACAAGACACTTCATTGGATCACTTTAGAGACCACACTTAGTAGGTTTAAACAATCATCCTCATATCAATGACCACTATCACCTTGATATCAATGATAGGGTCAAACAGATGACATCAATGACAACTTACAATAGCCTAAAACATGGTTCCATGATTCTTGTCTTCTTTCTCAGGCATATATGGCCATCCATCTATATATTTGAAGTCTTTCACACATATAATCAAATAAAACAAACTAAAATTTAGAAATCTCACCCAAATCACTCTTCACTCTTAAGGCTTCTTTCCTTGTAGCCCTATTTTAAGATAAATTTAGTAGTTTTTAATGATTTACGAAACTTCCATACAACCTAAGACCGTTTTTGGATACCTATTATCCTCTTTTAGCTTCATACAAAGTTTTATATCACAAGTATCAAAATATACCACCTAAATCAACATCCTCTTATATAAATTAGGTCTCTTTAGGCCTAGTTAGAACACATAGTTATAAAAACCATACTATACAGTCATGTACCAATCTATAACCTTATGAATCTTAGAGAGCACATTAAAAAAAATTAGATGCCAATGTTTTATCACTTTTTGAGGTTGGAATCAAAATTTAAGTGATTTTTAAGATTTAAAAACCTAGGAATTCATATTTGATGTTGAAAATCCCTTTTAAAGTCTTAGAAATCCATTTAAAATGCAAGAGACCAAGAAAACTATCATGCAGTCTGATAAAGATCACTGAAAATTTTAGAACAATGCTTATTGAAGATGTTTGGTGATTGCTAAAAAAAATTGGCGATTGGAGAGATTGTAATAAGTTGGGTCACACCTATTCTAGGTATTATAAGGTTTGAAGTAGTTTAAAAATCAAAAGTTATATTTTTCTATGCTCTTAGCCACCTATAGACCTATCAATACCAAGCTAGGGTTTCAAATATTACAATTCACTTAACTTTGATTCCGACCTCATAAATTGATAAAAGTTTGGGATATAATGTTTTTAATGTTTTCTCCATGATTCATAAGGTTATAGAATGGTACATGATAGTACAATATAGTTTCTATAACTGTGTTTTGATACTACGCCTAAAGAGATCTAATTGATAGAAGGGTATGTTGAGTTAAGTGGTCTACCTTGAGAGTTGTCAGATAAAATATTGTGTAAATATAAAAGAGGATAATGCATATCCAATATTATTCATATGTTGTTTGGAAGTCTTATAAATCATTCAAATACTAGATTTATCCTAAAAGAAGGCTACAAGGAAAGAGGCCTTAAGAGTGAAGAGTGATTTGGGTGAGAGTTATAAATTTTAGATCATGTTATTTGATTAGATGCATGAAAGATTTAAAATAGGTATATGGATGGCCATATATTCCTTGGATAGAGGACAAGAATCATTGAACCATGTTTTAGGCTTTTAGGCCTATGAGCCTATACTAAAAGATGAAAAACCTTGAAGAAAAAATGGGTACTAGAGTCTTAAAAAGTGTGTATGAAAGGATGATGTGGGTGATAAGGAGGTGAGATTAGCAAGGTATATAAAAGGTGATGTGTCTTATAAAAATTTAACAAGGACTAGGATGGAAGGAGACTTATGAGCTTAGTATTTTGAAAAATTGATCAAAAGTGTCAAAGACAAGTAATGTACCTGCATGATAAAGAAAATCAGAGGTTAAAGAAATGATTAAGGAAAAAATTAGATCTAGGTGTATGTATGAGGAGAGTGTAGGCATAAAATTTACATCATAAGGTAATTTACCATACATTTTCTAGAGAAACAATACTCAAGATATCACTCACTACATTATGTATCCTTAATCTAATTAGTTTCTCAATAGGCATAGTAAATAATATTATGGACATTATATTCATATAAATATAAGGGTGAAAAAGGATTTTTTAATTTCATTTGCATCATTTTATTTTGAAAATTATGCCATGAGTTACCAAAATGCCTTGTTGCCATGTTTCATTAATGTGTCAAGTTGAGTGTTCACAGATTGATTTATAGACACATATTAAAGATGATCTAATATGTATCAAGGTTATTCAAATTTTCATGTAAATGTTATTATTTTTATTCATTTTTTATGAAAATTTTATTTCTAGAGTTCATTTTTGTTTTGAAAAATCTATAATAAACAATACAAATTTGATGATTTTTCCTTATTGGGACAATGTCATCTCAGTTTTAATAATCATGTCTAGAACAGGGTTATAGTCTCCCATATGGGACGTTACTATATAAAATTTATGACCTTTTTTGGTTGATGTTGTCCCCTTTACTATTTTTACTTTTACTAAATATTTTGGGTGTATTATGAATTTATTTTGATTTGAAATTAATATGATATTATTTGTGTGTTTTACTTTTACAAAGTGATTTTCATGCATGTGATTTTTCTTGTGGAAAACATGTGATTTCATTTGTAGAGATTGGGTTAGATGATGTAAATTTGTAGATTTTAGAGGATGATGAGTTAACGGGTAGATGCAGGACAATGGGAGACAAGGGGGGGGGGGTATAAAGCAACACTTATTTTTTGAAAACTACAATAGTTAAACTTGGAGAGAATGTTAGACACACTTGGAAAAATAATTTGACAATAACATAAAAATATGAATTGTGTCATTTATAATTTAGTTTTTCTATATATAATTATTTCAGTACCTAGATGATAAAAATGTGTGAAATAGATGCATTTATGATAATGGATTGACCCTTTTTTGTGAAAAGATACGGAGACTACATGTGTACAAACACACTTTTTTTGAATAAATGAATTAATTGATGTATGAAATTTGATACATGCATAGATGAAATGATGAAGATCGGTTAGGATATATTTTATTAATTTTTTAATATATATATATATATATATATATATATATATATATAATTTGACAAGTGAAGATAATTGGAAAAATAGAAATGCAAGTGTACAAACACAGATTTTTGACATTAACTTCATGTAAAATAATTTTTTTTCAAATCATTGACAATGATGTGTAGATCGATTAGGTATAAGTTTTAATAAAACAAATTTATTAATGGTCAAAAAGTTATAAAAATATTTGTAACAGTATGTATATAATCCATAATGAGGTATGTTGTGTAGAAATTAAATAAAAATTAGAATAGATAGTTTAACATTAAAAAATATTATATATTCAAAAGCTACAATTTCCCCTCTACAAACCCCCACACACACACATCTATTTATTTATTAAATAATAAAATCTTCTTGACTAGATGTGTCGACACAAATGAAAACAAATCTTAAATTTCTTAAAAATTAAGTGTGATGCTCCATGACTGCTTCCAAGCTAGGTTTAGACCTCTTAATCCTATAACCAAACCAAATTTGGATTGAAATGCAAGAATAAATATTAAAATATTACAAAGGGCATATGCCCTTTGCAAAACCAATAAAATGAATAAATATTTTTTTCTATTTTGATCCGTGCATCAAAATAGGGCATACATGCTTTTGAAAGGGTGTATGGCATTTGTTATTCATGAATTTTTCTTATTTTTCAATGAATTTCACTTATTCATATTACATTTTACAAACTTGAAACTGGTTTTTTATGTTGAAACTCTACAAATTCTTCATTTACTTTATCTGTAGATCATTATAAATTCATCAATTTATACTCTATACATGGATTTATTTGCATAAAGATAAATAATGGGGTCAGGTTATTGTCACAAAATACCAAATAAAGAGCTAAAAAGGGAGGAAATTAAAGTGAATAGAGAAAAAGAAATAAAAAGACAAGCAAATAGGAGAGCATCCATAAGAGCTTTTAGGCAAGGTGAAAGTACTTCCTCCACACTAGGTAATATTTAAAATGAAATTAATATGCCCAATTTCATGAAATTTAATTTAGACATGTATTCAAATGGGATAAGAAAACACAATCAAACATTGTTGAATAATGAAATTCAAAATGTAGAACATGTAATTAATGAATTTGTATTGACTAATGAAACATATGGAGAAACACAATATAATGAAACATCCATTCATAATCAAGTTATTGAGCATGGTGATAATCAACATCAAGGAATGACCCCAATTCATGTCTCTCCTAATGAATATGAATTCAATTTTCCTATACGACCTAATGTAGATAGTCAACCCTCTCCTATCCCTGCTATGATTGAAGTGGTAACACCACCCAATTTAATAAAAAATATAGCTCCTAAACCCACACCTCTAAGGATAATGAGATAAAAACCAAGGTATTTGGTCAAAATATATGAGAAAATAATATAACCTATGGAAGATAAAATGTCAAAAATATTATTTCAACATAATGCTCAATTTGTATGGGACTATGCATTTGAGAATAAAAGCCATACAAAATGCTGTCAACTATTTGTTCAATTAATGTAAATACTAAAAATGCACCATGTGATGGATAATTTAGGGTTAAGAACATCTAACATAAAGAGAATAAGTAATTTAATAATAAATAATCTATTTAATGCATTTAAGGCAATAGGCAACAAAAGTAAAAAAATAGATAGTAATGTGAAAAGACAAGTTATAATGGAATCTATAGTAAGTCAATATCTAAACCTCAAATTCTTATTGAAAAAAGTAAATCCTTGAACTTGAATATAAAAACCTTATAAATTTTTTATTTTGAAAATATGAACAAGGCTTGATGACCCTTCACTCATGGGTTGTTAGGTGTTTAGTGGTAGACTCCAATGAAAAGATTAGTTATTAGTTGAAGGAACAAGACATTTGACTGAAAGTTTTTGGCACAAAACACAAGGGTGTCATATAATGTAAAATATGTTTTTTAATTTTTTGTTTAAAAAAAAACCATGAACCACATGCAAAAAATTTTTAGACATCACCCAAGTAGAATTTTATAAAAAGTTTATTGAAAAATATAATGGCCAATTGATAATTAGCGAAAGGTCATTTGACATGTGCAAGTTTTTCTATGTTAAAATCAACCAACCATGCACCGCATGTTGTTGTAAGGTACACGTTGAATTTTCTATGCATTTTGATTTTTTTTTCATTTACATTATTCTTTACATATGAGATTATTAAGGAATGTATGGTGTCTTCCCACCTAAGACATCAAGAGAATTAATCCAAAGTCTTTTTTGTCAAAGACCCAAGGGACAATTTTTTTTCCAAATAATGTTTAGATGAAACATATAATAGTTGTGGTGGTTTACCAAATTTGATGATCTATATACATGAAGAAATTTCACATGAATTTGGACAATAACTAGTTGATTATAAAAAGTAAAAATCTATAAAGTATGTGTTAAAAGATGGAAAAGAGTCATAAAGATGTGACTTAGTTACAATAAAATTTTCTATATCTAATTTCATGTTTGAATTTAATAAGAATATTATCTACTAATATGTAAGACACACACAAATCAAAATGGTTAGATAATCAATTCAAGTTATGAAAGGACAACTTCCTAGTTGGCACTATTGTTTCAGTTGTAGACTTTGCTAAAAACTACACACTATAACCACATAATGAGGTTTAATCCCAATACTATAATCAATTCAAGTTAGAATTTCATTCATATTACATTCAAACATGCACATAATAGCAAAAATGATGACAACAAGATTTTGAGGTTGTACCACTTTTATATGAGTGATGATAGATCACATTATCCAAAATTTATTCAAGGTTGTTGTTTGATATTTAATATAAATATGAATGGAAGATAAATCATGTTTAATACACACTACATTTGGTTAGATAATTATGCAGGGAAGTTTAAGATTTTTTTAATGTTTTACTGGTTAAGTAGAGTGCATAAGAAGAACGGTGTTCATCATTTTTGGAGCTTATTTGAGGATAGACGTGGAAAAGGGCAACATGATGGTGTAGGTTCATGTGTAAAAAGAGACCTTAAAAAAGAGTAGGGAAACCAAAAGGATGATGCTAATTTGATAGATATTGCAATTATTATGACTTGGTGTAATTAAAACATTTGTCATGGATCAGATAAATATTCTCATGTGTGAATAGTATTTTGGTTAATGACGGAACAACACAAGGTAATGTATGAAGATTGTAGTACAATATCTAGATTGAGTATTTTTTACTCCATTCAAATCTTAAATTTAATTTCATGGACTATTTATACTAGGGATATGACATGATTTTTCTCCACATTTATGGAATTTAATTAGAATGAATGTGAGTCAAAAGAATGAGTTGATGAATGGTATTATAGACACATATCACCTAAAGAGAGTATCCATTCACTCTAACAATTGATGGATCATGAAATGACATCATCAATTAACTTTGACCACATCTTAGATCTTGTGAAAATAGGTACAATTTATTCTTAATTTAAATGTACAACCTTAGTTCTATTAGTGATCTATTTAATTTTCCTATATGTGCTTACAATTTGATTATACTTTAAATGTAGGGTATGTTTTTACAGTCATTGCACCTAAAGATAATGATGAGGGAACAAAATACTACTTGTGTCATTATGTAGAGGGAAAAAAATAACCACAAAATTTATGGATGGAGAAGAGCTAATTTATCCCACTAGATCCATAGTGGTTACACAAATTACATTTGAAGGTACTATCATAAAAAAATAAAAAAAATGTTATTTTAGGACTTTGAAACACATAGGGTGGTGCTTCATTATTCAAATTTTATTATTGATACAAATATTCAAATGATCAAATATCATGAAAAAGCTCACAATAGATTTTTTTTTAAAGTGCTTGAATATGACCATGAAATGATTCTTAAAACACTTTCGAGTAGAGCCAATCCTGAAGGTGTGTTATATTGAATTGGTAAGTTTATATTATAATTCAAATTAATATAGATAACTTATCTCATTTAAATATTTTAATATTCAGTTATTTTATCATTATGTGTTTATTTCTATTTAAAAATTTTACCAACAATTTTAATGTAGGTTAGTGGCACCAGATCAACATCCACCTTCATGTGGTTGGTGCCATGAGTAATGAATATTATATTCTTAAAATAAAGAGAATACAAAAAATAATTCATATTAATGTTATACCTCAACAAAATAGGTTTTCACCTTATCCCTAATTGTCGTTTCAAGAAAATTAGAAAAAAGTCTTATCTAGGCCTTAATTATGGTCTACAAACCTGATATTCTAAGTCTTATCTTGTAGGCCTAATTTAGCCTTCATACTTGATCTAACCCTATGAAATCAACAAAAAAAATTAAATACCTTCTTCATGTGTAGTATAGTTATCATACTACATTAATCAACCTTCATACAATGTTAGAATCCACATAATAAGGATAAATAATCAATTTTTATCTTTTTTTAGGTCTCTTGTCAAACACCTATAGGAAACACAAACACATCTAGCTATTTAAAATACAATAGAACCTATTTTTAGTTACTAAAACTTGGATTATATCTAAAATATCTCTTAAACACACATCTATATGTGATTGTATAGACAATTCATCGATTGCGCTAACAACCCAGAAGATACATCCCCACTGACCAATTTTTGGTCTATTCTAAAAGAATTTGATGTGATAGAAAAATTGTTTTCATGTATCACTAATGTTTAGCTATAGATATTCCTCTTGGGGTTGCATTTAAGACTCATCCACACAAGTGTGGGATATGACATCTCATCTTTATCCCTCATAGTTATCCTTTAATGTACAGTGGAAGTTGGATTAGTTTGCACACTTAGGGACATTGAGATTCTCTTAAGGGATGAATCTGATAAACTTTAACCTTCAATTTTGGAACACAATAGAGACCAAACAATATTTTTTTAATATTAAAATTACTATACAAATGTGTTGATGAAGACAGTTCATTGATTGGCTAATGAGTCAAAATATATGACCCCCACTAACCAACTTTTGACACTTTAAAAGAGAATTGGATGCAAGATAAAACTCATTACCACATCTCAATCACATTATGTTAGAGATAATAATCCTTGTATTTCTTATAAGAATTATCCATACAAATGTGGGAGTTGATGGTTCATCTCTATTCCTAACGGTTCTCCTACAATACGTGACACAAGTTGGCTTAGTTTGCACACTCAAGAATGTTGAGATTCTCTTAAGTGATGCATCTAAAAAAATTAAACCTTCACTCTTAAGGAGTGAAAAATACTAGGTAATGGTCATTTTATCCTTAAAAATGCCCATCTATATTTTTCAACAAAGACATTTCATCGATTGGGCTAATGAGTCAGAATATACAACCCTACTGACCAACTTTTGGCCCTTTAAGAGAGATTTGGTTGTGTGAGAAAACTCATTATGACATCTCAATCACATCAAGTTAGAGATAATCCTTTGGGTTTGCTTAATGGACTCATCTATGAAAGTGTGGGAGCTAATGATGTGTCTTTATCCCTCATAGTTCTACAACATGTAATGAAAGTTGGATCAATTTGCACACTCAGGATGCTAAAATTCTATTAAGGGATGCATCTAATCAACTTTAACCTTCACTCTCGAGGCCCAATAGGGAACATAAAAATAATATTAAGCCTTAAAATTCCTATCTAGATGTGTCAGTGAAGATGATTCATTGATTGGGTTAACAAACTAAAATATGCGCTCACCACTGACTACTTTTTGACACTTTAAGAGAGAATTGGCTATGAGAAAAAACTCATTGTCATGTCTCACTCACATCAATCTAGAGAGAATAATCCTATGTTTACTTATATGAATTATCCATGCAAGTGTGAGATTTTATGGCTCATCTCTAGCCCTCACTATTCTCTTATAATGTGTGATAAAAGTTGGCTCAATTTGCACAATCAAGGACTCTGACATTCTCTTAAGGGATATGTCTGATCAACTTTAACCTTAATTATTGAAGCCTAGTGGAGACCAAAAAATGTTCATTATAGCCTTAAAATTCCCATCCCAATATGTTAGTGAATATAGTTCATCAATTGGTCTAATGAGTCAAAATATACAACCTCATTGACCAAATTTTGTCCATTTAATAGAGATTTAGTTGTGATAGAAAACTCATTTCCATATCTTGATCACTTTGAGTTAAGATAATCCTCCTTAGGTTTCTTATAGGTCTCATCCATTCAAGTATGGGAGGTGAAAAATCATCCCTATCCCTCATGGTTCTCCTATAATGTGTAAGGGAAGTTGGCTCAGTTTGCATACTCAGGGATGCTGAGATTCTCTTAAAGGATGCATCTGATCAACAATAGCCTCCATTATCAGGGATTTATTGAGACTAAAAAATGGTTTTATAGCCTTAAAATTCCACTCTAGACATTCTTACAAAGACATTTCATCAATTGGACTAATAAGTCATAATATATGCCACCCACTAACCAATTTCTAGACCTTTAAGAGAGATTGGGCTATGATAGAAAACTCATTTACATTCTATGCCTACACTGACTTAGAGAGGATCCTCATAGTATTTCATATAAGACTCATCCATGAAAGTGTGGGAGATGATAACTCATCTCTAGTAGTCACATTTCTCCTACAATGCATGACTAAAGTTCACTCAATTTACACAGTTAGGGATGCTGAGATTTTCTTCATAGATGCATCTGATCAACTACAACCTTTTCTCTAAGGGCCTAATAGAGACTAGATATTGATCATTATAGCCTTAAAATTCCCATATAGATGTGTTTAAAATATGGTTTGTCAATTAGGATAATGAGTAAGAATATACGCCCCCATTGACCAACTTTTGACCCTTTAAGACAGATTTGGATATGAGAGAAAAATCATTTCCATGTCTCACTCACATAGATTTAGAGAGAATCCTCATGGGATTAATTAGATGAGTTATCCATGTATGTGTGGGATTTTATTACACATCTCTATCCCTCATGGTTCTTTTCTAATGTATGATGTAAATTGGCTCTTTTTGCACACTCAAGGACACTCAAATTCTCTTCAGAGATGTATCTAATCAACACTCCAAGGGGATTGATGAAGATTGGACAATGGTTTTTATAGATTAAAATTCCCATAAAGATATGTTAATGAAGATAATTTTTCAATTGGTCTAATGAGTAAGAATATAAAGACCCCATTAACCAACTTTTAGCCCTTTATGAGAGATTTATCTATGAGAAAAAACTCATTGTTGTATCTTACTCACTTTGAGTTAAAGAGAATTCTCTTGGGATTGATTATAGGATTTGTCCATGCAAGTGTGGGAGTTAAAGTCTTATCTCTAGACCTCATAGTTACCTTGAAATGCACTACTAAATTTGGCTTAGTTTTTACAGTCAAGGATGTTGAGATTCTCTTAAGGGATGCATTTTATCAACTACAACCTTTACTCTTGAGGATTGATGAAGAACAGACATGCCCATGTAATTTTTCATTGATTGGGATAATGAGTCAAAATATATGGCCATATTGGCCAACTTTTGACCCTTTAAGAGAGATTTGGCTATGAGATAAAACTCATTATCATATCTTATTCATGGAGATTTATAGAGAATCCTCTGGGGTTTGATTAGAAAAGTCATACATATAAGTGTGGGAAATAATGTATCATCTCTATCCTTCATGAATCTCCTACAATACATGATGTAAGTTGGCTCAATTTTCACAATTAGAGACATTCAGATTCTCTTCATGGATGCATCCAATAAACTTAAACCTTCACTCCCAGAACCTGATGAAGACTAGATAATGGTTTTTATAGATTTAAAATGTTCATCAAGATGTGTCGATGAATATGGTTTTTCTATTGGGTTAATAAATAAGAATATATGCACCCTACTGACCTACTTTTGGCCCTTTAAGAAGGATATGGCTATGAGAGAAAAATCATTACCACATCTCACTCACATTGAGTTAAAGAGAATCCTCTTGTAGTTTCATATAGAACTCATTCATGCAAGTGTGGGAGATAATGACTCATCTCTATCCCACATGATTCTCTTACAACATGTAATCAAAGTTGGCTTAGTTTATACACTCAAGGATGTTAAGATTATATTAAGAGATGTGTCTAATCAACTAAAACATTTGATCTCGAGGCTCGGTGGAGATCAAATAATAGCCATTATAGATTTAAAATTCACATTCAGACATGACTTCATAGACAACTCATCCATTAAGCTAATGATTTATAATATATGTCTCCCACTAGCCAACTTTTGGCCCTTTAAGAAAGATTTAGATGTGAGAGAAAACTCATTACCATGTTTAGCTCATGTCATGTTAGATAAAATCCACCTAAGGTTGATTACAGGACTCATTTGTATAAGTGTGGGAGCTGAAAACTTGTCTTTAGACATCATGGTTATCATACTATACATGACAAAAGTTTACTTAGTTTACACACTCAAGGATGTTGAGATTCTCTTTGGGGATATATTCTATCAATTGTAACCTTGACTCTTGATGCTTGAGGGTGATTATACAACAACTGTTCTAGCCTCAAAATACCCATCCAAATGTGTTGAAAAAAATGGTTCATTAATTGGGATAACATGTTAGAATATATAACCCCTACTAACTAAATTTTGGCCTTTTAAGAGAGATGTGGCTATGAGAGAAAACTCATTACCATATATCACTCACATCAAGTTAGAGAGAATCATCTTGGGTATGCTTAGAGGACTTGTCCATTCAAGTGTGGTAGATGATGGCTCATATCTACCCATCATAATTATTCTACAATGTGTGACAAAAGTTGGCTTAGTTTGTACACTCAAGGATGCTAGGATTCCCTTTAGAGATGCATCTAATTTACTCCAACCTTCACTCCTAAGGCTTGATGGAGATTGGAAAATGACCCTTATGGCCTTAAATCACCCATCTATATTTTTTGATGAAGATGATTCATATATTTGGATAATGAGTTAGAATATATGACCCCTACTGAACAAATTTTATCTTTTTAATAGAAATTTGGTTGTAAGAGAAAACTCATTATCGCATCTTGCTTACATTGCATTAAAGAAAATACTCTTAGGGTTGCTTACATTATTCATCCATGTAAGTGTGGGTTCTAATGGATCATGTCTATCCATCATAGTTCTCCTATAATGGTCAACTAAAGTTTGCTCAGTTTGTATTCTTAAAGACGTTGAGATTATCTTCAGGGATGCATTCGATCAACTATAACCTTCATTCTTAGGGTCTGATAGAGACCAAATAATGGCCATTATAGATTTAAAATACCCATTAAAATGTGCCCATGTATATGGTTTTTCCATTGGGCTAATGATTCAGAATATAAGTCCCCCACTGACCAAATTTCGGCCCTTAAGAGAGATTTGAATGTGAGAGAAAACTCATTACCATGTCTCACTCATATCACCTCAGATAGAATCCTTCTAGGGTTTATTAAAGGACTCATATATGAAATTTTGATATCTAATGGCTCATCTTTATCCCTCATTGTTGTCTTATAATGCATGATTGAACTTTGCTCAATTTTCACACTTAGAGATGTTATGATTCTCTTCAAGGATATGTCTGATCAATTGTAACCTTCACTCCCAAGGTTCAAGGTATACCAAAAAATGTTCATTATATCCTTAAAATTACCATAAATAAATAAATAATAAGAGTGTTTTTTTATTTGGATAATGATTCAAACTATATATCCCCTACTGACCAACTTTTAGCCTTTTAAGAGAGATATGGTTATGAGAGAAAACTCACTGCCGCTTCTTGCTCATGTCAAGTTAGAGAGAATCCTCCTAGGTTTGATTAGAGGACTTATCCATGAATGTGTGAGATATGACATCTCATATCTATCCATCATGGTTCTATTATAACATGAGACATAAGTTGGCTTAGTTTTCATACTTAAGGATACTAATATTCTCTTTAGGGATGCATCCAATCAACTTAAACCTTCACTCTTGGGGCTCAAAAAAGACCAAATAATGACCATTATAACCTTAAAATGACCATCTAGACATGTCAACTAATATGGTTCATAAATTGGGATAATGAGTTAGAATATACATCCCCTACTAACCAACTTTTGGCCCTTTAAGAGAGATATGGATACAAGAGAAAACTTATTATCACATCTTACTCGCATCTAGTTAGAGAGAATCCTCTTGAGGTTTATTAAAGGAATCAACCATGAAATTGTGGGTTCTAATGGCTTATGTCTATCCATCATGGTTATCCTACAATACAAGACTAAATTTCACTTAATTTACATTCTTAAGGACATTGAGATTCTCTTCAGTGATGCATTTGATCAATTACAACCTTTTCTCTTGGGGCCTAAAAGAGAAAAAACAATAGTTATTATAATATTAAAAACCCATATAGATGTGCCCACATATATGGTTCATTTATTGGGAACATGTCAGAATGTATGCCCCCCACTAACCAATTTTTGGCCCTTTAATAAAGATTTAGCTAGAAGATAAAAATGGTTATCACATCTCACTCATGCCAAGTTAAAGAGAATCCTCTTGGGGTTGATTAGAGGAATCATTCATGATAGTGTGAGATTTAATAGTTTATCTATATCCCTCATGGGTATCCTATAATGTGTAGCTAAAGTTTACTCAGTTTGTATATATAAGGATGCTGAGATTCTCTTCTAGGATGTATTTGATCAACTGCAACCTTCACTTATAGGGCTCGATGGAGACTAGACAATGGTTAATCTAGCCTTAAAATGTCCATCTAAATGTGCTCACATAGACAGTTCATATATTAGGTCAATGATTCATAATATATGCCCCCACTAAATAAACTTTGGTCCTTTAAGAGAGATTTAACTACAAAAGAAAAATCATTGCCCAATTTCACTCACATCAAGTTAGAGAGAATAATACTTAGGTTGCCTAGAGGAATTAACCATGCAAGTGTGGGAGCTAATGAATATTCTATAGAACTCATGGTTTTCCAATAATGCATGATCAAAGTTGTCTCAGTTTTCACACTTAAGGGATGTTGAGACTCTCTTAAGGGATGCATCTGATCAATTGCAACTTTTGCTCCTAGGGCTCAGTAGAGAGTGGATAATGGTTATTATCACCTTAAAACACCAATCTAGATGTGATTGCATAGATGGTTTCTTGATTGAATTAAAAATTTAGAATATACATCCCCACTGGTCAACATTTTGCCCTTTAAGAGAGATTTAGATGTGAGAAAAAACTTGTTACCACATCTCACTCACATTGTGTTAGAGAGAATCCTCCTAGGGTTTCTTAAAGGAATTGTCCATATAATTTATAAGATTCCAACTTGTCTATAGCCCTCACAGTTCTCTTATAATGTGTGACCTAAGTTTTATACTTAAGGACATTGAGATTCTCTTCAGGGATGCATTTGATCAATTAAAACCTTCACTATTGGAGATTTAATGAGACTAAAAAATGAATATTATAGCCTTAAAATGTTAATTGAAATGTGTCAAAGTAGATAGTTCATCAATTGGGATAATGAGTCAGAATATATGGCCCCCACTGATCAAATTTTGGCCTTTAATAGAGGTTTGGCTACGAGAGAAAACTCAATACCACATCTTGCTCATGTTGAGTTAAAGAGAATCCTCCTAGGGTTGCATAGAGTAATTATCCATGTATGTTTGGGATCTGATGGCTCATCTATAGCCCTCATAGTTCTCTTTCAATGTGTGATGGATATTGTCTTAGTTTTCACACTCAAGGACATTGAGTTTCTCTTGAGGGATGTGTCTTATCAACTTCAAACTTCACTCTCAGGACCTGAAGAAGACTATATAATGACTGTTATAGCCTTAAAATTCCCATATATAAGTGTCAATAAAGATAGTTAATCAATTGAGCTAATGAGTCATAATATAAGTCCCCCACTAACTAAATTTTGGACCTTTAAGAGATTTTAATTATGAGAGAAAACTCATTGTCACATCTCACTTGCATTGAGTTAGAGATAATCATCATGGAGTTTTTTAGATAATGTGTATGAATAAGTGTGGGAGATAATGGCTCATCTATATCCCTCATAGTTTTCTTGCATTACACAATTGAAGTTAAATTATTTTTAACACTCAAGGATGCATCTAACCAACTACAACCTTCATTCTCAAGGCCTAACAGAGAATATACAATGACCATTATAGCCTTAAAATAACCATATAGATGTTCTTGAATAGATGGTTCATCGATTGAGGTAATGATTCATAATATATGCCCCCTATTGACCAAATTTTATCCCTTTAAGAGAGATTTATCTATGATAAAAAACTCATTGCCACATCTCACTCATGTCAAGCTAGAAAGAATCCTATTGGGGTTTCCTACACAACTTATCTAGGTAAGTGTGTGAGTTGATGGCTCATATTTAGCCCTCAATTTATCTAATGCATGATGGAATTTGGCTTAGTTTAAACACTCAGGGATGCTAAAATTATCTTAAAGGACATGTTTGATAAACTCTAACCATCACTCTCAAGGCTTGATTGAGACCAAATAATGAATGTTCTATACATAAAATGCTCATTTAAATGTGTTTGTGTAGATGGTTCATCGATTAGGTTAATGTGATAGAATATATTCCCCCATTGACCAACTTAAGACCCTTTAAGAGAGATTTGGATAGAGAGAAAATTAGTTGCCACACCTTGCTCACATCACTTTAGAGATAATTCTCATAGGATTTATTAGAGGACTCATTTGTGTAAGTGTGGGAATGGAAGAATCATCTATATCCTTCAAGGTTCTCTTGAATGCATGACTAAATTTGGCTCAGTTTCCACACATAAGATCATTGAGATTATCTTTAAGGATATGTCTGATCAACTATAACATTCACTCATAAGGCCTAACAAAGACCAATCAATAACCATTCTAGAATTAAAATTAACATCTTGAAGTACTCACATAGATAGTTCATCAATTGGGATAATGAGCTAGAATATACAACCCCTACTGATAAAATTTTGGCCCTTTAAGAGAGATTTGGATATGAGAGAAAAATCATTGTTATGTATCACTTACATCAAATTAGAGAGAATACTCTTAGGTTTTACTTATAGGACTCATCCAACTAAGTGTGGGATCTGATGGATCATTGAGATTATCTTTAAGGATATGTCTGATCAAATATAACATTCACTCATAAGGCCTAACAAAGACCAATCAATAACCATTCTAGAATTAAAATTAACATCTTGAAGTACTCACATAGATAGTTCATCAATTGGGATAATGAGTTAGAATATACAACCCCTACTGATAAAATTTTGGCCCTTTAAGAGAGATTTGGATATGAGAGAAAAATCATTGTTATGTATCACTTACATCAAATTAGAGAGAATACTCTTAAGATTTACTTATAGGACTCATCCAAGTAAGTGTGGGATATGATGGATCATATCTAGACATCACGGTTATCTTACAATGTGCAATGTAAGTTGGACTAGTTTGCACACTCAGGGAGGTTAGATTCTCTTCAAGGATGCATATGATCAAATTCAACCTTAACTCTTGGGTCCTAAAAAAGACTATAAAAAATTCATTCTATCCTTAAAATTCCCATTCAGACATGTTGATGAAGGTGGTTTGTTTATTGGACTAACATTTCAGAATATATGTCCCCCACTGACCAACTTTTGGCCCTCTAAGATAGATTTGACTGTGGGAGAAAACATGTTATCACATTTTACTCATGTTGATTTAGAGATAATCCTATTTTGATTTATTAAATGACTCATCCATAGAAGTATTGGACTTAACCACTTATCTCTATCCCTCACAGTTCTCTTGCAATGCATGATTGAAGTTGGATTAGTTTGCATAATTAGGGATGCTGAGTTTTTCTTAAGGGATGCATCTGATCAACTATAACATTCACTCCTAGGGCCTGATGGATACATAATATTGAAAATTATAGACTTAAAATGCCCATATATATGTTTCTACATAGATGGTTTTTTGACTAGGCTAATGATTCAGAATATGTGACCCCTACTGAACAACTTTTGGACCTTTAAGAGAGATTTGGTTGTGAGAGAAAAATCATTGTCACATCTTACTCATGTTGAGTTAGAAAGAATCCTCTTGGGTTTGCTTAGAGGATGCATATGGCTTAGGATTTGAATTCACTATTCATAATCACTATTCATGGTGATGTGGTATGTTGTTGATGTGGCTAGTTATTAATATGGTTGGTTGGTGATGTAACATGGCCCACAATGGGTGGTATGACCCATAGAACATATTTCATGTTGAAATGATGAGGATAGATAAATGGGGTGCATTTTTTACACTTAGTCACATGGGTTGGCTTTTATGGATGTATGTGAGGACATGACGATAGTGGATCTCATGATTCTATTTATCCATGTGCTTATGGGGCATAATTTATCTATGGAATCCTGTTGGATGATGTCAAAATTTGGGAATATTTTGACTCATGTGAATTCACATGGGAAAGTGGGGGAAAAGGATCACTATGATAGATTTAGGTCACATGTGAAGTGGGGCATATCACTTTGGAGTGCATATAGAGTAGTTAATGGGGAATCATGATATGTCATTCAAATCTTGACTTAGTACATGGGGGAGACATACTTCCTTATTCATGAATAGTTATCCCCACTATAGGATGGTGCATTTTATTATTCCTTATAGTTCTTTCTCTTATTCTCTTCTATGTTGTAAATTTTATATATGCATAAGATATCCATTATATTTCTCATATAATTAGTGGACCCATATAATTTTGTGCTTGCATGGTTGGAGGTTGGATCTTGTAGGCTATATTATGTTTGGTTCACAACCTGAATACTTCAGGTGTAAGCATTGAGTGTTTATTTACTATCATTGAAAGAGTTTCTAGAGGAGTTATTTTAGAAGAGATTAATTCTAATTAATGTGAAGTCTAGAAGCTACCATTTTTACCATGGTTTTTTTCCTTACTAGTTTTGTAAGGGTTTTCCACATAATATCTCTTGTGTAATGTGTTATTTCTTGTCTATTATTTTGTAGCTTGTTTTAATATATATTAACTAACTTTCACATTAGGATATAACTTATTTATCCTAACATGTAGTATCAAATATTTTATTCTTAATAGTATGTGCAGGCGTAGGAGCTAACAACTCATCTCTAGCCCTCACAATTCTCTTTCAATGTGTGATCAAAGTTTGCTTAGTTTTCACACTCAAGGACATTTATATTATTTTCAGGGATGCATTTGATCAACTATAACCTTCACTTGCAAGGCTTAATAGAGAGACCAAACCATAATTTTTCTATCCTTAAAATTACCATTTGAATGTGCCTACAAAGCTAGTTTGTTCAATTTTACTAACAAGTTAGATTATATGCCACCCATTAACCAAATTTTGGACCTTTAAGATAGATTTATCTATGAGAGAAAACATATTGCCACATCTCACTCTTGTTGAGTTAGAGATAATCCTCTTGGGTTACTTATAGGACTCATTTATATATTTGTGGGAGCTGATGGATTGTATTTAGACCTCATGGTTCTTCTACAATATGTGATAGAAGTTGGATCAATTTCCACATATAGGGACATTGATATTATCTTTAGGGATACATCTAATCAAACTACAACCTTCAATCTTGGGACTCAATAGAGATCATATAATGTTTTTTCTAACCTTAAAATGCCTATTTAGTGTGCCTATATAGATGTTTCATTGACTGGGCTAATGATTTAAAATATATGCCCCCTATTGACCAAATTTTTGCTCTTTAAGAGAGATTTTGCTATGAGATAAAAATCCTTATTGCATCTCGATCACATAAAGTTAGAGATAACCCTCTTGAAATTTTTAAAATGACTTATCCATCTAAGTGTGGGAGCTAACATATTCTCTCTAGCCCTCATGATTCTATTACGACCTGTGACTAAAGTTTGATCAGTTTACATGCTCAAGGATGCTAAGATTCTCTTTAGGGATGTGTCTAGTTAACTACAACCTTCACTCTCATGACCTGATGAAGATAAAACAATAGTGGTTCTAGCCTTAAAATGCCCGTCTAGATGTGATTTCATATATGGTTCATTTATTAGGTTAACAAATCACAATATATGTCCCCCACTGACCATTTTTTTCCCTTTAAGAGAGATTTGGTTGGGATAGAAAACTCATTATCATGTTTCACTCACACCACATTAGAGATAATCTTCTTTGGCTTTCTTAAAGGACTCAATTATGAAAGTGTGGAAGCTGATGCATCATTTCTATCCCTCAGGGTTCTCCTATAATATGAAACCAAAGTTGGATCTATTTATACACTTAGGGATGTTGAGATTCTCTTCAGGGATGCATTTGATCAACTAAAATCTTCAATCTTAGGGCTTGATAGAAACCAAATAATGACCATTATAGATTTAAAATGTCCATTTAGATGTTCCCATGTAGATGGTTCATCAATTGGGAAAATGAGTCAAAATATACACCCCTACTATTCAGTATTTGGCCCTTCAATAAAGATTTATATGTGAGAGAAAACTCTTTACTACATCTCACTTGATCAAGTTATAGATAATACTCTTGGGGTTGCTTAGAAGACTTGTTTATACAAGTTTGAGAGTTAACAGATCATATCTATCCCTTATGTTTCTCTTGAAACATGTGTCAGAAGTTGGCTCAATTTTCACACCTAGGGATGCTGAGATTATCTTAGGGGATGTGTTGGATCAAATTCAACCTTAACTCTTGGGGTGAGATGGATACTAAATAATGGATAATCTAGCCTTAAAACACCTATCTAAATGTGTTTGATTAACTACAACCTTCTCTCTTAGGGCTAGAGAGAGATTGGAGATTGGTCATTTTAGCCTTAAAATTCCCATCTAGATGTGTTAGAACATACAGTTCATTGATTAAGCTAATGATTTAGAATATATGGCCCATACTGACCAATTTTTAGCCCTTTAAAAGAGATTTAGCTATGAGGGAAAACTCATTATCGCATCTCACTCACATCGAGTTAGAGAGAATATTCATTAGGTTACTTATAGGACTTATTCATGCAAGTGTGAGAGATAATCACTCATCTTTATCCCTAATAGATGTCTTGTAATGTGCGATAAAGTTTGGTTTAGTTTGCATACTCAAGGATGCTTAGATTCTCTTCATGGATGTAAATGATCGATTTCTATCTTCACTCTCAAGGATTAATGAAGACCAGACAATAACTATTCTATCTTTAAAACACCTATCCACATGTGTGAGTGAAGATTATTCAGCGATTGGGCTAATGAGTCAAAATAGATATCCCCCACTAACCAACTTTTAAAACTTTAAGATATATTTTACTATGATAAAATACTCATTGTGACATCTTTCTCAAATAAATTTAGAGATAATCCTCTTGGGCTTTCTTAGAGGATTTATCCCTTCAAGTTTGGGATTTGATGGCTCATCTCTAGCCCTCATGAATCTCCTATAAAGTATGAGTTAAGTTTTCTTAGTTTTCACTCTTAGGGATGCTAAGATTCTCTTTAGGGATGCATCTAATCAACTATAACCTTTACTCTTGATTTGTAATGGTGAGTGGACAATGACCATTCTAGGCTTAAAACACCCATATAGATGTGTGTAAATAGTTGGTTCATTAATTGGTCTAATGAGCCAGAATATATGCCCATCACTAACTAACTTTTAGCCCTTTAAGAGAGATTTAACTACAATAGAAAACTTTTTATTGTGTCTCACTCACATGGAGTTAGAGAGAATACTCATGGGGTTTATGAGATGACTCATCCATGTAAGTATGGTAGCTGATGACTCGTCTCTATCCTCATAATTATCTTATAACACTCAAAGACATTATTATCTTCTAGGATGTGTTTGATCAACTAAAACCTTTGATTTTAGGGCTTGATAGAGACCATACAATGAGTGTTCTAGACTTAAAACTCCCATATAGATGTGCTTACAGAAATGTTTCATCGATTGGAATAATGAGTTAGAATATATGACCCACTGACCAACTTTTGGCCCTTTAGGAGAGATTTGGCTATGATAGAAAATTCATTTCCATGTCTTGATCATATCAAGTTAGAAAGAATCCTCCTATCATTTATTGGAAGACTCCTCCATGTAAATGTGGGAGCTAATGAATCATCTCTATATCGCATGGTTCTCCTGTAACATGCGACAAAAGTTAGCTTAATTTACACACTTAGGGACATTGAGATTCTCTTAAAATATGCATCTAATCAATTTTAATTTTCATTATTGGGGCCTAAAAAAGACTAGAAAATGGCCTTTCTATCCTTATAACACCTTCTAATTATTATCCCATTTATGGTTCATTGATTGGGTTAATAATTCATAATATACATCTCCTATTGACCAAAATTTAGACCTTTAGGAGAGATTTGGCTATGAGATAAAATTTATTTCCACATCTAGCTTACATCAAGTTAGAGAGAATCCTCCTAGGGATACTTAGATTACTCATCCATACAATTATGGGTAATGATGTCTCATCTTGATCCCTCATGGTTCTCTTAGAATGAACAAATAAATTTCAATTAGTTTACACACTTAAGGATGTTGAGTTTCTCTTTTGGGACACTTATGATCAACTACAACCTTAATTCCTAGGGCCCAAAGAAGACTAGATAATATCCATTATATCCTTAAAATTCCCATCTAGATATATCAATGGTTATGGTTCATTGATTGAGCTAATGATTTCAAATATAAAAACTCAACTAACTAACTTTTGGTCATTTAAGAGAGATTTGGTTATGAGATAAAACTCATTATTGTATCTCACTCACATCAAGTTAGATAGAATCCACCTAGGTTTGATTTTAGTGATTATCCATACAATTTTAGGATTTGAGGTATCATTTCTAGCCCTCACAGTTCTCTTGAAACATGCAATGGAATTTAGGTTAATTTTCACACTCAAGAATGTTGAGATTCTCTTTAGGGATGTGCCTGACCAACTTCAACCTTAACTCTTGGGGATCAATGGAGACTAGATAATGGTCATTCTAGCCATAAAATGCCCATTTAGACATGTTGGTGAAGATAATTTGTTGATTGGGATAATAATTTATAATATATGGCCCCCACTAACCAAATTTTATTCCTTTAAGAGAGATTTGGTTGGGAGAGAAAAATCATTGTCAGATCTCACTCACATTGAGTTAGAGAGAATCATTTTGAGATTATTTATAATATGCATCCATATAAGTGTGGGAACTAACAGTTAATCTCTATTCCTCATGGTTCTCTTACAATGCACAACTGAAGTTCACTCAGTATTCACACTCAAGGATGCTGAGATTATCTTTAGGGATGCATCCAATCAACAATAATATTCACTCCTAAGGCTTGACAAAGACTATAAAATGGATGTTCTAACCTTTAAATTCCCATTTGGATGTTTCTATATAGATGGTTCATCAATTATGCTTATAAGTCAAAATATACACCCCTAATGCAAATTTTTATCCCTTTAAGAGAGATTTGGTTGCAAGAGAAAACTTACTACCATATCTTGCTAATATTAAATTAGAGATAATCCTCCTAGGGTTGCTTAAAGCACTAATCTAGGAAACTATGGGAGTTGATGAGTTGTATTTATTCGTCATGGTTATCCTAAAATGTGTAATGGAAGTTGGCTCAATTTTACACTCAGGGATGATGAGATTATCTTCAAGGATGCATCTCACTCAACTAACTAACTTTTGGCCCTCTAAGAGAGATTTGGTTATGAGATAAAACTCATTACTGCATCTCACTCACATCGAGTTAGATAGAATCCACCTAGGTTTACTTCTAGTGATTATCTATGCAAGTTTAGGAGTTGAGGTATCATTTCTATCCCTCATGGTTCTCTTGAAACATGTGATGGAAGTTGGGTTAATTTTCACACTCAAGAATGCTGAGATTCTCTTCAAGGATGTGTCTGACCAACTTCAACCTTAACTCTTGGGGAACGATGGAGACTAGATAATGGTCATTCTAGCCATAAAATGCCCATCTAGACATGTTGGTGAAGATAATTTTTTGATTGCGCTAATAATTTAGAATATATGGCCCCCACTGACAAAATTTTATTCCTTTAAGAGACATTTGGTTGGGAGATAAAAATCATTGTCAAAGCTCACTCACATTGAGTTAGAGAGAATCATTTTGAGGTTATTTATAATATGCATCCATATAAGTGTGGGAACTAATAATTCATCTCTATTCCTCATGGTTCTCCTACAATGCACAACTGAAGTTAACTCAGTATTCACACTTAGGGATGCTAAGATTATCTTTAGGGATGCATCCAATCAACTATAATCTTCACTCTTGAGGCGTGATAAAGACTAAAAAATGGATGTTCTAGCCTTTAAATTCCCATTTAGATGTTCTTGTATAGATGGTTCATCAATTAGGCTTATAAGTCAAAATATACACCCCTACATGCAAATTTTTGGCCCTTTAAGAGAGATTTGGTTGCAAGAGAAAACTTATTAACATGTCTTTCTCATATTAAATTAGAGATAGTCTTCCTAGGATTGTTTAAAGTACTCATATAGGAAAGTGTGGGAGTTGATGACTTGTATTTATTCCTCATGGTTATCCTACAATATGTAATGGAAGTTGGCTTACTTTTTACACTTAGGGATGCTAAGATTCTCTTTAGGGATGCATCTCACTCAACTAATTAACTTTTGTCCCCTTAAGAGAGATTTGGTTATGAGATAAAACTCATAACTGCATCTCACTCACATCAAGTTAGATAGAATCCACCTAGGTTTGCTTTTAGTGATTATCCATGTAATTTTAGGAATTGAGGTATCATTTCTAGCCCTCACGGTTCTCTTGAAATATGTGATGGAAGTTGGGTTAATTTTTACACTCAAGAATGTTGAGATTCTCTTTAGGGATGCGTCTGGCCAACTTCAACCTTAACTCTTAGGGATCAATAGAGACTAGATAATGGTCATTATAGCCATAAAATTCCCATCTAGACATGTTGGTGAAGATAATTTGTTGATTGGGATAATAATTTAGAATATATGGCCCCCACTGACCAAATTTTATTCTTTTAAGAGAGATTTGGTTGGGAGAGAAAAATCATTATCAGATCTCACTCACATTGATTTAGAGAGAATAATGTTGGGGTTATTTATAATATGCATCCATATAAGTGTGGGAACTAACAGTTCGTCTCTATTCCTGATGGTTCTCCTACAATGCATAATTGAAGTTCACTCAATATTCACACTCAGGGATGTTGAGATTATCTTTAGGGATGCATCCACTCAATAATAATATTCACTCCTAAGGCTTGACAAAGACTAGAAAATGGATGTTCTAACCTTTAAATTCCCATTTGGATGTTCCTGTATAGATAGTTCATCAATTAGGCTTATAAGTCAAAATATACACCACTACATTCAAATTTTTGGCCCTTTAAGAGAGATTTCATTACAAGAGAAAACTTATTACCATCTCTTGCTCATATTAAATTAGAGATAATCCTCCTAGGGTTTCTTAAAGTGATCATCTAAGAAAGTGTGGGATTTGATGAGTTATATTTATTCTTCATGGTTATCCTACAATGTGTAATGGAAGTTGGCTCACTTTTCACACTCAAGGATGCTAATATTTTATTTAGGGATGCATATAATCAATTGTAACCTTCACTCTTAAAGATTAAAAAAATGACTGTTCTAGCCTTAAAATTCCCATTTGGATGTGCTTGTATAGATTTATCATTGATTAGGATAATGAGTTAGAATATATTCCCCCTACTGACCAAATTTTATCCCTTTAAGAGAGATTTATCTATAAGATAAAAATCATTATTACATCTCACTCATGTTGAGTTAGAGAAAATCCTCCTAAAATTTACTAAAGGACTCACTAATTTAAGTGTGGTAGGTGATGAGTCATCTCTAGCCATCAATATTCTCCTTCAATACATGATTTAATTTGTCTTAGTTTGTACACTCAAGGATGATAAGATTCTCTTAAGGAATGTGTCTAATTAACTATAACCTTCACTCTTAGGCCCTAATGGAGACTAGACAATTGAAATTATATATTTAAAATTACCATCAATACATACCCACATAGATGGCTAATTTATTAGGATAATGAATAAGAATATATATCCCCCACTGACCAAATTTTGTCTGTTTAATAGAGATTTGATTGTGAGAGAAAAATCATTATCATATCTCACTCACATCTAGTTAGAAATAATCCTCCACAGGTTACTTACAGGACTTATCCATATAAGGGTTGGAGTTAATGGATAATATATAATCCTCATGGTTTTAATACAATGTGAAATGTAACTTGTCTTAGTTTTCACACTCAAGGATGCTCAAATTATCTTTAGGGATGCATCTAATCAAATTTAACCTCTACTCTCAAGGCTTGACAAAGACTGGATAATCATTGTTATAGAATTAAATTGCCCATTTGGATGGGTATATGAAGATGTTTTTTTGATTGGGCTAATGATTTATAATACATGGGCCCCACTAACAAACTTTTATCCCTTTAAAAGAGATTTGGCTATGAGATAAAACTATTTTTTGTTTCTCACTCACATCTCATTAGAGAGAATCATCCTAGGGTTTCTTAGAGGACTCATCTGTGAAAGTGTAGAAGTTAAAAAATTATCTTTATCCTTAAAAATTCTCCTATAATGGTGATTAAAGTTGGATTAGTTTTCACACTCAGAGATGCTAAGGTTATCTTAAGGGATGCATCTGATCAACTAAATCCTTTACCATTGGGGCTTGATACAGACCACAAAATGTCCATTATAAATTTAAAATTTCCATATATATATGCTCATTTAGATGGTTCATTTATTGGGATAATGAGTTAGAATATAAAACTGTTAGAATTAGCTAAATGATTTAATGAATATAATAAAAAGCATAAATAAGAGATAAAATAATAATAGTAATAAACAATAACTATATATCTAAGATAATAAAAAAATGAATAAATAACTCAAATATGATGAATTACTCTGATAATTCAATATTAATCTAATGTAGAACACAAAAATAGCCATTGCTTATATAGAGCAAGGTGTGCATGATAAAAATCAAGGAACTCACACAACACGTGTAGTTCAACTGATATCTAACTACATGAATAGTGGAGTGCAACTCCACACTAACAATATAAGTTTCCAACTTGTGTAAATGATCAACATAAGTTGACTACTAGTTACTCAATCTTATCCTATCTTACCTTTAATAGTGGAGTGGAACTCCACTGTAACAAGATAAATGTCTAAGTTAAATACTAGCTAAGCAAACTTATCTTGTCTGACACAAATTATTAATAAACATAATAAAATAATTACAATAAGTAATTAGTGCACCAAAATAATAAATACAATTAAATGCAAATAAATTCATCAACACCCCCCATAAGTGAAGCTTAGGTAGGGCTATGTAGATAAGAGTCCCAATAATGTGTAGTCATATTAGGTACTTTGTACAAATAGATGAGGAAAGGAGAAAACCAAAAAGAAAAAAAATATCCTCCTCAAAATTAAGGTCTAGGAGACCCCCCATGAAGAAATGATGTCCCCTAAAGAACTGATGTCCTACACCCCAAAAGAGATTGCAAGTGAAGATACATGCTCTCAATAAAAAGTTTGGTGAAAATATCTACAATCTGCTCCTCCATAAGACAATATTGAAGATCAATGATCTCTACCTAAATTAGATCCCTAATAAAGTACAGATGGATCTCTATGTGTTTGGTTCTCTGATAATGAGCCAGATTCTTCAAGATCTAGATGGTGATCTAGTTATCATAGTAGATGAATGATGGATTCCAAAATAGAACACCAAGCTCAATGATAATATTTTGAATCTAAATAGCCTTAAAAGTGGTATTAATAATGTCATGATACTCAACCTCTATAGATGAAAGATTAATAACATTTTACTTCTTGCTCTACCAATAAATGGGGCTAGATCCAAAGTGAAAGCTATAACCAAAAGTGGACTTACGATCATCATAATCACCATCCTAATTAGAATCTATGTATCCCACCAAGTCTAAACCTATACCTACTATATAATGAATATCATATCTGATAGTTCCTTGAATGTAGCTCAAAATTCACTTGGAGGCTCTCTAATAAAGCTTATATGGTGTCTGCATAAAGCATGAAACCATGCCAACTACATATGAAATGTCAAGATGTGTATGAGTCAGATAGATGAGGTTGCCTACAAGCTAGCAATACAATGTGGCATCAATAAAGGGAGTGGAACAATGAACCTCAAGTATAACTCTAGATAAGAAAGGATTAAGTATAGGCCTATAATTAACCATGTGAAACTAAGCTAATAAGTCCATGGCATACTTGGGATGTGAAAGTATAATCCCAAAAAAAGACTATGATATATGAATCTCAAAAAAATAGTGCAATAGGCCCATGTCTATCATAAAAAACCTATCATGAAGTACAGTCTTAACACTACTAATGATGGATGCTATGCTCCTTGTAACAATGAGATCAACATAGAGAACTAAGTACAATAGTGAATCTTCCTATTGTAGAATGTAGACATTCAGATCTAAATGACATCTCAAGAACCTAACTGAGAGAAGAAATGTGTCCATCTTTGAATACCAAGCCTTGGGGGCTTATTTTAAACCATAGAGAGACTTATATAAGTGACACACCAATGAATAATCCTAAATGAACTCCTATGGCTGATCCATATATATCTCCTCATGAAGATCCACATGAAGAAATGTGATCTTCACATACATCTGATGTACAACCAATCATGTGCTACACAAATAGCTAGTATCAAGTGAATGGAATTAATCTTAGCAATAGGTGCAAAGGTTTATGTATAGTTAATGCCTTCCACTTGGGAAAAACCTTTGGCCACTAAGCGTGATTTATACTTATCAATATTTCTATCTATTGCAAAATTAATTTGATACATCCACCTACATCGTATTGATTTTCTTCCCTTAAGAAGATAAACAAGATCCTAAGTGTTATTTCTAATCAATGAGTCATACTTTTCTTCCATTTTTGAATCCCACTCAATTGTCCCTATGGCTTCCTAAAAAGGTTATGGATCAGAAGCTATGGCAATGTAGGAATGTGGAAGATCATGCTATGATCATGTTCTCCTTCTATTTGATAGATCCCTAATAAGAGGGTCTGCATCCACTAAAGTCTATCTAGCCCATAAAGGCATCAATGGGAAAGGATCTAGAGGAGGAGGAACATGACCTACTAAACCTTGCTGGGGAGGTATTAACTCATCATCCCTATTATTAGATGAAGCAAGAGTATCATCATCACTACTGTCTGATTCTTCTAAGGAAGAAGAATGAGAAATGTTAGAAGACAAGTCTGAAGGACTTTCTTCAAAGTAAACACTTCTCTCTATAATAAGCTCATGTGAATCTAGATCAATGAGATGATATCCCTTAACACCATCAGGATATCCCACAAATATGCAAGTTTAGATTTGTTTTTCTAAAGTACGGTGCTTATCTGAAGGTATGCAAGCCCATGTTAGACTACTAAAGACTCTAAAATGATGCACATCTAGCTTCTTATTGCACCAAGCTTCAAGAGGTGTTATCCACTTTAAAACATTTATGAATAACTCTATTCTATATATATGAATCACAATTAATCACTTCTACCTAATACTCAAGTACTAATGATTTTGCATGAATCATACAACTTGCCATCTCTTTTAAGAATTTGTTCTTCCTCTCTACTACACCATTCTGTTGAGGAGTGTATGTAATTGAATGCTGAAGATAAATTCCTTCAAGAGCACGTAATTGTTTAAAATTATTATTCACATATTCCCTCCTATTATCTATGTAGAGGATATTGACATACTTCACAATTTTTTTTTCTAGAGATTTGAACTCTAGAAATATATCAAATGCTTCACTCTTGAATTTCATAAAATAAACCCAAGTATATCTAGAATAGTCATTAATAAATTTGAGAACATAGTGAGTTTTACTAAAATACAAAGTAGGTAATGGACCTACTAAATCACTATGAACAAGTTCAAGGACTTGTGTAGCCCTCCAAGCCTTCCTTTTATCAAACTTATCCTATGGATGTTTGCCTAAGGTACAACTATGACATACACCCCCTAAAAATTGAATATTTGGAAGTCCTGTAACCATCTCCTACTAACTAAGCTATTATAAATAGTGGTAGTTCAGATGACCAAACTACTCATACCATAACTTTCTCACTAAATTAGTGTGTGAGAGCAAAGATGTAGAGGAAGAATGAGGCACAAAGTGGGAGAATGAATAAAGTTGAGTATTATTGTTGAATTTTCCCACTACTACTAAGGCATTATCCTCTAGTTTTTTTATTGATATAGAATAGGGTGTGAGCTCAACTTTCCTACTAGTATCAAAGTGAGTGATTTAGTAGATAGAGAGAAGGTTAGCTAATAACTCTGGCACATAAAGGACATCCTCAAATACACCACTATTAACATCAACTATACCTTTTCCTATAACATCTAACTTATAATCATCACCTATGAGCATATGAGGCAAAAAACTTGGTTCTAATTCAAAAAATTGTTCTTGATTAGAATATATATGGTGTGATGCACCTGAGTCAATGACCCATGACTTGGGAGAATTTATCAGTGCAACTAGTGTCATAGCTTTCCCTTTACCTGAATTTGAAGGAGTGGAAGAATATTTTGAAGAGGATTGATTGATGTTATTCTTTTTTAGAACACCCTTAAGTTCATCAATCTCTTTCTTCCAAAAATCTTGTTCACTATGAAACCCCTTTTTGTAATAAGGGAAAGAAGTGCCAGTCTTTTTTTGTGAATCCCATTTTTTTTTAGTGAATTGATAATCTCCTCATGAGGAAGATTGTTTCCCTCAATTCTTATCTTCCTATGACTTATTCTGATGATTCTACTTCTTTTTAATTAAACCTGTATCTGATGCTGATGTTGAAACTTACTTATGTTAAGGTTGAATTGTAATTAGAGCTTGATATTTGGATGACTTGATTAAACCCATAGCTATTAAATTTTTTCTTTAGCCATTAGAATCTCAGAGAATAACTCAAAGGTGGGAATTTGATAAGATGTGCCCAATGTGAGCTAATGAGTCTGAAAGCTAGAGTCAAAGGATGAATATTTAAGACCTAATTTATGTAAGGCACTAAAAATCAATTGAATATCCTTTTTATCAATTTTACATTTAAAAATTTGTGCTCTAAGATCTATGACTTTAGTGATGTAGTCTTTTATTGTAGCATAATTTTTAGGATCCAAACTAATGAGTTCATTATCAATTTGATAACCATGAACCTCATTTATTTTACAAAATAATGATGCTAATTTATCCCAAGCCTCTTTTGGAGTTGTATATTTGTCAAGATGGAAATTAAAATCTAAAGACATGTAAGACCAAATGCATCTAATTACCTTAGTAGTTTCAAAGAGAAAGTGTTGTAACTCTTTTGCATCAATAGGTGGAGTAAGAAGAGTTATTATGTAAGGCATATATCCTAACATCATTAATACATTCGAAGCATTCTATTTTCATGTGTTATAATTATATGATATTAATAGTGGGAGTTTAGGATTGCCTATGATGCCTTTCGAAAAAAACTATCACAAATTAGAAATTAAAGTGTAGAATATAACACAAAACCCCCATGAATTACTTAGTTTTATCCCACCCAGAAAGTATTTTTTTGACACTTTATAATTGAGTGCAATTACAAGGCTGGATTATAATTTTTATAGTTTATAAAAATCTCAATTAGGACCTTTAGTCTAAAATTAAAAAAATGCACTTTATTACAAAAAAATTCTACAACAATGTGTTGTGCTCAAAAAAATGTGACCTCAATACAAGGTCATATGTGAAAGTTATGAGCCTCTGAAGTTGCAAAAATGAGAAAAGATAAAATTTATCATATAAAAATTGAAATTCAAAAAAAAATTAGAAAAAACTAAAAGTATAGAAGTGAAGAGCATGAAATTTTAAACTATTTAAAAAAAATTCGCTCAAAAATACCTCCTGATGTTCAAATGATTAGCTCCTGAAGTTGCCCTTTCAAATCTACCTATTGATCCATGAGACTTGCCAAAAAATAAAAATAAAAATAATTTTTTTGGTTTACATAGTCCATATAGTCTGTACGGCCATACCTGGGAACAAAAAAAATTGCCTTCCGAGGTGACTATGTCCAAATTGGATAAATTTTATATGGATATGTAGGTTTTGACATAATTTGAATGCAACTGTGAGGTCCATTTTGCTCAAAAATGCTTCAATTTTTAAGTACCCAACAAATTTGGGTGTGGTGCTTCTAGATAAACCCTTGCCAATTTCACTTCTTGTGTCAAATTTGGACAAAATTGTACACTCTTTTGACTATCTCGGGCACTTTAAACTCAATGATGAGCTTAGAAATTCTCCACAAAGCTTCAATTTGTGTCTGTATATAAAATTAAAAAAATGATCCTATATCTGATATTTTTCTCTTGAATATTTAGCAATCTATAGATTCAAGATAGCTCTGGTACCATGTTAGAATTAGTTATAGGATCTAATGAATCTAATAGAAAGCATAAATAAGAAATAAAATAGTAATAGTAATAAATAATAACTGTATATCTAAGAGAATAATAAAAATGAATAAAGAATTCAAATATGATGAATTACTCTAATAATTCAATATTAATCTAATGTAGAATAAACAAACAGCCATTGCTTATATAGAGCAAGGCATGCATGATAAAGATCAGGGAACTCACACAACACGTGTAGTTCAACTGGTATCTGACTACATGAATAGTGGAGTGCAACTCCACACTAACAAGATATGTGTCCAACTTATGAAAATGATCAACACAAGTTAACTACTAGTTAAGCAATCTTATCTTATCTTACCCTAAATAGTGGAGTGGAAATCCACTGTAACAAGATAAGTGTCTAAGTTAACTAGTAGCTAAGCAAGCTTATCCTATTTGGTATAAATTATTAATAAACATAATAAATTAATTATAATAAGTAATTAGTGCACCAAAATAATAAATAATAAATATAATTAAATGAAATAAAGCAAATAAATGCACCAACACCCCCCATAAGTGAAGCTTAGGTAGGTTGATATAGATAAGAGTCCTGACAATGTGTAGCCATATTAAGTACTCTGTACAAATAGATGAGGATAGAAAAAAACCCAAAGGAAAAAAACTTCTCCTCAAAATGAAGGTCTACGAGACCACCCCTAAAGAACTGATCTCCCTTGAAGAATTGATGTTCTGTACCCTCAAGAGAGATCACAAGTGAAGATACTTTCTCTCAGTGAAAGGTTTGGTGAAAATATTTACATTCTGCTCCTCTATAGGACAATATTGAAGATCAATGATCTCTATCTGAATCAACTTCCTTATAAAGTGCATATATATATCTATGTATTTGGTTCTCTGATGATGAACTAAATTCTTCAATATTTGGATAGTGCTCTGGTTATCATAGTAGATGACTGATGGCTTCTAAAATGGAATAAAAAGCTCAGTGAGAATATTTTGAATCCAAATAGGCTCAGTAGTGGCATTAACAATGCCATGATACTTAGCCTCTATAGATAAAAGAGTAATGGCATTTTAATTCTTTCTCTATCAATAAATGGGGCCAAATCCAAAGTGAAATCTATAACCAAAAGTGGACTTATGATCATCATAATCACCAACCCAATCAGAATCTATGTATCCCACCAAGTCTAAACTTGTACCTACTATATAGTGAATCTCATATCTGATACTACCCTGAATGTAGCTCAAAATATGCTTGGCAATTCTCTAATGAATCTCATGTGGTGTCTACATAAATTGTGAAACCATGCTAACTGCATATGAAATGTTGGGACATGTATGATTTAGATAGATGAGGTTGCCTACAAGCTAGTGATACAATGTGGCATCAACCAAGGGAGTGGAACAATGAACCTTAAGTATAACTCTAGATAAGAAAGGAGTTAGTGTAGTCCTACAATTAACCATGTGAAATAGAGCTAACAAGTCCATGGCATACTTGGGCTGTGAAAGTGTAATCCTAAAAAAAGACTGTGATAGCTGAATCCCAAGAAAATAGTGCAATAATCCCATGCCTGCCATAAAAAAACCTATCATGAAGTGAAGTCTTAACACTACTGATGATGGATGATGTGATCCCTTTAACAATGATATCGTCAACATAGATAACTAAGTATAATAGTGAATCCTCATATCATAAAATGTAGACATTTGGATTTAAGTGACATCTTGAGAACCTAATTGAGAGAAGAAATGTGTCCATCTTAGAATACCAAGCCCTGAGGGCTTATTTTACACCATATAGAGACTTTTGTAAGTGAAAAACCAATGAAAAATCTTTAATAAACCCCTGTGCCTACTCCATATATACCTCTTCATGAAGATCTCCATGAAGAAATACACTTTTCACATCCATTTGATGTACAACCCAGCTATGAGCTACACCAATAGCTAGTATCAAGTGAATGGAATTCATCTTAACAACAAGCACAAAGGTTTCTATATAGTCAATTCCTTCCACTTGAGAAAAACCTTTGGCCACTAAGTGTGCTTTATACTTATCAATATTTCCATCCATTGCAAACTTAGTCTGATATATCCACCTGCATTGTACTAATTTTCTTCCATTAAGAAGAGGAACAAGATCCCAAGTGTTATTTCTAATCAATGGGTCATACTCTTCTTCCATTATTGAATCCCACTCAACTGTCCTAGTGGCTTCTTGAAAAGACTATGGATCAGAAGCTATGGCAATGTAGGAATGTGGAAGATCATGCTGTGACCATGTTCTCCTTCTATCTGATGGATCCCTAACAAGAAGGTTTGCATCCACCAAAGTTTATCTAGCCCATAAAGACATCAATATCTGAATATCTAGAGGAGGAGGAAAAACATGACCTACTAAACCCTACTAGGGAGGTATTACTTCATCATCCCTACAAGTAGATGAATCAAGAGTATCATCGTCACTACTATCTGATTCTTCTAAGGAAGAAGAGTGAGAAATGTTAGAAGACAAGTCTGAAGGACTTTATTTAAAGTAGACACTTCTCACTATAATAAGCTCATGTGAATCTAGATCAATGAGTTGATATCCCTTAACACCATCAAGATATCCCATAAATATGCAAGTTTAACTTTTTTGTTCTAAAGTATGACACTTGTTTGAAGGTATGTGAGCCCATGCTGAACTATCAAAGACTCTAAAATGATGCACATATGACTTCCTATTGCACCAAGCTTCAAGAGATGTTATCCATTTTAAATATTTGTGAGGAAATCTATTCTCTATATATATAGCACAATTAATCACTTCTACTTAGTACTCAAGCACTAATGATTTTGCATGAATCATACAACTTGTCATTTCTTTTAAAATATGTTCTTGCTCTTTGCTACACCTTTATGTTGAGGTGTGTATGCAACTGAATACTGAAGATCAATTATTTCAAGAGCACATAATTATTCAAACTTATTATTCACATATTCCCTCCCATTATCTATGTGGAGGATCCTAACATACTTCCTAGATTATTTTTTTGCTAGAGCTTTGAACTCTAAAAATCTATCAAATACGTCACTCTTGAGTTTCATAAAATGAACCCAAGTATATTTAGATTAGTCATCAATAAATATGAGAACATAGAAAGTTTTAATAAAAGACAAATGAATAAATAACCCAAATATGATGAATTAATTTGATAATTTAATATTAATATGATGTAGAATACACAAATAGCCATTACTTATATAGAGGAAGGTGTGCATGATAAAGATCAAGGAACTCACACAACACATGTAGTTCAACTAATATCTGACTACATGAATATTGGAGTACACATCCACACTAACAAGATAGGTTTCCAAATTGTGTAAATGATCAACATAAGTTGACTACTAGTTAAGCAATCTTGTCCTATCTTACCCTGAATAGTGGAGTGGAACTCCACTGTAACAAGATAAGTGTCTAAGTTAACTACTAGCTAAGCAAGCTTATCCTAGTTGGTGAAAATTATTAATAAACATAATAAAATAATTATAAAAAGTAATTAGTGAAATAAAATAATAAATAATAAATACAATTAAATTCAATAAAGCAAATAAATGCACCAACAACAAGCCCCACTGACAAAATATTGACCCTTTAAGAGATATGTGGCTATGATATAAAAATCATTATTGCATTTGCTCAAGTCAAGTTAGAGATAATACTCCTCGCATTGATTAGAGGATATATTGATGTAAGTGTAGGAGTTGATAGATAATCTCTAGTCTTCATGGTTCTTCTAAAATTCACGATCAAAGTTTGCTTCGTTTGCACACGGATGTTGATATTCTCTTTAGGGATGTATCTGATCAATAATAACCTTCACTCCTAGGGCTTGATAAAGACAAAAAATGGTCATTCTAACCTTAAAATTCCCATACACATGTGCTCATATAAATGGTTTTCTTGATTGGTATAATGATTTAGAATATATACCCCCCACTAACAAAATTTTAGCCCTTTAAGAGAGATTTGGCTACAAGAGAAAACTCATTGTCGCATCTCACTCATATTGAGTTAGAGAGAATCCCCATGGGTTTATTACAAGACTCATCCATGCAAGTATGGGAGCTGATAGCTCATCTTTAGCCCTCACATTTTTCCTACAATGTATAATAGAAGTTGGCTTAGTTTACACACTCAGGGATGCTAAGATTCTCTTCAGGGATGCATCTAATTAGCAACAACCTTCGCTCTTAGAGCCTGATAGAGACTAGACAAATATTAATTTATTTATAATCAACACACATTTTCCATGTGCCATATTTATTAGGTACTATAACAATAGGAGAACCACATTGAGAATTATTAGGATGTATTACACCTTTATCAATTAAAGATGATAACTATTTTTTTACCTCATTGGCATCCTTAAAGGATTGCCTATATAACTTGAGATTTGGTAGTAGAGTATTGGGTAGAAAATAAATCTCATGATCAAAGAACCTATCCAGTGGTCACCCCATATACTCATAAAAAACTTTTTTTATCTATTGTATTATCTCTACATACACTTCTTCTCTTTATTAGTAAACATGGTACAATTTTTTTTATTTCCTACATCCTCTTTATCTTCGCTACCTCTCAAAAGAGGAAAATCAAATTACCCACTTACATTAATAATATTCTTATATTTGGAGGTATTTACTAAGGACATATTTGAATCTCCTTCAAAGGATGAAATGATGTTGATCTTAAAATACTTTACCAAGTGGTATTGGCTGGCTTGCCTCATTAAGATAACATCCTAGATATATAATTAAGGTATAAAAAACACTATGTATAGAAGGAAAAATGCAGACAATCTACAAATCAATCCTAGTTCAAAAAATATAAACCATGCTTACACTTTCACTTGTTGGTACATTTAGACAATTGGGCTCATCACCAAAATAGATCTACTAGACCTAACCAAGGAGTCTCTTGCCACAATAATGTCACTAGAGAGGGTTCTAAAGCCTCTAATCAAGAAACACCATGTAATAACCATAGCTAGGTCCTATGTTTTTTATTATTCATTAAGTAAATAAAATGTAAAGTAAAATTTAATCCAGCACTCACAAAGATTATGACATAAAGTGGGGGTAATAAACATAAAAAATAAACATGCATATAATATCTATACTTAAGCTAATGTATACAAAACCATAATGCATGGGAGAGATGTAAAAATGCAAATCTATCTACTTTAATAAATGAGGAAAAAAATTAATAATATTTACCTTTGAATATGAAACTACTGAGCCTCAATCTCTCCCTTGGACAAGGTACTTTAGAAGAGGTTGTTTTGGTCTGTAAGGATAATAGGGATAAGTTAGATCTAGGCTAATAACTTCTCTATGCATCTAAAATACTTCTCCACAAGACAAGATCCATATCTCCAATATCTGATAAGCCGATGTGCAATATAATATTCTCCTTATTCTCTTCCTAATATATGGAAAAAATTAATGTGTATATAGAGCTAAATGTAACCATAAAGCTTTTCAAAAGTTTCATTGAAAGTGTCAACCCAATTCGACCTTTTATAATTATTTGATAAAATTAAGTTAGGTTTCATTCTAGGTCATCCAAGGTTGACCTAGACCTATAACGTGCTAATATTAATTTTAATATAGGGTCAGCCCAAGCCTACATTGTTTGGTAAATGTCAAAAAGGGTTTTTGGCTTATGTAGTGGCTAAATAAGGTGGTGAATTGCTTAGAGTGTGTAATGGAGGTGTCAAAGCTTAGGGAAGTTTATAAGACATGGTTATATAGATTTCAAGCAGTAGTATAAGGGATAACAATCTTATGAAGCACTAATGTTCTACCCACCCTTTTCCTAGTGCACTCTTTAAGGCATGTACTCAAGGAGATTGAGACTTGATAGGTTCTTCCAAGAGAGAAAACATCAATATTTGATAAATTTTGAAAATATTATGTGTATATATATTCCCCAATCAAATTTCATCATGTATCATGTAGATACAACATGGGATGGTGCTTCAGGAAAAGAACATAGCAACACACAATGCTGAAGCTAAACAAATTATAATAAAAAGTGAATAAGTTAAATGAAAGAACATAATTGAAAAATGCATACATTTATTTACCTTAGTGTTGTAGAAAAGGAATAAAGTGAAATAAATGTGAAGGTTTGAAATGTAGGAAACATTAGGCCAACTTGTAAATATTAGCGAAAAATTAAATTTTTTGCAAAATATACATGTAATGTGTGAAATGAGTCTCTACAATGTTAGGATTCAAGAACATTTTGTTGTTCATAAAAATGGCTAGTAGAAAAAACTTAGTTATGAAAAAAAATAGAATTTTGCTGTAAATAATTGATAGTAAATAATTATGAATAGTAAATATAAATAGGGTGAAAATCAATACATTCTTTATTTTATTATTCTAAGAAAATATTTCTCTAAGAAACCTAGTTTGAGCCTAGAGATTGACCATGGTAAAGAGATGATAGCTACAATGTGGATGATTCGTAATGGCCATAGTGGGTGCAACAAAGATAAGAAAGCATTGATTTCAAATTTTTGAAATTTTTTAATTAAAATTAATTTAAATATATAGAATTGGATGTTAGGTAAAATATAGACACTAAAACTGACCCTAGAAAATTTTTAGGTAGACTAGGGGTAGAATGGGGTACTGGGTAAGAAAAGATTGGACCAATAAATACCTAATATATTTATGATAAATGGTAAAAAATTCATCATAAATTAAGAACAAAGTCAACCCTGTTGACTTAGTTTGAAAGGTGAGATAAAACTAGGGGATGACTACATAACAGTAGGTTGATATAATATCATTGAGGATCGACAACTATGTGGTAGTGAGCTGATCTAGTTAGAAATAGGAATATGGTTGACATATTATCCTTTATCCAATATAGTTCTAACTATGTGGTTGATATCATTTATTAAATGAAGCCAACTATGTACCATAGGGATGGTATAGTATGTTAAAGCTAGAAAAGGGTTGACTTAGTATCAAACAGGCTAATAGCATAAAAAAGAATGGTCCAATCATGTACTAGAAGGCTAATGCAGTATGACAAGATTATTATATGGCTGATTTAGTATTAAATAGGTTGATTATGTAGGAAAAGGGAAAAAATAAGAAACTAGATCATACAAGTTGATGAAGTAGTTAATTTGTAATTGTTTGAAAATATTTAAGAATGTATTTTATTATTATGACATTGAAATATAATACATTCTCTATGGTTTGATATTTTATAGAGATGTCAGAGATTTTGGCACCCAATGGATGCATCTGAGATACTAGATTTATTAGAGCAATTTTTAGACGTGGATATAGCTTAACTGGTCACCTTGGACTTTGAAGGTATTATAGAGATGAGATGGATCTTATTAAATGTTGATCTCATTTTCATGTTCATAGGAGCATGGGAATGATTTAACAACACTTTCTAATGGGAGGTAGAGTGGGATACTATAGAGGTGGTGATCACCTTGGAGGATGTCCATATGTTGCTTGGAATTCCTATAGATGGGACACTAGTGATTTGTGATACATAAGAGGTAGAGGATGAGAGACATTTAGCCTAGTGGGTGATAGGCTTGGATAGGATCTATCTTGGGTTGCACATTAGCTTATTTGATATTTATCTTGTGGCCATTCTAAACATCCAAAAGGTACCTAAGTGTTGTGTCATAATTTAGATGATAAGGTACCACTATATGAAATAGCCTTATGACAATTGATTTTCGATTAGAGAGCTCTATATGACCTTAGTTCTATCATTTGGGCCTAGCTCATGCATGACATATATGGGATGAGAACCTAGGGATATAAGATGATGGAACCAGTTATATTACTAAGAAGATGGATATATCAGATTAAATTTTAGTGGTGAATATTCATTAATTCATGAATATTCTAGTTCAGGGAATTTGAGTTTGACCATTTTTTTGAGTGCAGCATATGACCCATTCACCTTAAATTTTGGGATGTCATTTTTAGGGGTTGAATCACCAATGTTTTATAATAATTATGGGGTTATCCATGAAATTAACCCACACACACACACACACACACATAGTACATATGTTCTTAGAGGTCATGAACTTACCATTGAAGTATATTTATTTACCACATTATGAAGATCTTGATACTTGAGGTCAGACTGCACTGCCCAACTAATTTTATTAGAAAACAAACCATGTGGAAATAATGCACCACCTAGGATAACTATACACCACCTAATGCAAACACCATTATGTTACATGACACTAATTGGATGGCCAATAAATTTATGTTGCACGATGGTAACCTAACGCCTGATGGCATTGTGTCATGCAACCATAACATGGATTTCAACAAAACTATGTTGTATGATAGTAACCTAATAATTGATAGTAATGTATAGTGTGATGGAAATTATATACCCAATAGGAATATGTTACATAATGACAACTTGACATCTAGTATCACTGTGTCATACAATAACAACCTGGTGCCTCATAACATTGTGTCACACGATAGTAGATTGCTGCCTGGTAGCAATATGCCACATGACAGTAACTTGATACTCAATATAAGATGAGAACCTAGTAGTGTTAAACCACCTAGAAAGAGAACACAAAATGTAACTTAAATTAGACACAATTGAGAAACATAATGGGAATATATAACTTTATTTCAAATCTTCTTTCTCAATAATGGTTAGACATTTTTCCATTTCAAAAGCATTGTTATCTGACCAATGTGACTATGGAATATTTAGAAACCCATTATGTTGAAAAAAAAAATTGTAATCTAAAAAGTCAGAAATGGGTCTGCCCTTTTTTTAAAATGTGAAAAATAGTAGAGAAGTGTACATATTTTGCCTTAAGATTGGACTACATAACTTTTCCAAATTACACTTTGATTGTTCCCCCTTTCTCAACAAGATGTTTTTGTCATTCTTTTATTATTTTCATATTCAAGTGCATATTTCACATGCATGTATTCTGATTTATTTTTCTATCTGTGTGTTCTTGTTATCTGTCCATCTAGGTGTTTCATATATATGAAACACCTAGATGGATAGATAACAAGAACACACAAATAGAAAAATAAACAGAATACATGCATGTGAAATATGCACTTGAATATGAAAATAATAAAAGAATGACAAAAACATCTTGTTGAGAAAGGGGGAACAATCAAAGTGTAATTTGGAAAGTTATGTAGTCCAATCTTAAGGCAAAATATGTACACTCCTCTACTATTTTTCACATTTAAAAAAAGGGCAAACCCATTTCTGATTTTTTAGATTACAACTTTTTTTTTCAACATAATGGGTTTCTAAATATTCCATAGTCACATTGGTCAGATAACAATGCTTTTGAAATGGAAAAATGTCTAACCATTATTGAGAAAGAAGATTTGAAATAAAGTGTTAAGAGATCACTATTTATCTATCTAATTATCAGTGAGGTCACTATAGTTGATAACACAACTTGGGTTTGCATGCATGTGTATACTTTTGAAAACTATTCAAGGTAATCTTATCTTTTAGCTATCCATAAAATGGTAAAAATTTGCAATGCAAAAAACCTTCATAAATTGGTTATATCCAATTTAAAAGAGAGAGCTAGGATGGATGATTATGCCATAGCTACGAAGCTAGTGTGTGTTGGTGTTGATGGTGCATCAGTGATGTAGGGGCATAGAAGTGGTCTTTGTGTTCACCTTCAAACAACAATTTCTTTGTTTATGATTCTAATTCATTGCATGGGACATAAGATGAATCTTAAGTAAAAAATTGATATCACATTCATTAATGTCACAAAAGTGGAAGATCTTATTCGTCACTTGCATGCTTACATGTCAATCATCCCAAAAATATTTATGGAGTTCTAAAAATTTGTAATTGGGGTGACAGATGGTAAAAAATTACTAAAAGATGTTGAAACCAGATGAATTTCCATGTATGAACCTGCATGTACAATTTTTGAAGAATATCCATCTTTGATAGGTTTTATGTATAAATATCATAGGGAGGTTGACAAAGCAAAAGATTCGATGTGTCATTTAACATATTTATAAACTTTACTCACATTATATAGTATTTTTCCAATGTTGAAGGAAATCATCTATTTAATGAAACATACCCAAGAGAGATCTATCTATATTGTTGACTTCATACGTTTGAGAAAACATGTATGTCAATGTCTAAATATATTATACACATCTAATGAAAGCTTTCATGGACCTATTTTTAGAACCTAGCAGATTTTGATAGATTTTCAGAATCTAAAGAGTTATTTGAAATTAAATAAACATGATCATATTTGCGTAATGGTAAATGGCATTGAGATCCCAATGGACACATGCTCTAGAAGACTTGAAGTTGTGGGAGCTAAACCTGAAGATCTACCTATGACACATCTACTATATGATATTGTTTTATCTAAAATATGAATTAAATTAAGAAAAATCTCAAAAAGTTTATCCATTGAGATCAAAAAACATTTTCAAAGGGATGAGTTGTTGGAGGGCATGTGAGTTATGAATCCCATTTTTTGGAATAGTGTTAACAGTTAAGAATAGATCAGTAGATTATTTCACAAATACATAGTTATAATTGTTATGCATTTCTATAAATCTGTACATGTGAATGGAGTTCATATTAATGATAGTTTAAATAAACAATTATTGACATCTCAATCAACATAGTTTGGGATTACAATGATGGATCAATTTTAGTGTTTAAGTGACCCAATAGAAAATGATGCCATTACATGTCTAGGTGATTATTAATGCTTATCCAAGTAGCATATTAAAAGAAAGTATTAGTGAATATTTTATATTATATGAATTTGTTCAAACAATGATTTTGGGTTTTGTGGAAGATGAGCTAGTGTTTAATACATTATCCTTCATGAAGTCAAAACTTAGAAACAAATTGGATAAAAATCTAGAGACTTTCTTGAGACTATATGTTTTGAGTTATTCTATGGACAAGTTTCCCTATGATAGAATAGTGGAAAAATTGAGTTCTCTAGTTGAAAGAAGAGATGTGACTATTACAACTACTAATATAGAAGATGCAAATACCAAAAATAAATACAAAACTGGCATGGTAGATGCAAATCACACTTTTGATGAGCAAGTTTATCGAATATTGTTTTAGCTACCTGAATTTTAGTTTGATCAGTATAGAAATTACTATTTTTTGAAATATTTCATATTATTTCATCTTCAAATAGATTAAATTATGTAATCTATTTTTTGCATATTACAATTATGAATCATATTCAATACACTAGAATTAAGCACTTTATTTTTTCCTATTACAATTTTGTATATTTTAAATAGTAATTCTATATCTTTGCAATGCATGCCATTCATTAAGAATCAATCATAATTCTAATTAACATTGTATAGATCATTACCTTATAGCATTAATTTAAGGATACAAGTTTTATGTGTAGATATGCATGATTCACCATAGGACACCGGTTCTCTTGCCATTAAAAATCCAATTATTAAGATTTGTTGTTTTCATTATCTTAATTATCTATAATAATAATTTGGAGAACATATACATAGATTTAATACATGTAAATGTGTTGAACCAAAAAAAATTAAAATATTTTAATCACACCAATATTATTCTATTGCATATTTACATTATAACCATTACATAAATATATAGGAAATATTTTTCCTATAGTTGTGTATCACATATTTCCAAATTCCACCACAATCAATGCATTCAATGCTACAACTACTAGAATAATATAACAATGTGTTCAATGCTACAACTACTAGAATGATATAACAATGAATTCAATGCTACAACTACTATAATAGTATAACAATGCATTCAATGCTACAACTACTAGAATAATATAATAGTATAAAAATGCATTCAATTCTATAACTACTAGAAAAATATAACAATGCATTCAATGTTACAACTACTAGAACAATATAATAATGCATTCAATTATACAACTACTAGAATAGTATAACAATGCATTTAATACTACAACTACTAGAATAGTATAATTATGCATTCAATGTTATAACTACTAGAACAATATAATAGTATAACAATGCATTCAATGGTACAACTACTAGAACAATATAACATTGTATTCAAATATTATAACTACTAGAACAATATAACTCCATAGAATATTTACTCTGCTTTATCTCCATATAATATATAAACTTGACCACAATACATTTTAAATATTAAAATTAATACCTAGAGTATTTGAAACAACTATAAAATATCATTTAATAAAATCAGTGTTTTTCAAACAAACATGATATAAACTATTTGAAATATCATAAACTATCATTTTGAATAATATAAACTATTTGAAACAAATTAATATTTTTTTGGAAGAGACTATCTACCCCCTTGATGCTTACCATCACTGTCCATAGAAACCCCATTGTCTTGACCTACCTGTGTATCCTCCATTATCACTCCTTCTAAAAATCCTCTATAGTACAATTCTTATTTTCAAGAATAACCCTCTCCTCATTCATTGCATCACCTGTTGAAAGAATAGTTGGATCCTCATCTATTTTTTTCTTCAATAAAATGCTTGGATCCATCCCATGCTCTTTAATTATTTTCTTCAAAGTGTTGTTCTATTTATTTAACATAACAAGCTTTTCCTTTAATGCAATCATTGAGGTGATTTTTTGGGGGGCATTTTTCAAATGCACATTAAGAATATATGCTTATTGCTTCAAATTTTCAAATTTTCCTTGAAATTAACAAATAATATATAAGTGTCAATCACATACAATGTTTAATAACTGAAATACATGTTATAGATAATAAAAACTTACCACAATTTTTTCCTTTTCTACTTATGCAATGGTAACAAGGTTTATATCTCTAGCCCATTTATTGAAATAGGCCTGGGCTTCTCCATTTAAAATTTTCAACCTATTTATCATAATCCCTAAAACCCTATCATTGTAAACATTATTAATAGAAATCAATATAGATTGAGCTTACTAGAATAAAGCATCAATCTTTGAGGGTTCATTTTGAACAAGTGAAAATGAATTAACTCTTTGGGAGTGGTTGGGATAATGGGCATTGATTTTTTTTATAAGTTCTTTTCCCCTTATCTCCCATTGTTTTAAATTATTCATTAACACCCTCCCTTAGATTAATAATCAGATATTATGAAACTAGATTTTTCAATGACAAATTAGTAATGAAATCATTAGAGATGTTTAAATTATCAGTGTGGGGTGGGGTAGCTAGGGAAGAGGTAGCCATAGAAGGCACTTCTATAAGAACATTAACAACTTGAATAAAATCATGTGGATTGAATCTACCAATAGTCAACACCCCACTTTCGATCCCAATAAACTCTTCATCTAGATCAATTTGTTGTAAACATGTAAGACCCTATGCGCTATAAATGTCATCAACAAAGAAATTTGGGAAATTAAAAATTTACAGGTTTCCTCTAGTTTGTTTAGGGAGGGAGATGTTATTTCCTCTTCTATGAGTTTGGATGGGTGGTGGGGATGGGACATACTTCTTATTTTCCTAATATATGTTGGGTGGACTACAAAACAAAAAATTATTCAAAACTGGTAAATTCAAAAACATAAAATTAATGTAAATTTAAATCCAATATGTTATTACATGTTGAGGTGACTACCTCTTCCATTTTGATTATCCCTAATGAAGTTGCCTCTTCCCCTCTTATTATTATTATGGGACTTGGCTCTTCCCATCTCATTTTCCTTATGGTAGTGATATTGGTGGTTTCACCTATAAAATGAGTAAATTATCCAGTTAATAAACTACCTAATTCTAAGAAACTTCAATTCAAAAAGAAAGTTGTAAGATGGAAAACATTGATCATGTTGTCAGGAAGAATACTCAATTAAAAAAATTTGAGAGTCAATTACCAAAAAAAAAATTAAAAACCAATATGATTTTTTTTCTCATTAAATAATACAAAAAATAAACATTAAAGGAAATTTGGGGAAACCTGGAAAGGGAGATGAAACAAAATCACTTCTTGAGCATTTGATAATTCAAAATGAATTAAAAGAAGACTTTGTGGACTGGGTATCACCATATCCCTCTAGATCATGCCTACCTTTAGATGCCACCTATTTTATTGTGGCATATGCACTCACTCTTACCTGTAACAACTAACAAGCTAAAACATGTTAAAATTTGAGATATGTATAAAGCAAGTGATGAGACTATTAGCAAAACTAAACTTACCTATTTTTTATTTATAGACAAAGAATTAGCTTTCACTTTTTTATGGAGGGTATTAGGAATTTTAGTATTCTATATATTAGACAAGGCCTTAAAATACAAGGCTAGGATATAGTTGGAGATGAAATGGTGCAAGTGTCCTTCAAAAATGAAAAATTCAACTCAACCCTAATCTTATTGGATATAAAAGTACACTAGTCACATACAACACCTGATATAAAATGAATAATGTATTAAAAAACCCAGAAGGGAATGTTTGATGGTCTTCCCTATAAAATAATTCTAGCTTGGAAAAAATGCACAATAGAATTGAGAAATGAATTAACAATTTTTCAACTAGGATTCCCCTTTGATTTTGACTATATGTAATGAAAATAAAAAACATGCAATTGGAATTATGACATAAACATAATTATAATAAATGATTCAAGAATAATTAAGAAATGTTAATCTCATTAATAAATGATTCAAGAATAATTAAGAAATGTTAATCTCATTAATAAATCTAACACTTACCAGCCGAGTTTATGGCTATTTTGTAGACTAACTCCAAGTATTTTTTGTCAGCATTAGATAAGACAACCTTGGTGCTAATAGGGCTTACATTATAATGTGAAAATCCTATTAAATTATGGATATACAATGGATAGGTGCCAAAGGATATTGATTTATTGTTAAAGCAAACATAGAAATGGCTCTCATTATGGTTAAAGTAGGCAACTAGAGATCATAGTAGGTTATTATTGATTGTCATATCATATTGAGGCATCTGCAGTAGGCCTCTAAGTTCACATTGATCTATCCAATCAACATAATATTATAGCTATTCCACCATCTAGAGGAATTGTATATATAATATATTCTTGAAAATTAAATTTTGGATCACCCCTATTTTAGTTTTTGTGGATATGAAAGCCATTGAAACTTTGTTGCAGAGTTTGAAGTAGTAGCAGGTGAATCATAAAAATAAAAGGTAGGATGAGAAAACCTTTGATTAAAGTGTGAAAATGAGGGCACTATGAGGGTATTTATAAGCCATGAGGGGAATTAGAGTAATCAATTAACATGATTGATGATAGATGGGGTATACTATATCTTGATAAAATTAGGATGCTCGATAACATAATGATGCTTGGTAGCATAGTGTTATATGAAAGCATGACACCACATGATAGCATAGTATCACACAATATTATGATGATGGAAAGCAATATAATGTTGTTGCCTAGCATCATGATTCCATGTGATAATATTGTACCACCCATTAATATGCTTTTGAGTGACATTATATTATCAAGCAGTAACATGGTGCCTGATAGTAATACGGTGCCAAGCGGTAATATAATGTCACCCAATAACATGTTGTCATGAGATATCATGGCATTTCTCAACACCATACTACCAATAGATACCATGTTGTTTCTTGAGAGTAGAAATCCACCTAATAGTATCATGTCACCCAATGACATGAAGTCATCCGGTACCATACTATCACATGGCACCATAATGAATAGTTTTGAGTGTAGTCACCATAGGCTCCATTAGCATAATGTCACCCAGTATATTATTTCACTTGGGATAATAATTTTGTTTGGTATCATAATGTCACCCAGTGGCATGAAGTCACTTGGTACCATGTTACCACCCAGCACTATAATGCATAAAGATGAGTACAATGTCACCCCAAGCTCCAACCGAATGCTATCAAGTAGTTGTGTAAAAAAATAAATAGGGAAATTTTTCCCCCTCTTCTACACACTCTAATATTCCAAGGTTGTAAATATGATTCACCTACACAAACCTAGGGGGGTTTTCTATCATGGCCTCTTAAAATGAATCCTAGGATATATGGGACATTCCCTATGTATAGGCCAACTCAGTTTCCCCATGTGGTCAATGATAGGTTACTGCAAGTCATTTGATGGATGTAAGACCATATATCACATGACATGCCACTTGTACTATATTTGCATACTATCATATATGAATAGATAGTGTGGTAACCATACAACCACATAACTACCATATAGCCAAGTTGGGATACCATGCTATAGGTTTCATAAATGTATAGATCATGGGCCACTATACTTCATGGGTGGATCCTCATCTAGTGATTTATGTAAACAGACAATTAGGACTTTCAAATCTAGTGACCCCTCTAGTAGTGCCTAATTATTGGGCATGACATGCTAAAGAGATAAGAGGGATAAGAGGTGGAGGGGTACCTTTTGATATACTAGTGATTAGGCCTCAATGAGCTAGACCATAGGTTGGTTAGGCATGGGAGACAACAAGGCCTAGAGTAGATGATTCCGTGGATGTGGATATAGGGTATGTGAGGCCACAAAAAGGACCATAATAAAGGTGAAAATGACCATCATGAGCTCACCAAATAAGGAGACACCATCAATATGAAGAGACATAGGTGCTAATTGTTATGCAAAGAAATCAAACAATGGTTCCAGGATAAAGTTGGTCTATAGAGAGGCCACTGAGGAGTGGACTATAATGGGTTTGAGTGGTGATTCCTAGTTTTGCATTGGTGTGGAGGTAGCCAATGGAAGACTTTCTTGATGGGTAAGCCAATGGTAAGACCGTGGTTGACAATATTGACACTAGTGATAAATGTTCTAATTTTGTTTAAGATTTTGATATAAAACACTAGTTGCATCATTAGTTATGATGTGTGTGTGTGTGTGTGTGTGTGTGTGTGTGTGTGTGTGTGTGTGTGTGTGTGTGTGTGTGTGTGTGTGTGTGTGTGTGTGTGTGTGTGTGTGTGTGTGTGTGTGTGTGTGTGTGATCTAATATATATTTGGTTTTGGGTTTTGTATATCCCTCTATTGAGGAGGTCAGATGGGGATCCTTGATTATGGCTACCAATCATGACATTTTTGAAGGGGTGTTATCACTATATGACCCTACCACTTTGATATTCCTGAGGTTCCATATTCCTCAAATCATATGAGATGATTTCTAGTGGTAAGAGAGGTCACATAGCAAATACAAGGTAAGGTGATGGGTTATAGCCATTGATAAGGGTAGGAGCTAGAGAGGCACATGCTTGGTAGGCCTTAACATAGGAATTATCCATGCACATGATGACTATAATATATCTTTGATAGGTATAGGCCTAGGTGGCCAACCTATAGGAACATGTTGTTGGCTTGTGATCTTGGACTAGCTCTTTAAAGCACACAATTCAAAGGGGTTATTCATAGGTGTTGATGGGTAGTATGGCTAGGCCACAAGAGATACATAATGAAACACAACCATAGAGCTATAGATATTGTATTTATAACACACACACACACACACACACACACACACACACACACACACACACACACACACACACACACACACACACACACACACACACACACACACACACACACACACACACACACACTTGTGTGTGTGTGTGTGTGTGTGTGTGGGGTTCATTGATCTTATGAGTTGTAATTTGATTTAGATGTGGATGCATGGATATATTTCCTTTATATCACATGTGTTTTGTTTTTTTTTGTATATGTTATAGGAAATATGTGATGCATGTTTTTTTTTAAGCATTATGTGATACGCATGCATGGTTAAAAAAAATAGGAAAAAATGATTTGGAAAAGGTAAAATTAATAAAAAAATATGTAATATACACTATATCATGATGGGGAATGTGTAAAAACAAAATATGAATAAATATAATAAAACAAAATGGTAAAGTAAATGGTAATAAATGTTTTCAAACCATGTAAAGATTTGAACCAAGTTAAAACAAATAGAAAATCATACTATATTGCATTGGAGAGTATAAAATTTTGTAATAAAATGGAAGACACATGAAAAATAATGTTATAAAAACAAACAAACAAATAATAAAGTTAATCAATCATACTAAATTGAGTTGGGAAGTGTAAAAATAAAAACAAAATGTAAGTGTAAATCAAATTAATCACACTAATTCAAGCTGGGATGTATGATAAAATTGATAAAATGGTTTTAAACATACATAAAATTAGAAAATAAGAAGATAAAAGTGAAGTTTTTATGAAGTAAGCATAAAACACACTAAATCAAGATGGGGAGTATGTCAATGATGTGTAACTCATTGATTTAAATTTTTAGGATTTAACTATGTAAGTCTTATGTTTAGGTTAAATCGATGAGATGTCTAAATCAATCAAATAATATAAAATAATTAAGCATTTATTTGTTATATCTGTTGACATTATTTAAATTTATAAAAATAATAATAAATAGGCATAAATATAGACTTATCTATAAAGTGGATATCACAGATGATACATATTATTCCTATGAGCTTAAAACCTAGAACTATGTGTTGTGCTTGGAAAACTTGATTTGGTGTTCAAACTCTAATTCTCCTTGAAAGTATAACATGGGAAATAATTATGTGTTCATTATTAGGATAGGATGGACATCCCCAACATCCCACTGTGAAGAGAGTTGCTTACATACCAATACTTTGAAGAGGGATCAAGCTCGATGTAGTTCTCCGACCTAGTGCTTGATGTAATTGAAAGTGAATGCTAGAATGAGAGTGGCCTTGGATGCCTTAAATGTGATTGAGATTTGAAATCTTTAAAAATTGGGTTTAGGGATGTTGTATATGGTATTATGTATAATTAAGGTAGAATAGGACTCAAATACCTTAATTTTTCTTAACTTATCTTTGGTTTGAATGTGCTTTTGCATCTATTTTCCATCTAGTCAATAAAATTCAAATAGACTTATATTTATAGAGATTTCTAGCTTGTACAGATAAGAACATGTGATTAGGCCAACCTTAGGATGGGAAAACATTTGAAAAAGTATTTGTTTGTGAGAGTTGGGATAAAGGATAGTGGTGCCTAATTGGGGATACTACTGCCATGTGGTTGTAGTGTCCCAAATGTCGTGTTAATGTCCACCTGATAAATTAGATCTAGGAAAGCTATCCTAGAACTATGTTCGAACTAAATATAGGTGATTGTGGTCTACTCAATGATTGTAAAAGTGTGTTTAAGAATCTAGGATAGGTTTAGAGCTAATCTAGGAATATGTTAACTGAAGTGACACTCTTATCATCCAATTACCACTTTTACATGATTACATTTGCCTCTCTTTATGCTATTAATGTAGTAATGTGAAATGACTAGTATAAAGGAAAAAGAATCATATGTATAATTTCCTTGGAAGTGAAGCTCGTGAAGCTGAGTCTAAGTATGTGAATCTAGGTCTGCTTATATGAAACATGATCCAAAGTAATGTCCTGACTTGAAACATGCAAAAATTAGTCCTTATGAGATGATCAAAATAAAAAGACTATTACAATAAAGTAATTGAATAAAGTTGAGTAAAGAGAGAGGAAAAGAACTAATACACCTTATTGGGTATGTGAACTAATGCATGAAAATAGTGGAAACTTGTGTGTGCGAGTTCACATAATTATCATATCATTGAATAGCTTGGACTGAGCTAATGGATTCCTCACTCCTTATATAGGTGGCTCAATAACTTAATCTGGTTTGGACTCCATCATTGTCAACCCTTGATTGGTGGATCCTAATCTGTGAATAGATTGGATAAGTCTATAAGTGTGTCTAACCCTCTCATGTGGGTGGATAAAGAACTCAAGTAGGCCATAAATCCATCATTTCCTAGTTATGTGAAGTAGATGCATTTGTAACTAAAATTTACAAAGGGATGGAAGTATCTAACTAAGTAAATCTAACTATGTATGTCAGCTCTATGGACACTCAGACATATTAGGAAATTCCAGGCTACTTGAGAATACCAACAAATGTAGATGGAGTAAGGAATAAATCTAGTGACAACATGGATTGTGATAACAAGTTTATACATCATATAGAATGACATGGAGTTTGTCATTCCATTTGATCAACATATGTATAACTGAGTATATGTTAAATGTGTGCCACACACATACCCTTAACTTGGTATCTGCGTATACTAAATCTGAACTTAGTATGTAATAATTAAACTTGTGTATCTAAACTAAACATAGGAGTGATCATGCTACACATGATGCCACCAAATCTAAGAAAATGGTATGAATCTAAGATGAAATGAGTTTATCTAAGTAAAAACAAACACAATTGTCAAACTTGTGACTCTATCTATATAAATTTATATTATACCTAGTGTACTGGTCTAAATGATCCAAACTCTCTTGAAACTAGGGCTACTAGATAGTAGCACTTTGTAGTGGATAGCAGTACCCTATGGCATTAGTGTCCCAATTTAGGTGCTAATATATGCCTAGTCTAAAATATGGGTGATCTAAACTATTATCTGAGTCTCTATTTTTTCCTATGTCTATGCCAAGTCTGATTTCTAAAACTGAGCTTATGTGCTGAAATTTATCTATGAGAATAAAAGTAGGATTATGATATCTGTGAAAAATGCCTATGAATTCCCCCTATTTTGTGGGTAGTTGTGAAATTTGTGTAATAAATTCCCTCTAAATAAGTAACTCTACAAAATGTGTTAGAGCATGATATTCTAATACAATGTACAAATATGACATTGAAATGTAAATGAATTTGAGCATAAGTAGGTAATGTAAGATGTATGTTGTAATATAAGATTGCACAAGGGTTTAAAGATAGATGTAATCAAAGTATAGAAAAAAATTAATTAAATACATAGGGGGATGGGGCATGATGTCCATCATGGCACCTAAGTAGAAATGGTAGATGTATGAGATCCATCATAGCATCAAACACTAGTGTGTGTATATGTGTAACAAACAAATAAAAGTGTCATGGTATAGAAGCATATAAGGAAGCAAACACAAAATCACATGAGGCACGTAAAAGACAGGACAAGGGGCCACAATATAAGGGACATGTGCACATGTCACTAAATTTGAGAATGAAAACATACAAGGATATTTTCAAATATCCACATACACAATCAACAAACAATTTATCTTAGAGCCACATAGAATGACATGTTCAAATATCTACATATAGGAGAAGGAAATCACACAAAATGGACATGAGCACATGTCCAAGGTATAAAAATAGAGAAGTGGCATATGGATAAATAATAATGGCATATTCAAATGCCCTTGAAGATTGAAGAAGCATATAAACACAATAAAGTCTAATCTAGGTTAACTAAAAATGAAAGCATGTATAACTATGTAGTACAAATCTATGTAAATTTTAGGATGCATATATATTGAGTATAACTATTTATAGTCAATAAAAAATCAAAGCAATAAGGAGCAATAATCAATATTAAGATAAATCAATGCATAAACTAGAATGTATAGTATGTAAAGATAAAACCTGGTTATAGAAACTTTGTAGGAGATGATCATAAGTGGTCGGATGTATCAAATATATAAACTTGGATTGGTGTAAATACCCCTAATGGGTAGATGATATCTAGTCTAAATTAGTATAATCAACTGGAGTCCTATCCAGAATCTGGAAGCACTCGAAAGAATAAGTGAAGCATATGTGTATGATAAAACCAACTATACTAGGATAGCTATCAATATGCAATATCTGGAAAGTAGTAGAAATGTAAACATATCAATGAATACAATCTATCAATTTTTTTGAGACATTTGAATGTTTTTGTATTTTGACATGTTATATTATTTTTGTATTTTCTGAGTGTAAGCTATGTACAAGTAAATGAAAACAAACTATGTACAAGGAGTAAGGTAGTAGAAGAGGAAGTATGTACAAGGGTAAGAACCATACTAACCAATGAGTCTCATGAGAGATTCACTATCATCATGACCTATGTTAAATAAGGGAACTATGATTGTGTGTGGTGTGAAAGGACAATTATGAGCCCATGATCTATTATGCTATATAATCTGAGTTTATAGCTACCTGTGTAGTGATGCTATGATTATGTGGCATTGACTTTGATGCCTTGTGAATTGTGGGGATCTTAGGGACCCATCTGGTGAAAGTAGAAGTAATATGTGATGTAGTTACCCTGTTATGATAACCCCTAGAATCCAATATAACTAATGTTAGCATAGAGTAAGTAGAGGAAGGTCCTTTATAATATGTGATGTATATATGATGTAAGGGTCTCTATTATAATGGTATGCATGGAAGAGTATGTGTATACATAGATATCGTAGGAGCAGACCTAATTTGCATTGATGACTCTACTAAACACTATGATGTATGCATAGGAGCTATAGTTTCTAATGTAATTTATCATTGTCCAATGTCTCGTAATGGTGCTAGAACTAGGGTTTTTTTAGTGGTGAATCTTCATTAACCTATGAATATTCTATTTCTAGAAGTTGGCATTTGGCAATTTTATGGAGTGTCAATAGGGTGGGATCACCTAAATTTTTGGGGTCAAAGTTAATTTTGAGGAGAGGTTCACCTACATTTGAATATAAATTTTCGCATATAAATATAGTTCATTGGCACCTTGAAAGAGAATCTTAAATAATTCACCATATACTATCAAGTGGATGTTGATAGTTTGTGCCTATGGCCCTACGAATAGGGGCTAACAATCTATGGGTGTTTGCCTAAAGGATACTAATGGATGCCAATGGGATGCCTACTGGTAGATTCCCACAACCTATAGGTAGATGTTAGTAGGCTATGAGCATCTATTGATAGAATATAGGCATCCATTGATAGGCTATGGACATCCACCAGTAGTCTATAAGAATTTGCTAGTAGTCTAGGGCATCCATCAATAAGCTAAGAATGGATGACGATATTCTACACTACAGATGCCCACAACCTATCAGTGGATGCTTGTATCCTACTTATGTCTACCTATATATAATGGTGTTTGAGAATACCTACAAACTAATGTCATTCAAGCATGGTGGATAATCCCACATGCATTTCCAAGTACCTTCTCCTTAGGGGGTATACTATAATTACTCTTCCATTTACCTTTAATAGTCACCTAGCTACATGGTGAGCACATAGCACTGACATTATTCCTTACATCCCAAACATGTTCCTGTATCATGATGACATTCACCATAATAATTTGGATGAGTGTTATGTATATGGGGAGAACCCCAATGCATGATGTATGTGTATGAATTCCAATGCATAATACAAATATCTATCTATATTATACAAATGTTTATCTGCGTGATGTTGACATCCACCTGTACCATCATGATGTTTGACTAAATGATACTGGTGTCCACCCATACCATATGATTCACCTATTCAATGATACACCTTTTAAATTTATTTTCCACCATTACAAATTCGATTCACCTTGAGACCTCTATAGATTTTTTTATATGGTACACTAAAATAAATCATGGCTAGAACTAAAACTATGATGGAACTAGCTATGGGATGGGTAGACGATACTCATATGGGACATCCTCAACCTTAACCACCTAATTAGCATGTATATACTTTAAGTATTAGTGTACTATATATGGGATGGCTCAGAGATACTATAACCATGGTCTATCCAATAATATATCAAATACACCTACACTGGGTACTACTAGGAATTGAGTGGCTATGTGTGCTAGTCCAACCTATAATGGAAGAAAAATCTCCCCAATGAAGATATAAAAATGTCCATTGAAACCAATAATAATTATATCTATGGGTAATATTTCCCACTTTATGTAACCCATGTGTTGTAAGAGTGTCATAGTACACATGATTATTATTGACCCATTATCAACCATAACACTATGAATAGGATGGTAGCCTATGTATTCTTGTATCAAGAGTGCATGTAAATCTATGTCATCAGCCAAAATATCCTGCTCTAAAAATGTGATAAGTGGTCTAAGTTGAACTATAGTGTGATATATGCCAATACTTTTCTGTAGTGGATGTGTCTCCTCTATAATTGTGTGATAGGAATATGGTGGTGGATGTGCTTATTATGTATAGTGAACACCTGATATGCCCCCTACCTTATTTGTTGTATGATTTAGGAAAGGATCTAAAAATATATTTAGTACCTTAGCTTTTGTCTGCTATTATTTTAGTGCCTTTATGGATGTGCCCACATCAATAATGTTATCCTAAATGAGATCTTGTATCTTGTGCTTTTGGATAATGCATCTATTTTTCATGTGGCCTGGTGCCTTGTGATACTTGTAGAAAGTATTTAAATCATAACACTTTGGAAGAGGCTATGCCATATCAACATCTTTAATGGGAGGGAGAGATATGACATTGTATTCCAATAGTTATTTTAGAACCCATGTTGGTGACTCTATAATATTATTGAAGAATCTACATTGAGGAGTGGTTAAAACCAATTTGGGAGATGGATCAAAACCTCCATTGATTGTGGCCTTTTGATCACTTTTGTTTTCTATGACCGTTACCTTTTATGGAGATTTGTTTGAACTCTTAATAGTTGATTCTGATCCATTTGTGTACTTGAGTTTGCCCATTGCTAAGATGTTAACCTCTCTTTATTTGATTGTGTGGCACATATCAATAAATATGGGAAACTCTAGGAATAAGATAGCTTCATGTAGTGCTAGTAATATATTGTTTAAATATATCTTAAATCTCTTTGTTTGACATGGGTTTACTCAATTTGGATACATTATCTTATATCGTAAGACATAATTAGTGATAGGCTCATTTGATTTTTTATTTAATTATTCCACTTGTGCATATGATATCTTATCACTGATGTTGATAGTATGCTAGGAACATATTAGATACCATTATAGATTTATTTAAAAAAATAAAACCACTATAGGGCATAATACTTGAGACTTCATGTAAATAAATTTGTAAGAAGCCAATTCTTAGACACATAGTCCAAGCACGACGCATGAAAGTCTCTAATTTGATGCTTTGGCACCATTTCTATCATATAATGTGAGCTTGGGTGCCATGAAACTAGATGGCAAAGGAGTTACCACTATATGATGTGCCAAGGGTGTATGCAAGATAATGTTGGAATCCAAGGCATGTGATGGCCTATCTACTCCCTTCTCAAGATGTAACACCTTAGACTACATAGTAAGAACCTCATGCATAAAGTATTGTACATATGGAGTAGAGGAACTAACCACAAGTGGTGTAGCTATCACTGATGGTTGAATAATAATCTTGGGTAGTGTTATCTTAGTTGGCTAAGTTGGCCCCACTGGAGCTGTAATGACATTATTAACTAGAGGGGTTGAATATTGACCTTTATTTGACTTATTATTGATTTCTAATATGACCTACATAATATGTGCACAACAAGGAGTTATTCCAAAATTTTATCTCTAAATCCGTATAATATATCATCTTTGTCTATAATTATGTCATTATTGTTAAGTGGATGTAGTGTGTCTTAATTATCAATATGGATCTCATTTTGTTCTTGGTTAAATTGTTTAGTTTATGATGTGTTTTCATTGAATTCCACATAATCACGGTGTGAAGGATTCATAGCTAGAGTTGTAATAGGTTCCTTGTCCTTGTTATAGGTTTGAATGATAGGAATTTGAATGTGCTCTATAGGATTACCACCTAATCTAGCACTTATTCTTAATGGAAGAGAGAGATTTTTATCTATGACATATAGTAAATAAATTGAAATAGAGATACTATAATAGAATATATGAATTCTTAAAATTTAATAGAAACTAATGAAAATATGAGAAAAAAGGATACAAACCCTAAAAGTATATAGGGTTAGGGTTTTTGATTCCAAGGTTTCTTTGTACCAATTTAAATTATATGTAGAATAAATGGAAACCCTAATATGAAATTAATTTAATTTAGCTAGGTTTTCTAAAAAAAATCAAAAAATCAAAAGTATGTAACCCTAAATTGTTACACAAAAATTTGGATTAATGTAAGCTAGGGTTTAAAGAAATATTAGAAGTAAGATGGGTTCATAAAATGATTTAACCTTTTAGGGTTTAACTATGTAAATCATATGTTTAGATTAAAGGGTTGATTTGTCTAAATCAATTGAATAATATGCTATAATTAAGCACTAATTTGTTATATATTTTAACCATCTTTGACTTTATAAAAATAGTAATAAAAGGAATAAATATAGATTTATCTAGAAAGTGACTGTCATAGCTGATCTAGGTTCTAAAAACTAGGTTCTAGATAATTCTAAGTGTCGTTAAAAGGATTTTGGAATCAATTTGCTCACTGGATAGTAGCACCACATATGGACAATTATACCATTTTTTTCTACTATCTTTAAAGTGGTGGTAGTGTCCTCTTTGCAGCATTGTTCTAATTTTATATGAGCAACTATGTCTATGATTTTAGGTCATGTTCTTGCATGCATGAATCCTAAAACTCTGTGTTGTGTTTGAGAAAATTGATTTTGTGTGAAAACCCTAATATTCCTTGATAATATGGCATAAATAATAATTGTGTGCTATTTAGTAGGATAGGATGGACATCCTTAACACCCCAATGTGAAGAGAGTTTCCTACATACCAATACTCTAAAGAGGGATCAATCCTAATGTGGTTCTCCCACCTAATGCTTGATGCAAGTGTAAGTGAATGCTAGAATGAAAGTGGATATGTATGCCTTGAATATGCTTAATTTTTAAAATCTTTGAAAATTGGGCTTAGGGTTGTTATAAATGGTAGTATGTAAAATTAGGGGAAAATAGGGATCAAATACCTTAATTTTGATCAACTTGTATTTATTTTGAATGTGATTTTACATATATTTTCCATCCATTAAATAAAGGTCAAATAGACTTGTATTTATAGAGATTTATAGCTTGTGCTAATAAGAAAATATTCTTAGGTCGACCTTAGGAGGGGCACATGTTTTAAAAATCATCCTTTCGAAAGAGTTAGGACAAGTGACAGTAGCACCTATTTGGGGACACTAGTGCCATGTGGTTGTAATGTCTCAAATATACCATTAATGTCCACCAGGCAAACTATTGGAAAAACTTGGATTGGGAACTATGAAAGTTATACTAGGACTATTTTTAAACTGATTGTAGGTGATTGTGGTCTAATTAATCACTGTAAAAATTATGTCTAGGACTCTAGGATAGGTTCAATTCTAATCTAAAAATAGGTTAACTAAAATGACACTCTTAACATCCAATTACCACTTTTAGGTGACTACACTCATAATCCAACATAAATTATCTCAAATTTGAAGCATATAATTTCATTATGACTTGGTTATAGTATGATTTGGGTAATGGAATATCTTGTGAGGAGGGCTTGGTCCTATCCATGGTTTTAAATTGAAACTCAAAAATGGAACACCAATGAGGTGGAAACAACTGTGGGAATGATTTTAAAAGATGCTTTTAATGTGGTAGTTTGTGAGGAGGGCCTGGTCTTATCCATGGTCTTACATTATATCTCATGAGGGGAACACCAATGAGGTGAATGGTATTGAAGAAATATTTTATCATGGTAATTTATGAGGAGAGCCTAGTCCTATTCATGGTCTTACACTACAAGTCACGAAGGGAAACCATAGGGAGAATGATCAGTTAAAAAAAAAAATCCCAAGGGGAATATTAAGAATGTTTATAATGAAAGAGGGAATGCAAAAATCATGACATAGGTATCTATGATAAGACCTTAGGAAATTGAGGCATGCTAGGTACCAAAGAGAGACACTAGGAGTATAGTTACCATCAAAATACAAAGGATACCTGCTCACATTAAGCACAAAGTTGTATAGGCAAAATAGGTGATATACTAAGATCAAATCATGTTGGTTATATGAGCAAGAAAATTAAAATGGACATACCTTCCCACAACATGTTCCCCATTCCTTGGGACCTCTTATAGAGACTTCAGTATACTGCAAAGATTGGGTACTTGCATGAGAAAGTACGTAGCACTTGTAGATTTTTTAGTCATCTATCCCAACCTATTGGCTTACCACACTCCAATAGACCTTTACTCTATCATGAGACCAATTATGGATTTTAATATTTGATTGTAAATAGGATATGTGCTATGAATCACATCTTTTGGCATGATTAAACTTTTGAATTTGTATGTTGCCTTTTTGAACCATTACCTTTTGTTTAAATAATTTGAATTTTTAAATTTTTATGACTTGTATGATTCCTCCTCTATATGTATTTAGAACAACCAATGTGGGTGATATAAGTGATACACATGAATGAGATTTAGAATTTAGTTTAAAGGAGGATAAGTACCCAAAGATATGACTGATTAAACACTTAGGCTTGCCTATGAACCAATACGTAATATCAAGTTTCAACCATATGCATGCTTAATATGTGAAAGGAAAATAAAGGAATAAATGGAGATCAAATTAGATTGGTAAAAAGGAGTAGTATAATGAGACATATTTTTTTCTAACTAATCATATGGTAAATAAAAATTACTAAGGGAATCAGGGTTTGTATAACCAAGTCACAATAATAATTATCTGATTTTTGAGTGAGATAAGATAACAAATGATCATTATAAAAGAAAAAGAAACCATGAAAGAAGTGAAATCATAAAACATAAGTGTGAAATCATGAAAATAATGATAAGAAGACATAATAAAGGTGAAAATAAATTAAAAATAATATAAAACACATAAATCATAATATAATTATCTATGCAAAATAGATAAGTAAAACCAATTTTGACACATAGTCATGTGTATATGATGTAGAAGAATGGATCTAATCCAAATCATAACATAGAACAATGTGAAAGAACACCATATTTTGTTAAAAAATATTGATATATCTGACAACAAATATTATCCTTGACATCCAAAACATCTATATGTGGATGAATTTTGACAACAGCCAAATTCTCATCAATTTTCATAGAAAGTTGTGTAAACACTTCCTTCCAAATATCATCAACTAAAAATGTAGGTGTAGCTGATAAGGAATCATGCTCATGAGGGATATCATGCATAGGATACTCAAGGAGAGGAGTAGATGTCTAAATGAGAATAGTATGTATAGGGTAAGAAGGAGGTGTAACCTATGGAAGAGGAGCCTTCTTGTATGTGTGACCTATGGAAGGAGGAATGACTGATGTGGGTGTTGACTATGGGTGATAATGAAGATTTTTTTAAAGACTGTGGAAACAATTGGTATGATGTGTTCCACACTAGTGCCAAAGATAATATACCTCTCCATATTTAGGGATATGCTCTGGTAATAACTTAGGATGAGGTATGGCATTGTCTTTGAGCTAAGTAGTGGTTGGATGCAATGTGTCGATATATTTCCTAAGTTTTTGGAAATGAATGTAAGAGTGGTTATCTATCCCATGAAAGCAACATATGCATTTATTATTAGGCTTTGGGGGCCTACTAGCTAAATAATTGGAAGGAAAAACTGGAGGAAGATGATATAACTAGAAATATTTAGTGCAATGACCAAAAACTTTGTGGATATCAAAATAAGGTTGATTTTCCCATTGGGTGGGCATGGAATCAAGCTATGATATAGGATGAAGGCCATTACCAAGGGAACGTAGGGTTGGAATAGAAAGTGGACTAGGCTCATCTAAAGGTAAAGTGGGAGCAATGACTAGACTAGGCTCATCTGAAGGTGAGGCTGGTTGTACAAAAGGTTTAACAATAATAGTTAACATCTCTAGAGGAAGAAAATTATAAGGATCCTGGTATCTAGAAAAGTGATAAGGGTCCATCATGGGATGATCCATGAGAAATTTTTTGAGGAGATATAATGTATTTGCAAGTGCTCCATCTCTACCCTATGACAAATACGAAAAAGACTAGTATTAGGTACTGTAAAGGAAGGAATGTTAAAAGATGAATGAAAAGACTGAAATAAAGATGAAAAATATTTAAGAATTTAAACATTTATAGTTTTGATGAATTTGGCTAAAACAGGGTCATCTAAAGCATAGCCATAATCATATTCAAGTGTATGCAAGTTGATGGTACATGTAGGTATGACTTTGTTATTAGAATATGTGTGATGGATAAAATGTATATTATTGATTAAGAAAATAGGTATATCATCGATAGGTGGTTGATGGGATCACAGTTGCAAATAAGGATGGAATTAGTTGATAATATGAGGGGATAGAATAGAGGTTTTGATCTTAAGGCTAATGTCATATGGATTATCATCATCAGAATCTAGGAAGTTAGGTGGAATGTTTTCAGTTAATTTAGGGTGGCCATTATAACCTCAAGTGGAATTGAAAGGATAATTGAAGTGTTGGGATTCCCTAAATGGGATACTAGGTAAAGTTTCAATGGTAGGAATTTTAAAGACGCCATGTTTTTTAAATTATTCAAAATTCCAAGGGTTCATGTCTCCTTATATCTTGTAAATAGCTCCATTATGGTGTAATTTAATGCATTGGCTTGTGAATGAGGTGATTTCTCTCATACAATGAGTTCAATGTCAACCAAGTAAGATGTTATAAAAAATTAAAAAGTTAAAGATACTAAATTTCATGTGGATGGTGACATGAGGATTGATAATGGGAAGCTAAACATAACTTAGAGGATGCATTTACCTTCTATTATATCCTTTACATGTGTTAAATTTAGATTTGAGGTTGCATTATGAATATCCAAGTGTCTTAATAAAATCAAGGGAGTTAACACATAAATGTGATTAATTAAGGCATGCTTAACTTGGATATCACCAATTTAGATGATAATGAATAGAAGAAGAACTTCCACATGAATTACTATCTCATTGAGAATCATGGAATCAATAGGAAACTCAAGTGAAAGAGAAGTATCCATTTTTAATCAACATGTATGGACATCTCTTCACATTACTAAAGTATACTAACTTTTGATCTAGATAAGGTAGCGTTGCATCCTACCAGAGGTGGATGAGGAATGTTCATTTTAAGTAACAATTGCATTAGATGGTTTTGATGATGTGGAAAAGTTTACATTAATTATAGGAAAGGTATTTGAAATGGGAGATGAGAAAGTTCTATACTGATATCCCTTTTGTCATAATCCATAAGAGGATTGCTAGATATAAGTGCATAATATTGCAATAGCTCCTAGGAAAGAGGGTTGGGAGTGTAATTGAACTTTTTTTTATAGGGTGTAGTTGGTTTAGGATAGTTAAAAATGGGTTGTTCAAATTGAGGTGGTGTGATGGGTGGTTGAGGTATTTCTTGTGGTTAGGTAGAAGAAATATTATTGGAACTTTAGGGAATGTTGTCTTGTTATTTAGATGTTGTGGGAAGAGTAAATATGGTATGAGAAGTATAAACAAGTTGTGTTATTGAGAGTGGTTCTTGAATGTTTATAATTTCCTCTTGACCCATTTCCATTAGATGGGATGATGAAGTGTCCTAAATGATGCATAATAGTTGAGAGGTGTGATGTGTAGGTGTTGGATTTGAGTCAATAAAAAAACTACTCTTCTCATTTTAGTCATATTAACCATGTTTTATTAATTAGTAGTGAGGTCTATAAAACTTTCAACATTGTTTTTAGAAGGATCAATAAGTATCAATAATGCCATCATTGCTTGCATGATAGTTTTTGTTTTTAATGAGAATATGAGTGCCTATTGGAGGTTTATATGGTTAAAATTGATGCATGAGGAAGTCTTATCTCTTATCTTGGTCAAGGGCTTCTTCTTAAGTTATTGGAGAGAGAGAGTCTTAATTGATATTATAATTTAGGGTATAGAGCATTAGTGAATAGGTGGAAGAGGTTGTCATCTACCATATTATGTTCACATTTTTTAGACATTTTATTCTATCATTTCATGAAGTTTTGTCTCATTTAAATTTCAAGTTATTTTCAATTTATAAAGTGGGTCAAGTTATTCTTAGAAATATCACTAGTTTGAAATCCCTGGACTAGTGAGTCAATTGAGTCTTCAATGCTAGTGATAGAATGAGTTTTTAATTGATTGTACCAATCTAAATAATCTCATAAGAGTGTTTTAGCTAATATTTTGGTAGTGATAAAGTTGTTAAGTTTGATCTAATATTTATAAAGGTTAACAAATATCTTTAAATAAAATATAGGATTAGTGGATCAATTATAGGTGATGGTGGGTGTGATACCTCCTATGTTAGTATTAGTAATTTAAGGTACAAGAGGTTTATTTCATATATGTTTGATTGTTTTATTAATGAGGGGTGGTTGTGGGATAAGGTTACCATGGGAATCCCTAGGGGTGGGGGGCATTCGAGTTTTATGCTCCCCATGAAACTTGTTGAGGTTGGTTTTAAATATGAATGACATAGTTTTGCATTTGCATCATCTAATTTTTTAATTGGTTTCAAAGATATGCATTTTATTAAGTGTTTTTAATAATAGGTGGTTAGTTTGGGTATCATTTTGAATAGTGTGCACAACATGTGATGCATTAATATTAGTATTAATAGCTTGAGTTTCACAATGGGTAGTAGCATGTTCCACACTAGTGGTATAAGTTGCATTAGTATGAAAAGAAGCACTAGTGGCATGAGAAGAATTAGTAGCAAAAGAGGCACTAGTAGCATGGTTAATGGAAAGGGTTTTTGAAGAGGCCCACTAGAATTCAAACCTATCATGTTAGTAGAAATGCTTGGTATGGAGGTTGAAGAAGTCATAGAAGAAGATGTCATGGTGTGTGAAGGAGACATAATATAATGAAAAGGTTGTGATGCAAAGAAAGTGGTTCCCCTAAATCTATGAGAAAAGGTAGGGGAGGGTGAAGGAGGTTTTTATACATGAGGACCTATCATAAGACTATAAATGGTTGATGGGTCTTTTCCTCTATGTTGAGGGAATTCATTGATGGAAGAGAGAATTTTAGTTGTGTAATCTAAATCACGCTCATATTCTAGTGATAACAAAGGATTTAAAACTAAGGATGAATGAGGATAAGTCCCATAATTGGTAGTGTGAGTGGAAACATCGACATTACTTTCATCCAAGGTGGGTGCCACAAGTTGTGTCTTGGGAAACCTATTAGGATTGGTAAAACTCATCATGTTTATTTGATTTAACTCTATATTATCTTCAAATAGTAAATTAATGAATAATAGGTTAAAAATTGGATGTAAAGAGGGATCAATTGATAAGATATAGAATTGAGCCAATTGTCTATATTTTATAAAATAAGAAAGAAAACATGTAATAAAGGACATAGTCGTACATGTTGACTATGTACTAAAAAGGGATATACTGAATAGGATAAAAAGATACATAGTTATACAGGTTGACTATGTACTCCAAAGGGATAAACTAAATAGACTAAAGTGATACACAATCATATAGGGTAATTGTGTACTAAAGGTAAGGAAGACTAACAATTTGTAAGAGACTATATCGATAGGGATGATTGTGTTATGAAAATAGTGATTTTTTTTGAAATATAATAGTTAATCAAATATAATGAAACACAAAATCAAATAGTTCAATGTGTTTAATCTAATCATAGCTCAACACACAAACCTGTCACTAATGCTAGCTAGTACAAGTTTTACAATCAAAATAAAATGGTCAAAGAGTAGGTAGTAGAACTTGAATGTAAATGCTAAGCTAATTGGGCATTCGTAATAGTTAGTAAGTTATAATAGATTTTAAAATTAATTTGATAGAGACTTGGCTATAAGAAGGAACTAGAAAGAAATCTATGAATAGTTTTAAGTAGTTTAGGATGAAATGAATTTGTATTGGAAATGGTACTAGCTTGGTATTATGGCATAACTCCTCACTTCATAATCTCATAATGATAAGGGTATCAGGTGATTTTATAATATATACCATCAACCACATGTTTATACTTGGCCAGAAAGTCAACTTCCCCTTGATGATGAAATCTAAGTAGGTAGGTCTTAGGAAGAAAATATTTAATGCTTTATAGTGTTAAGTGATTTGGAAGTGTGTGCAAAAGGAAAAAAATAGTGTGACTAAATTGGTAAATTGAAAAACCACCTAAGTAGTCTATGTTTGTTACTCTAAGCATACGAGAAGTTGAAATGGAAAGTGAATTAATTACTAGAAAAATAGGTTAACTTCTAAAATTGTGAAGAGTACAGAGCTAGTTTAGGTGACACTATATGCACGCAATATAGAATAGAGTTGACATGGTCAATACTATTTTGTAGAATCAAGATCTGGAAGAACATATCAAATATGTCGACTGTGTCTTCTAGAGAGAAGATAGGGTACAAAACTGTGTCAAATCGATTGACCCAATTTATTGTAGGGTTGTAGTTTTATAAATTGTAAATTATGGAAAACAAAATTGTAAACAATAAACAAAAATGATAGACAAGGTAATAGTGAACCTTGGTAGTTTTGAAGATTCTTAGTTCACAAATTTAATGTTATGTTATTCAAATGCTAACTTTTATATTCTACAAACAGAGTCAACTAGTTTGATTAAGTCTACAAAGTTGTGTGTTGAAAAAGAGAACTATGAATATAGTAAACTAAGTCAAATAAGTATGCAATCCTATAACTGAATAAAAAGACTGTGTTGAGCTAATTGATATATTCACCTATATTTGAAGAACTACACAAAGAAAACAAAGGTGATTTGGAGTGAATGTGTACTAAACCTACACACAAAATATTAGACTATATCGATAGGTTTGATACAATACTATAAAGATAAAAATATATAATATTATAATAAAATGAATGTGTGAAAGAAAACCTACAAGGGTGAGATTTACATAAGGTTCACTAGAATTTATATAAGGGAAAATGCATCTGATCTACAAATCAATTATATCTTAGAGAACATAAACCATGCTTACACTTCCACTTATTCATACATTTAGATAGTTAGGGTCATGACCAAGATGGATCTACTAGACCTAACCAAGGGATATCTTATCACAATAATGTCACTAGAGAGGGTTCCAAAGCCTTTAGTCAAAAAACACCATGCAATAACCTAAGATAGGTCCTATGTTTTCTATTATTCATTAAATAAATATAAAGTAAATTAAAATCTAATCTTGTGCTCACCAAATATTGTAACACAAAGTGGGGGTAAGAAACATAAAAATTAAACATGCATAGAAGATCTATACTTATGCTAGTGTATAGGAAATCCTAATGCTTGAGAGAGAATTAAAAATACAAATCTATCTAATTTAACAAGGAAGGAACAAATTTAAGAATACTTGCCTTTGAAGATTAACTTGTCGAGCTTCAATCTCTCCCTTGGCTAAGGTGATTTGTAAGAGGTTATTGTGTTATGTAAGGAAAATAAGGATAAGTCATCTCTAGGCTACACAACTTCTCTATGCATCCAAAATAATTTTCCACAAGACATTATCCATATCTCCAAGTGTCATATTGAAACCCTACGTGATTCTCCTCAAGTAGAATGGTGGATAAGTAGATGCATAATATAATATTCTTCTTCTTCTCTTCCTAATAAATGGTGAAAATATTATGTGTATACACACTACACCACACACATCAAGAGACACAATGTCCAATGTAATGTCATCAATGAAATTAGCTTTAATAGTAAACTTAACATTACATTGTTAAGTCACTTTGATTTATAAAAATTTATTTACCCAACCCAAAGAATATGGGCTTGGATGTTTGTAAGTTTCAAGCCCTAATTTTATACTAACTCCTTGATTACTAAATTTTCTTGTGATTAAGTATGAAAAAAAATGTCCACTTTTGTTTTCTTCATCTTAATTTTAATATGAAAAGGTTCACTCTCTTGAACACCAATACTACCCAAACATACCTATCTAATGATAAAGGTACAACACAAAATATCATCCACCTTAGAGATGTAACCAATATTCTCACCTTGAAGCATAAACATAGTCTTTTTCTTATTATTATTATTTAATGGATGCAATTCTAGTTGGAGTTTAAAACACTTATCTCACAATGAGTATCAACATTACTTTCATCATAATGTTTCTTAGTATCATTTTTAAAAATAGAAGTTTCATTTTTATTACCTTTCCCTTTACCTTTCCCCATTTTCTTAGAGTTGTTTTGATGCTTGGAGATATTTTAGAGGTTGATGAAGACTTCTTCTTTTCCATATCTAAGTAGTGAGCTTCAAAACAAGCCTCATCTACATCCATAGGCTTAGACAATAGAAATGGTATCCTTAAATGAATATGGATTCAACCCACATACTTCATCAAAATATTATGGTTTGCTACATCTTTGCCTTTTTTAAAAAACATGTTATGGAACTCTCTAGTGTACTCATGCACACTTTAGCCTTATTTTTACCTAAGATATTGCCAATACATGGACTGTTCTTCCCCATAATAAATATGATAGAATTGATTCTTTATTAACATCTTAAAATCATACCACTTAGTAATAGGAGGAAAATTATTAATAACTAAATAATTAACATAACTCTCAAACCAAGTTAAAGCATGATTAGAAAACTTTAAACTTACAAAATAAAACTATTGGCTTTCATTAATATTATGTAAATTGAAATATACCTAAACTTGGACATACCAATGGTCGAGATTTTCTACATTCATGTCCCCATCATACGACTGAATTTCAATCTTTCCCTCAACCTTGAATGGAGGTGGAGTTAGGTTGGTATGGGGTTTCTCAAAATTATTCTCGTGGCTCTTAGGAGTGTCCTTGTTTACTTTCGATGTCTCTATAGAAACACCAAGATTCTCCATAACAAGCCCCATGGTGGAACCCTGATCATAGAAAGAGAGATGTTTGATACTCTTTCTTCAAAATTTTAAAATTACTCTTCTACTATTCAAGCATATTCTTCATCAACATTAGCCATAATTTTGAATTTTTGTTTCAACTTCCTTACAAAAATACCTATTTCAAAGGAAACTAAGACAATCTGACCACTATCACTAGTAGCTCTAGTGATGGGCATACACTTTTAATGTAGTCAAAACACACAACACAAAGGACCAAAAATAAACAAACTCTAATACCAATCTGATCCATAAACTAGGTATATATTCCCCTCTCATCGTCATTAGCACATATACTAAACATATAGCTTACTATAAATTAAATTTATGATTATTTATGTTATTAAGCATGTTAAAACTAAGATGAAAAAGTACATAAAATGAAATGTAAAACTTACTAAGCATGAACATGAGGTAAAGGAAGAGAAAACACAAGTTTATCCTTGAGAAACCCAAGGTGGGAAAAACTCTAGTGGGTAACTGAATGCACTTCCCTTCCACTATGAAAAACAAAAGGTATACAAGGTACTATCTATTATGGCATTTATGGACAAAACTTTTACTAACATCCTATCCAAAATCATCTACAATCAATGATCTACATTAATAGAACCTTCTTTGTACTCATACACACTTGAACCAATCATTTTCAGGTAATAACAATGAGAGACAATAAATAAAAACTCAATCTCATAAAATTTGATGTGAATCCAACTACATAGATCTTATTGAATTCATCTGATGTCTTCTTCATTCCTAAGGCTTGTATTTATGCCCTCTCAACCTTGTATCTTTGAATAATAACTAAAATGAACCATCAAGAGGAGTTAGAATGTTTTTAACCATCCAAATCCCCACATTTTTATATGGTGATGGACCCACCAAAATTTGTAGATAGGAGGTTATGAAGTCACCAAGGCAGTTACACAACCTTCACCTAAAAACTCTGACAGTGATGTTTTTGACACACTACGATGGGGTGGTTACATCACTGTCGAGGTAGTTTTGTAACCACCACCCTACAAATACGGGCAGTTACATTACCTATCAAAATTCCCTTAGTTTTGAGATCTTGAATTCTTTTGTTTGATTAAGATAAAAGTGTCTAAATCAGACATATGCTAATTATACCACTGAAACACCTTGGAAATAATGATTGGAGTAAAAAATTTCTCACACAATTGTCTTACAAGCATGTTTACATACAATTATGCATAACATAATATCAATTAATACAAGTGACCTAGTACAAGAAGATCTATTTTTTGGATCAACTATCCATATTATTCATAGTTATATTGAGTAATGGGGTCTTAGACATGCTGGTCGGATGCCCTTAGGTGTTGAAAATTCATGCAATACCATATAAATTGCATTGATGTTTCAATTCATACATTAAAACAAGGTAATCACAATTACATGTACATAGTATGATTATCCTCTACAGTTAGTGGTATCTCCTCCTCCACCCCATTACCACCATAATTGGTGTATACACCCACATAGTATCACTACATAGATCCAATGGTTACACATGTAATATCTTTCTATACACCCATTTTCAAATGAAAGTGTTTGGGTCTACTGTACATAACCAAATATTAAGTTTCAATCATATCAAAGATTTAGTCAAGTCTCACAAAGGCCACCATCTTCTCCATCACATACTCAATTAACATTGTGTATAGTTTTGTGTGTTACATAACAACTACATGCAATGAGACATTATCTTATTATATAGTGCCCACATCAAATAATAAGCCTTCTAGAGTTACCAATCATACACATAATTCTATGAGAAATGATTATGATAGTTATGACACAACACATGATTTCTTACATGCTCACATTTGGTACCTTTCATCTATGACAAAGGATCCTTATACTATTAGATACAGACACTCCGCATGGCCCTCCCATTGGTGTGATTATCGGTTGTCCTTTTTACAAATCTCAACATATTCTAAAATTATAGAAAAATTTTAAAAAAATAAGAAAATGAAAAATCAAAACTTGAGCATGACATAATTACAAGATTACATTATTTACATATGTTATTTATTACATGTTTGGTAGGTGACATATCATTTTTATACATTCATGTATTTCAAGGTATATGAGTACGATGCACTATATACATATTACACATGGTCATATAGATATATTGAATATGTAGGCAGAAGTCAATTATCAAATGCGTGTGATTGTAATCAGTTTAAACCATTACACTTCCTCAACTTTTGTAGGTTTATAGCCTTCAAAAGCAATTTACATCGCTGAAGGACCAACTATCGAATTGAAACAATCAAATTTAGTGTGATCATTCTCAACACAATTTGTATCATGTCAAATTACTTACATAAATGATTAAAAAAATTAAAATAAAAAAAATCATAAATTCAAAAAAAAAAAATTGGTAGAGGATTTGCTTATTTAAACAATATCGCTCCATTTTGGTTTATAATTGTTTTGAGTTACTAATAAAAATAAACTATTTGAACCTGGTTAGAAATAAAGACCCAGAGCTAGAAATGTGTAAGATTGTAAATCGGGGGATCTTGGGGGTGGTCAATACTTCGGTCAAGTCATGATTGTCAAAATAAAAAAAAAGCTTATTTAACTCTGATGGTGATGGTAATTGTGTCAGTAATATAATATTATTAAATGTTGACGAAAGTGAAAATAATAATCTTTTTATTTTTCCCCTAAAATAAGACTTTCTTGTTGCCGGAACATTTAATCGGGTAAAGCTGAAGACGAGATAATATTTAGTTTGCTTCTGTCTTTGGTTTTGATCTATCTCCGTTCGATTATGTTTTATAGCTGAAATTTACGCATTCTTCCTCGCTGTTAGTAAACCCACATAACATTTTCATTTCAATTTCAATTCCCTGTTTTGAGTAATGGCAGATCCTGGTTTCATCTCTGGAATGATTGGTTACGCCATTCAGTTGGCAGGAGACCAGATTATTGAGCGGATCAACATAGCTGTACAGTGCAGGAAGGAGCTGGATGCCCTCAAAGATCTGGTCGACAGAATTCTCTCCATGAACATGAACATGGAAATGCAGGAGTACCGAAAGGCTTTGAACTCTGGCAGAGTCCACACATCCTTTCACCACCCCTTGCCTTCTGCGGTGAATAGCTGGTTGAACAAATTGAATGATCTTCTCCAAGAAGCATTTGATTTGGCCCAACACTGCACTGTGCCATCTTCCTGGCATCTCATGTCTCGTTATCAAACGAGCAGAAAGATCAGTCGCCTCATTTCAGTTATCTAAACTCCACTCCTTCCATTGCTTTTCTCCACCAGCTGCACCAAGACGTGGCTAATCGACAAGGACTGCAGCAAGTTACAGAGGAGATTGATTCTGTCAAGAGAACCACTTCCATTCTGTTTGCCAGCACATCCAGAGATTGCACTCCATCCACTTCTTCGACTCCGCCGAAGAGGAAGTATATTGAGGAGCGCCTCATTGTTGGACAAGACCATGCCTTCACAAAACTTGAGAAGTTGATTGATTTGGCAGAGCACAAAAGTGTTTCCCGTATCGGCCTTGTTGGAAAGGGCGGATCGGGCAAAACGCTACTCCTCAAAAGGGTCTTTAACAGCAGTCAGGTACAGAGTCTTTTTTCCAATGGCTTAATGGTTTGGCTTACAGTTTCAAACACCCCTTCTATGGAAATTCTCAGAAATGATCTTGTCAAGCAAATATCTCTTAGATTAAATGAAAGATTGGATAGCAGAGACGAAGATGCTGTAAAAATATGGTTAAGTGAGAGATTGAGAGAAAATAAATTCGCCGTGTTTTTAGATGATGTTTGGGAAAGAAGTGCAAGCTCCTTGTTAACCGAGTTGTGTGTGCCTCTGTCTCCGCATCGCAACTCTAACATCATCATTGCCACTTCCAGAAATAGGAGTGTGCTCTTACAGGTGGGCGTTGCAGATGCATCCATCGTCGAAATGCAAGACTTGGGGGAGGAAGACAGCTGGCAGTTGTTTTGTTTTCATGCTTTTCCTCACAATAATGGTATTATACCTGTGAGTATTGACGAAGAAACAGCGAGGCGGGTTTGCAGTGAGTGCGGGGGGCTTCCCTTAGCTCTCAAAGTCATCGGCCATGCCATGGCAGGCGTTACCCAGTCAAATGAATGGCGATTCGCATTGGAGAGGTTGCAAAATGCAGAGAAGTACGGTGATCTTACCGACTCGCTGTACGGTAGGTTGAGACTGAGCTATGATGCTTTGGCCGACATTGACATTTGTTTGCAATTATGTTTTCTCTACCTCTCTGCTTTCTCAGAGGATGAAGTCATCTATTCTAGATATGCGACTAGGGTATGGATTGGAGAAGGGTTTGTGACCGGACAGGATCCTCTCCAAAAGGGACACAGATTCGTGAATTTGTTAGCCGACCGTTGCCTTATTGAACTGCTCAGCAAGGATTCTGACGGAAATGTGCTCCGTTTTAGGGTGCATGATGTTTTGCATGATTTAGCACAACAAATTGCTGAGAAAGAAGAGAAATGCTACTTTCATGCAGGCAAAGGTATAAAAGAGTTTCCAGTTGATTCCTGTTCATCACACACCAGAATTTCATTGATGAACAACAGTTTCACTAATGTTCCAAACACATTCGGATCTTCTCATATCCGCTCCTGGTTGATGCGTGACAATCATCAGTTGAATATAATTCCAGAACAGGTGATTGTGCGTATGATCTCTCTCAGGGTGCTGGATTTGTCAGGAACAGCCATCGAGTCCTTGCCAAAAAGCATAGGAAGTTTGAAGCATTTAGTTTTCCTCAATTTGGCCCATTCCATCATCAAGAGACTCCCCAACTCCATCACTACTCTTACGAACCTTCAAATACTAAAGCTTAACCACTCTCACATTACAGAACTCCCAACCAAAATTTCTAAGCTGACTTCCCTAAAATATTTAAACATTAGCTGTTGTGAACATCTACAGTCCATACCTTATGGGATCTCGCAGATTTGGTCTCTGGAATATCTAAGTCTTCTTCGTTGTCCAGATCTATGGAGACGGAATAAGTACAAAAGAAAGTTTCTCTCCATTAATGACTTGGGCTCCTTAAATCAACTCAAATATTTGGAGCTTGAAAATAATGGTGAAACAATTCGAGAAGGAATGTTGCAAAACATGAAAGATATAGAGATTCTGTTCTTGAATCTCACAAAGATGGAAATCCTACTCCATGACATAACTGCCATGTCAAAATTGAGAAAAATCTCCCAATATTGCCCTCAATTACTTCAAATAGAAGATTCGTTTTGCAGATTTCAGCATTTGAGCTATATTCGTTTGTTCAAATGTGAGATGTTGACACAACTACCTGCTTTGCACACGCTTATGAGTCTTAAAAGGCTATTGATAGTTGATTGCTGCAACATAGAAGAGCTACCACAGGAATTTGGCAAGAGAGGAGCATTTCCTAAGCTAGAGGAATTTTCGATGATTGTGCTGCAGAAGCTAGAGGAGCTACCCACAGTGGAGGAAGGAGCTATGTCATCGCTTAAAAGATTAACAGTAATGGAGTGTGAGGCACTACAAATGTTGCCACAGAGTTATTGGAATTTGAAGACTCTGGAAAAGATAGGAATATATGGTTGCTCAATGGTTCTCACTGCAATGGAAAATAATATCCTGAATTTAAAAACCAATGTACGAACAGTAACATTATCTACCCCAGAGACACAAGCAATGCACGAGCACTTCCATCAAATGGTTGACAGGAATGAAGATCTGGTTTACGGTAAATTTTGGTCTAGTGAGTTGTTCCAATTTTTGTATGGCATTAATCATTCTTTAGAGTTTTAGAAGTGTGGTTTTAGGGCATTTATCATTTTATATACGAGATTTACCGTGAGCTTCTGAAGAGCTTAATTAATTTGTAATATTAGCACACTTAGTTACAAAAGAATATGATCGTAAATTCGTGATTAGTTTAAGATCTTCAAGAAAGAGAGAACAATACACTTGTAGGATTTGAAAGGGTGTCTTTGACACAATAAGATTCAAAAGGTTATAATAATAATAATTAAATTAAATTAAATTTAGATATTAATGTTCATAAGATGTTAGGAATGGTTGATAGGATTGAAGAAAATATTACATGAACCCAGTATATTAAAGGACTGTGAAAAGTATCTCCAAAAAATATATAAAGAGAAACAAATTAAATGAGAAAAAATAATTCTACTATTTGAAGGCTCTATATCTTAGAACTAGTAAAAGGTATGTTGCCTTACTGATCTGGACCAAATTGTCTGAGCATGTGGTCTTTTGAGGTTCCTTAAGTCCGTTACTTAGAAGTAAGAGTTGATATTCCTAGATTTGTATGTGTGCGAAGATATCAATTTAAGAATTTTTTGTCAAAGTTTAAGTGTTTCATGAATAAACAAGGCTAAATATTTATGGTCCTCATACATAATGAAGCTCCTCAAGGATCCATGGAAATATCTAAAAAGTCAAAGGTATCTTCCACGAATCTCATAGTAGATAGTCCATTTTAATACAAAATGCTCTTCACTTTCAGGTTAAATAAAACATAATTGGCATATATGCTCATCCTAAGGGATGATATGATCAGATTTCATTTACAGTTGATGACAACAAATATGGAATTGAGCTAAAAAGGTCCTTAAACATGATGGTAATATCTTCTTCATGTATTCAGGAAATTGAATTCGATCCTCATCAAAGAAGGAATAAAATTGAAAATAATGAAGAAGTTTTGGTTTCAAATGCTCTTTGGGATTAAAATATGTAACTTTCAAGTAAGATTTATTGATATCCTCAAGAATACCTCTTTTAACTTCATGTTTAATGAGCTGAGGAGTGTTAATAGAAAACCCAAGAGGAGGTAGTCTTTCAATACCAATATCTATCTTCTATAGGAGAGCCATAACTCTTGCATACGAACAAGATTTGCATCCTTGTTTGGCAACTTGCATAGAAGATCAAAGTACCAAGAATGGATACATATTATGAATAGAGAAAGAATTTTTCATGCATAGAAGCCTATGCAACATAGTGATATCATGAAAAATTAAGGAAATTAAGAGTAGACATAACCCAAACTTTGTATGAATAAATAAGCAAGGAACCAATCTTTTGGATCCAATGTTTTTTGATAACATGGAGATGAAAACTCTTTCTAGACATTCAAAAATATTTTGTCTCAAGTACATGGATCCCAAACCTCACAACCATACAACAGTGTGGGAGTAACTAATGCATAACTACATACATATGCTTGAATCACAAGTTGTTAAATTTATTTATACATATACATTACATATTGTATTGTTAATCATGTATCCATGGTGACATGTATCTTATATATTTGAATGTGGATATAGACATTCATCATGCAATAATACATTTTCATGTACACATACAATTAAGAATAAATAATATATATCTTCCATTCAATTAGAAAATGATTTCATAAGTATTTTTCATTTTGAATGTGTATATAAACATTTAACATGAACTAATGCATATTAGTATACTCATGGTAAATATTGTAATGGATGTACATTTAAGTTAAAAGTTATATATCTAATTTCTATTTATTAAAATGTTAATTTTAAAAGTTCACTATTAGAACCCATATCAAAATATTTAAACTTCAATTATTATTTTTAAATAAAGAATATTATATTTAAAATCAATTATTGCGCACATCACACCTTTACCTTTTATTGTGTTATTATATTGTCACATTTTCACAAGTTTTAGAAAAACTTGACATTAATATATACATTTCAATACATTAGTTATAGAAAAATAACACAATACCTTTATTGAATTATTGGACCATTCAATAACATGACTCACCAAAAATAGGACACAACATTATGTCTTTATTGTATCAAATATATATAATATAATCATTAACATAAACATACTTATTACATCTAATCTATAGGAAAGAAAAGAACTTTTGTTCATATATAAATGTGGATGAAGGGTCGTGTTCCCCTCCGATATTAATTTTTCTATTATTAATTTGTATAGTATTGATCAATTAAAATTATAAATAATAAATTGCTTCATCAATAAATGAAAGTAAGAAAAACAAACATAGGTATTTGTTTATAATAATTTCATAATTTTGTAAAACTGATAAAAAAAAATTACCATTTTTTTGGTATTACATGAACAACATGAAAAAAGTTGCATATATATTACAGCTATGTTTGTTATTCAAGGTCTAATACTATTATTGTGACACAAAATAAAAATGACAATGATTGTCTAGCTAAAACAATAAAGTTTCATCCATATACTCTTAAAAAAACATCACATGTCTTGTCATTGAACTTAAATTGATCACCTTATTATATTCTTCTATACTATGATTTATTTATTTCTCGTGTCTCTATCAAATTAAGTGTGATTGACTATAAATTTTATCATGTCATCAGGTGTGTATCTACGTCAATATGATTTCACCTATTGGAGTGAGCCTAAGTATCATACTTAATTGGCAGTCAACATTTGATGTTGGAAGATGAATATGATCACATTTACATACATTTGATGTGTGATAGGCATTGGTGCATCTGGGTTATAAGGATTGATGCTAGGCAAAGGGAATGCATTAACGCCTCCATGACTAGGTGGCAAATATATAAAGGTGAATGATCAATAAATTGAATCAATTGTGTAGGTACATTTTTCCACATTGACAAATTTGTTCTAAAAATATTTATTTTACTATATTAAACACCATTAATCTTTTTATGTTTGATTTTAGTACACATCTTTAATGATGCATAAGATCAATTAATGTGTTATTAAATAAAATGAATGATGGCATTAACAAGTATTGAGAAATAATAATTTATGTATGATCTCACCATCTATGACTGCAAGTTTCATATTGCTTCGAGAGCACGTTTGATTAAGGATTTAGAACTAATAGATTTATAGAGCCTTTTTATGATTTTAGAGAAGGCATATTATGAGAAACTTTGTGGACAATAACTAGTTAGGGTTAACATCATATCAATTCAAAATATTTCCTCTAAATAATAGAAAATAATTGATTGTATTTTTCTTTATTTTTATAGTATTATGCTATTTAAATTGAACAAATTTAGATTTGAATAGGACATATTAGGGTCATGTCCTTTAAAATTATCTAACTTGAAAGTCTAATAAAGAAATAGAACATATTAGGATTGCCTTTTTGTATTTCAATGACTATAGGGTGTTTCGTTGAATCTCTATTAATAACCAATAAAATTATGACCTAGGAAAGTTGTTTCTTCTTTAAAAAAATTTATATAGAGGTCTACAATGTTGTGAAATTATTTTGTCCAAAGCCCTATCTTATCATTCCTACATTATTTTGTGTTTTTAAATCTCTCCAAAAATTTCACCAAGTTCCTCCCAAAATGGGAAGGATTCTTAGTTTAGTCTTAAGCATTTGGGAGAGAAAACACATATGTTGACCTTTATATTATTTGTTTCATAGTTTTACAGAAATCATTTCATGGAAGGTTGTTTATTATTTTCAAAAATAGTTGTACAGATCTATAGGTTCATGAATTTATTTTTTCCAGAGCCCTATCTTATTATTCTCATGTTGTCTTGCATTTTGACATCTCTCTAAACTCTCCTTATGTTATTTTTAAACAAAAGACTATTAATTTAGTTTCAAATATATTGGGGACAAAACTCATATGTTAATATTTACATTTTGGGGAAGCCTTTTTTTTTTTTGGGCCATTTCATTTCAAACACATTATTTATTTATTTTTTAGATGTATAAATGATTTTTTTAATTATTTGTGTATTTCCCTCCTATATTTGCAATGGCCTTCTTAAAGAAAATTAATTTAACCCTTAATTTTTTTAGTTCTCATGCATGCAATGTGGATTCGTAGAAATTTCAATCCAATGTGTTGACTTCATATTATATTTTTCCCATGAAATTTCATCATAACAAGTATTTGAATAAATATCTTTCCATAGTAACCTAGTTTTTGGCAAGATTTCTAGAATAACATCAAACTCGTAAGACCCTTAAAGTACACCATGGGTTGATAGTCGATAAAAATTTTCATAACAAAAAAGAACATAAATAAGTGCTCAATAATATAATGTTAGTGATTGAAATTAGCTTAATGATAAAGTAAATCTACTTACTTGTTTTTTCAGAATACTTTATCAGCACACATGACAATCTCCAAACATTAAGGATTAAAAAGGAAGAAATGCTAAGATTGAGAAAAGTGTAAAGTCTAATAAGTCTCCAGAATATTATGGAATATGCATGATGATGCATGAAAGTGAGGGATCTAAATCACTCACCCATTCATTACAAAAATAGTCATATATTTATAAAATATAACTATATAAACATTATGGGGGGAATTTTTAGGTGTCTAAATTAATGCTTTATAAGTCACATTACCTTTAAAAAAAAATTATTATAAAGAATTATGTCAACCTCAATCAATAATTTATTTGTATGAGTAATAAAGTTTATAAATAATAATACATGTATTTAATGAGTTAAAGTGTTTAACGAGATTATAAAACAACATGTAAATATAATGTTATGGCCGAGAATATTGTTGGTCTCATTTTGTACATTTGGTAAGAAAGAGTTGGTAGGATTTCATGCTAAGAACATAAAATAAGGTGTTGTAAGTAAAGAATAATAATGGAAGATTAGAGGAAAATGCCACACATAAACCAAACTAGGATTTTAGTTTATTATTATTTTTTAAATCAGGCTAAGAACCTATGATCCAGGTACCCATGCCAATATCATCCCTTCACCATAATGATAGCTACCACTTTTTATGATGGCCTTCGATGTTTTAACATCTAATAGTTTAGTGCTACCTTTAAAGCAAGTGCTCTTGACAATCCAGTTGTCCCTTAATTGTATGGTTAAGTTGACCATCATTAGTATTTTTTATCTACAACTCATTAAAAGGTGTTTGTCATGGCAAAGCCATCTATATTTCATAGCTCTACATGGTGGACCTTTCCAAAATTAATATTATACTTGGCAGTTAATTAAGTTTATGTGCCTATATAAAGATACTTATTCCCATCCTAATACTATGTGATTTATTTTCATAGTTGAATTTAAGGTGTAAACCTTATATTGCACCATTCCTCTTACTCGACCAATGTGGAATTTAGAACTTAGTATCTATCTATCTGTCTGTCTGTCTATCTATCTATCTATCTATCTATCTATCTATCTATCTATCTATCTATCTATCTATCTATCTATCTATCTATCCATCCATCCATATATATATATATATATATATATATATATATATATATATATATATATATATATATATATATATATATATATAGAGAGAGAGAGAGAGAGAGAGATAAAATGAAAGGAGTAGTAGGACATGGATGCCTTTATGAGATCATCCATTATCCTCTATGCCAGACAATCCCTCTTATATTTTTATATGTTAATTAAATATAACAATATCTTAATGCAAGTAAAAAAAGTTATCTTAAGGAAGGGTTCTTTGGGTCGTAAATAGATATTTATGTTATTTTTGAATTTATCATCCTTTGATATACATATTTAATTATGTTATACTTTTGACTGGGAACTGAACTCTCAATAACATGTTTTTGTTGACTTGTCTATGTTAAAAATGATAGTATCATTACATCCTATTATAGATGTTTAAAAAAAATTATTTGAGATTTTGTAATATTAAATCCTATACATGGATAAGGTATGCTATCTATTTTTTTTTAAATTATTCTTCTTGTTATTCTATTGAGTTTTTGTCCTATAGATTGAATAAATAGTATTCTAATTTTAGGAAATGTTATATAAAATACTACTTTAGATATGGATATGAGTGGAAGTGAATAGTAGATGGAATGAGATGAGAGTATATGACTATGCTCTTATGTTAGCAAGATTTATAGGTAGTGATATTATTATCTTGGCCCAAAAGCACTAAATTTGAATGGGAATATGTTATTGTAGTGCTCATTTCACCCTTAAATAAGAACATTTTAA